>OX371226.1:4096446-4414907 GCA_947310385.1 Nephrotoma appendiculata
CTGTTAAGAATCACTGGTGTAATGTGTTCTGTTTTAACAAAACATAACAAACAAAATTGTATTTTTTCTGTTTTTTGCGTTTTTAATAATAATATAAACAAAACAACGTAATGAAAACGATGAGAATAAATTCGGGAGAGTAAAATGCCTTCAATCATGTTTGGTTTTTTAAATTTACTTTGTGACCCCAAATTTAGATTGTTGAAAACGGTATAGAATTTTGTTCGCAGTTTTTTCTCTGTATAAGTTATATTTCTCTGTGCCATTAGTATTCTAGGTGCACTTTATAGGGTAAGTTTATAGTACCAGTTTCTATTAGACGGAATGGGAAAGGGTTTAAAGAACATATTTTTAAAATTCTGTTTATACAGCATGATACCGCAAATTTAATGAAAATTTATATAAATCATACTCTGGGTCAATGCCAATTTGATAAATTGCCAATATATAATTCAGGCCGAAGTGGTGTGACTTTTGAGTACCTAACATGACAGTTATTATTAATTATATTATCCTTGAAACAACAAATTCTTTATATTTTTCTATTTAGTACAGCTTATTCAAAAAGTAGCACATCCATATAAATGTTTTATTCTTAGTGCTAGTGTTCTAATAATTAATAAACAAATTTTAATGATGCTTGTATTATGATATGCTGTATATTTTTTATTTACAGAAATTACACTACTCTCGAAATTGGACCACTCACAGGATACGGGCAGCTGAACCTAGCTCAAATTCACATCGAGCAATCTAATTTAGGTAATATACATTAACGTTATCATATATACCTGTGTGGCCCCACCAGTAAAACCAACATTTCATAAACTAACAATAAACCATTTGAAACCTCAGAAATCATGCATAGGTGAGTACATTTCAATTTCATATGTTAATTAGGGGGCAATACAGTAACAAAAAACGACAATCAAACTAAAGAACTATTATGCGTAATACATACAGTTTTTTCTGTCCTATATATTGTAATATAATGTAATTCGCAATTTTACAATTTTCCTTGTAAAAATGTATTTAGCATAAAAATAAATTTTGCCTCGGTACAAAAATGTATTTTTACTAATTTTTCCGTATTTTGCAAAAAATATATCCAAAAAAAAATATCAGCAATACGAGTAAATAATAAATGCGAGAACAGCAAAAACAAAATTTTAAACAAACTCATATCACGTACCCGATGCATGATGGCTTTTTATTTATTTTAAGAGACGAGAATTATTATTCTTTTATTAACTACAGTCACAACTGAAAATATGTAACCAATCTAGAAAATGGTATCAAACCGCTCTTGATAGTAGAGGATAGCTTTACTGCTGCATACTCCTGAACTCAAAACCCATCAAATTTCGTGAAATGCTTTAAATATTTGAAAAGTTGGAATATTTTTAACTTTTTTGTTGGCGTTTTACTCTGTATCATATTGTATATTATATATGAGACTACGATTCTATTTATAATCTCATTGTTGATCACGCATAAATCACATGGTTTGTGTACATGATATCGGGAGTTAGTTCGGAAAAATACCATGGTGTCACACCAAATGTATTATAACAAAAACAAGGTTTTGAGTTCGTAAGCGAGTATAATGCTTAAGTACATACAGCTCATTTATAGTGGATTAAAGGTATAAAGGAACTGTCAAAAAATAAAAATTCCAGTCTCGTCATAAGTTCGTGATTATATATAAATGACCGCCACTGTTGGTGACTTTTTACTCTCACAAATACACAACGTATTATCATATAATTCATAATAAAGTAAACACAATTTCTTCGTACTCTGTCCTCCGGCTTTCGTCGGTTATTTCGATATCTTTGTTATTTTATAGTTATCACACAGAACATACGTGTTTACAGCATTTTATGCCTACTGTACTCCCAAACGAATAAAAACAATACGCACATCATGATTTTTAGTTATTATCGTAGTTAAGCTTGAACTCTCGGGTAGCATTGAGTGCATATCGAATTTAAATTTTATTATTCAGAAACGTAAAAGAAAAGTAAAATATTTGTGCGTAATAATCGTATAATTGTGAAAAAAAATATTAACTTTTTTGTACATGATAATTTTCCAAATGAAAAACATTCTAACGATAAGCATTAAAAGGGCAATTTTTATTTATTTTGACTATACAACTTTCGAGGAGATTTGAAAATACATTTTTTACGATAGTTGGACTCCATTAAATTTGTGTGTGTGTGTGCGCGCGTAATAAAATCATTGTTTAATTAACGTTTAGTTGGTTTGTGAATTAGTTTTCAAATAAAAACAAATACCATGTCGATTGAAATTCATTCTAATCGATCAAGTGTTGATCTTAGGTAATTTGGAAGTTTCTAGTGTTATACTAATAAACGGACTTAGTGATTACTATTTTATTAAAAAAAACATATTTTGTTATTTTTATTTCACAGTAATTTTCACTATTCAGATTCACCAACAGGTGACTCAACCATGAGTAAACTATGCCGTCAAGTGTCAATTGAATCGCCTAGTCCGGCAATGAAAGATTGTGTTTTCAATTTTGTTGTGCCAGTACCAGAAACACCGCCACTAGGTGCTCGGATTCTCGTTGTATGCGCTGGTGCATGCTATCGATTGAGACGTTCACCATCAATTTCAAGCGTCTCAAGTATTTCATCAGATTTAAATGATTTGGCGTTTCAAATGACTCATCCATCAGCTGTTCCACCGCCACCAACACAATCATCTTCACCGGCACACTCTGGTATTAGAGATGGCGCTTTATTTCCGGGTTTTGAGGTAGCCGGCATAATTGAATCATTGGGAAGTGAAGTAGGACCTGATTGTGAATTTACTGTTGGCCAACGTATTGTCTTATATCCATATGAAGGTGTACCAAGTGGTTATGCTGAATTAATTGTTGTTCCCGAGTTAAAGTATTTAGTACCAATTCCTGAAACACTACCATTAAGTGTTGGTGCAATGTTACCTACTGGTGCGCTTCTTGCAATGAATGCTGTGTACTCAGCTCATTTAGTTATGGAAAAAGTACTACAAAATCATCCAGACGCAACATGTAAACTACTTATTGTTGGTACGGGTGGTCTAGCACTTTGGGCGTTACGTATCGCTACGCACTATTTCCAAAGAAAGTCAGTCCATGAACGTGTAGCAATTACGGTTGCTAGTTTACGCGACGAAGGTCTTCGTTTGGTTAAGGAATGTGGACAGTATGTATAAATTAAAATATAATTAAATATTTGATTAATAACTTCTATTCTTCTAAACAGAGTGAAAATTGTCCAGTGGAACGAGGATTTATACGAAAAACAATTAATTGAACGGACCCAGGATGCTTGTGATGGTTTGGTCGACTGTGTCATTGATTTTGGCACAACATCACGCAGTTTGCACAGATCAATGCAATGCTTAAGCAAAGGTGGTTCGGTCTTAATAAGCGAAGAGGTGGCCGAAAAATTATTACCAAAATTTTCACGAAAAGCCGAAGAAATGCAACAGCATATACAAGCGGTTGAAAATGGTACAATAGAACAGTTACACGAATTAGTTGATTTGGTTGCAAAAAAAGAAATTGAGCCACCACCGCACTCAGTATTTCCATGTGAGCAAGCATCGGAAGTTGTTAAAAAATTGCTATGCTCGGAAATACCCGGCCGGGCAATTTTGAGATTCCATGACATTGAATAAATCAATTAACTATAACTATATAATGAATAAGTTTTAAGTCTCTTAGGTTTTAGTTTTATAGTTTTTATTGCATTTTAAGTTTAGTAATGTGAAATGTGATGGAGTCGTGCTGGTTTACAAAACGTGTAACGCGTGTACCGGTGTCCTGGATATAGCACAACCGCGCTTCATCAAAAACATTTTCTTTTTCATTGTTATTTGTGATATTTATAAATAAACCAACATTATAAATGCTTTCCCTAGATATTCGCTGTGTTAAAGATATACAAATAAAAATTGTATAAATAGATGTAATTCGCGGTAATTTACACGATTAATAATTATAAATTAAGTTTTGTAATACTTTAAAGTTCTTTTAATACGAAAAGGTTTAAATTTTATTTCGCCTGTTAAATTTTACCATGTCAAAATTAAAACAAAACACAAGAAAGCACTTAAGTGAATAAAATTAAATTTTAATCAGTAAACTATTAATTATCGTTTTTAATGTGTACATAACTATCAATATTATTGTTTATTAAAGAACATATATACCTACTGAGTGATTTTTTTAAGCTGAAACTGTCAAATATCTCGGAAAATAAGTACTCTACGAAAAAAATGCCGATTATAAAAATTTAATCATTCCGTGGGTAATTTAATCCTCCTCCCCTTCTTATAGATCAGGCGGTGGGTTACTTTGAAATTAAAATAGGAACCCCTATTTTGCATTGCACATTCAAATTCTACGGCTTAAAGTACGGACTGTGAATCATTCAAAAAAAAAAAAAATATTTAATTTTTTTTTCCTAATTTAAAAATAACAATTTGTTAAAGACTAATTTCATGTGGGCTCCCCTCTAAATTTTGGTTTTCAAAATCCTGGGGGTTTATTATGAAATTTATTCGATTTCGACAAATTCGATTCGCGGCGAATATTGGTATTATGATTTTTATTTAGCTTTCGGAAAATTCGAAATCGAAAAATTCCCTCTATTATGAAACTTAAGAAAATAAATTCGATCGGATTTTACGAAAATGTGACGTCAAAATTCGACTGTTCTTTAGGTGGCGAATACCGTGGTGGCGTATTGTGTCGATGTTGTTTTAAAATAATAATTTTTTTTATCGTATTAATAAATTCGGTCGTCTATTTGTATATTTTTTAATTAAGGCAATTATTATTATTGTTTTCAATTTCAATAGATATGTTTACCAAAATAAAATTTGTAAAATAATTTACTACAAATCACGTATGTATTTTAATAATACTATATATAAAATTGATTTGACAGATCCACAACAAATGCGACGATTCGCTTTTTTTTTTTCATAATAGCAATATTCGAAGCGTATCGAATTTTTAGATATCGAATTTTTCGAAAGCGAATAATGTTTCATAATAGACTCCCTGCTTTTCAAAATCCTGGTTTTCTAAGATTAGTATTTTTTGTTCATGGAATTTTTCTTTTTTTTAAATTTTGAATGCTATGGTTGTTCTGAAAAGAACATTATAATTCATGTTTATAATAATTAAATAAATTAAAATAATATTGCACGTATTTCACTAGAATTTATAAAACCAAATATTTTGTATAATTGACATAATCTTCTTATCTATATATATAAAACAAAGTCGGGTTAATTACACCATTTATAACTCAAGAACGGCTGGACCAATTTTTATGATCTTTGTTTTGTTGGATTTGTCTTTGCTCCGAATAGCATAATATGTAATTATAATATGTAAAACATTGGAAAAATTCACCAAAAAATAATTTATCAAGAAAATTCATTTTCTCACACATTTTGTATGGAATGGCTTTTATGATGATATCTAGAGAATGGATTCACAGATTTCGATTATTTTTGTTTTATTTTGTTCGTCTCAATACAGTGCTGATTTAAGAAAAAAGACAAGTCGGAAAAACTCAAAAAGAAAACCCCAAAAATATAATAAAAACACCGTTTTTTATATGAATTTTGTATGTGTAGTTTGTATGTGACGAGTGGTGTGGTGGTTTAACCTTTGGCACTTGGGGTGTAAGGTACTGGATTCGAATCCGACTGGAGGGTGTATGTAAATTAGTATTTTATTTTTTTATCCAATCTTTTTATTTTATCTACTTATTAGCTATATAATTGATGGAAATGGTGGATTATTTTTCTTAGATGCGCCCGGTGGAACTGGCAAGGCATTCCTCATGTCATTGATTTTTGCCACTGTTCGTGCGAGATCCGATATTGCTGTAGCAGTTGCTCAGCGTTCAAGTTGTCGTTACTCCTTCAATCGGCTGAAAACCCGATTTGTAACATTGCGAAACACTCAGCAATGGCGAAAGTTTTGGTAGCAAGTAAAATCATCATCGATTATGAATGTACAATGGAGCACAAATGCGCATTTGAAGCATTCAATCGAACTATAAAAGATCTACGCAATGACTCAAGAGGTTTTAGAGGCGCAATAATTCAACTGTCCAGCGATTTCCGTCAAAAAATACCAGTGATTCGAAGATCGATCATGGTGTTATGTGATGAAACTCTGTGGTGTTATGTGATGAAACTTCAGCTGACGACAAACATGCGAGTTGCATTGTTAAACCGGAGACAACGTAAAAGAGATATTTCATCTTATGTAAACGTAAAAATTTAAACTGCAAGTTCATTTTCTGTAAATAGCCGCAAACAACCAAAATTATTTTGTTTTTTTTAAAATGACAGATACAACGATGACATTGGAATTATCAGAAATATATTTTGTTTTCATTTTTTAGCTCGAACGCAAAATTTAATTTGATTGTTTGTGGTTAAACGATCCATATGCCGAAGATTTCTCTAAGCAATTGCTGACTATCGGTAATGGCCGTGTTCCGGTCGACGAATCGAACGGATTGATATCGTTTCCTCAGAACTTTTGCAATTTTGTCTCAACAAAGTGTTCCCGAACATCATTACTAACTACAAAAATCACAATTGGGTGAGTGAACGAGTAATTCTTGCGGCAAAGAACAAAGATGTGGATCACTCAAATTTCACAAAATCTAATCGTCGGTCCACTTCATTCCTACAAATCTATCGACTGTGTGACAAACAAAGACGAAACAACCAACTATCCAACTGAATTTTTAAACTCATTGGATCTGGCTGGGTTGCCACCGCACAATTTACATTTGAAAGTTGGTACGGTAATCATCATGCTACGAAACCTGAATCAACCAAAACTATGTAACGGAACGCGTTTGATTTTGAGAAAACTCAAGGAACTTCAAAGGTGAGGAAGTTCTCATTCCGAGAATTTTGATGATCCCAACCGATATGCCATTCGAGTTTAAACGAATTCAATTTCCGATACGTTTTGCATTCGCCATGCCGATCAACAAATCACAAGGCCCATCCTTGAGTGTTTGTGGCCTGAATCTAGAAAATGAATGTTTCTCTCAAGGCCAATTGTACGTAGCATGTTCACGTGTCGGTAAACCATCCGCTTTATTCGTTCTCGCTATTGACAATAAAACAAATAATGTCGTAGGTCACAAGATGCTTTACTGAAGGGAATCGAGCCTATTGCAACCCACCCAGCAAATAGTTTAAAAGAAAGTAGTGCAACAATGCTACGCGAATCATTTCGAATCAATTCAATAAAACGAAAGCCTTGCTGCCACGTGAATTACATTCATTTCAATGTAATTAAAATATATTTCATTTTGACTGACTTTAATTAATTTGGAGTATTCATTTTATCCGCCCCGGAGGTCTCGGGTTCGATTCCCGGTAGTGACAAGGAAAAAATTGCACGGCTGGTTTAGGATCAATGAATTAATCACTCATTATCCGAAATGAAAATATGATTGTGAAACCTCATTTGAGGCGGCTAAATCCCTTGATGGGATATACAGAGAGAGAGAGAGAGAAATTCATTGTATTGTTCCCTGTATTGTTCCTATTGTATTGTTCCGTGTATAAAAAACTTAATTTAATTTGGGTATAATAACTTTTAACAATATTTATTGATTTTGAGGCGGTACGAAGTTCGCCGGGTCAGCTAGTCTTCTTATATATATAAAAATGGTGTAAAAAATGTATTCGATCAGTTGAGAACGGCTGAACCGATTTGGCTCAATCTTTTTTTATTGTGTTCGCAATTGCCAGGAGATGGTTCTTACGAAAGAAAATTTTGAAAAAATCCACCGGAAAAGTCGGAAAACCCGAAAAATCGAATAAAAAACATTTTCATATCGATTTTGTGTGCACATTTATTATGAGTTAGGTGATGCAGTGGTTAAAGCTTCGGCAATTGGGCTGGGAAGTACTGGATTCGAATCCCACCGGAGGCTGCATGCAAATTAATATTTTTTCCCCGATCAATTTTATCTATTTATCTAAATCTTCTATATAAATAAAACTGGCTGAAATGATTTGGCTTAATCTTTTTTTATTGTGTTCGGAATAGTCAGGGTTCTTACGAAAGAAAATTTTGGGAAAATCCACCGGAAAAGTCGAAAAATCGAAAAATGAGGTTTTTGTACAGGATGTCGCACGTATCCGAGATTTTACAATTTTTCTCTTCTAAAAGATGGTCATTTAGACGAGAAAAATTGTAAAATCTGAGTGAAAAACTCGGAAACTTTCAGAAAAACCCGAAGAAATATGAATTTTTTTTCTTGAGCATAGTTGAGAACGGCTGAACCGATTTGGCTCAATTATTTTTTGCTGTGTTCCCAATTTCTAGGAGATGGTTCTTACGAAAAAAAGTGGAAAATTCACCGGAAAATCCGGAACATCGAAAAATGATGATTTTGTACGAAATTTCGCACGTATCCGATCCAGATGGTCATTTAAAAGAGAAAAATTGGAAAATATGAGTGAACAATTCGGAAACTTCCGGAAAAACCCGGCTGAACCGATTTGGTTCAATCTTTTTTTGCTGTGTTAACAATTTTCAGGAGATGGTTCTTACGAAAGAAAATTGGAAATTCAACCGGAGAAGTCGGAAAATCGAAAAACTATGTTTTTGCACGGAATTTCACACGTATCCGATCCAGATGGCCTTTTAGAAGAAAAAAATTGGAAAATCTGAGTGAAAGACTCGAAAAATTCCGAAAAAATCCGAAGAAAAACAAGTCGGAAAATTTGGAAAATCAAAAAAATGATTTTTTTGTACGGGATTTCGCACGTTTCCGATCCATTAAAAGAGAAAAATTGTAAAATCTGAGTGAAAAACTCGGAAACTTCCAGAAAACCCGAAGAAAATTGAATTTTTTTTCTTGCGCATAGTTGAGAATGACTGAACCGATTTGGTTCAATCTTTTTTTGCTGTGTTAACAATTTCGAGGAGATGGTTCTTACGAAAAAAAAATTGGAAAGTCCACCGAAAAAGTCGGAAAATTCGGAAAATCGAAAAAGGATATTTTTGATGTTAGTATCGGATCCAGATGGTCTTTTAGAAGAGAAAAATTGTAAAATCTGAGTGGAAAACAGGAAAACTTCCGGAAAAAACCGAAAAAGAAAATCGAGTTTTTCCTTTCTTGCGCATCAGTTGAGAACTTCTGAACCGATTAGGCTCAATCTTTTTTTGTTGTATTTGCAATTGCCAGGAAATGATTGATATGAGAGATTGCATTGATATGTACTCGTATGTTAAGATCGAAACGAAACGTTAAATTACATACGCTACGATCAATTAAAACTATGTTCCGAGCAGTACAATCATCTGCGCAATGCCATCGCTTCGGACGGGGATGCAACCAACGTCGGTCAATTGACCATTCTCCCAGCAACATATGTTGGCCGCCCACGGCATATGTATGAATATGCTCAGAATGCTATGACGTATGTGCGGCATTTCGGAGAGCCAGATTTGTTCATCCCGTTCATATGCAATCCAAAATGGCCTGAAACTACCGGTAATCTACTGACAGCACAAACTTCCAACGATCACCACGACCTCACCGCACGTGTGCTTAAACAAAAACTCAGGACGCTAATGGACTTCATCGTTAAACAGGTGGTTTTCGAAGAGCCGCGTTTTTGGATGTACTGAGTAGAGTGGCAGAAGCGCGGATTACCACATGCATACATTCTGCTATTGTTAATTGATAAAATCAGACCAGATCAACTCGATTCAATCATCAGCGCCGAAATACCAGATCCAGAAGCAGAGCCGGAGTTGTTCGCGGTAGTCGCAACAAACATGATTCATCGTGTATGGCCGATGGGAAATGCACAAATGCACAAATCAATATCCGCGTCCGTTGGTGACATACACAATTAGTGGAAACGTTGATTATCCAATATATCGGCATCGTTCACCGGAAGATGATGGTACAACAGTCACAAAAGATATCGTGATCGATAATCGAAAATATTTGCAACACACAGCAATGTTGAGTACTGTAATTTCATTTAATTTGTCTAGAATTACGTGAACATAGGCAGCAACTTGGCAGTGTTCGGATTTGCAGCTCCGGATGTAAATGACGAAGTGTTAAGATTCCAATTGGGCCGTTATGTCAGTTGCAATGAGGCGTTTTGGTGTATTTTCTCATTTGCATTACATTAACGTCATAACACTGTTCATAATTTGTGGGTGCACTTGGAGAATGGACAACGTGTCTATTTCACGGAAGCTAAGGCAGCACAACGAGCAGAGTGACCAGCAGCTACAATACAGCTATGGGAAATGCCATACGTTATTATACTTGGAACCAGTCGACGAAGACGTTTCATCGACGAAAGAAAGGTGAACCTGTTACAGGATACGTCGATGTGTATTTGACTGATGCGCTTGGCCGTGTGTACACCGTTCATCCACGACAAGACGAAGGCTATCTCTCATTTGCTTTTGTTCCATGTTCGTGGTCCTACTTCGTTCGAATGGCTTCATCCCAGTTGTACTTTGCATGAGCGACCGACGAATTTACTTTGAAAATGCATAAAAACGATGAAATAGACCATACACGTATACTTATAACTATAAAACAAATGAATTCGGTTATCTATTTGTGTGAGTATCATACCAATTCACCATAATATTGGCTTTTATTCGTAAAGTTTACGCGAAATATGGTGTAAAATGATGCTCACGGTGAGGTAAAATGGAGCGATCACCGTGATCGATTAAGTAGCGCTATCAAAGCGCTCAATCGTACAACTGGGATACTATAGAATATGTGTTGTGCGCGAGGTAGTCTCGGTTTGATCGTTGAATGACAAACATCGAGAACAAATAAATAATAAAATAATAAAATCATAAAACAATAAAATCAAATATTGTGCTAAAATAAAAAGTACGAAAAAAAATCAAAATATTAGTATGACATAAAAAATATTTTTTTTATAACTGGGGCATCCTATTCGGAGCCCCAGGTAGTGGATTGAAAGTAAACAAATTTCTATTATGATTCAGTGTACAACAGTGAGAATTATGCAATCATAAAATAGTATTACTAAGTCGGATGTGGAAATAACTTTCGAAAGTTATTCAAATCCAATAATTAAACCTCCAAAATTAAAAATAATCAGAGTATGGTAAGTCAAATAGCCATACTATAACATCAATTAAAAGAGACCTCACAGAGAATAATGGTGTTAAATGCTAAAAAGATTCTAATGAATTAACGTACAACGTGCCAACACAAACACAGTTTAATTCATTACCATTAAATGAAAATAATACTATAAATATACCAGATATACGCTCATCCGCCCATGAGATTAATGATTCAGATGATGAGTTTATACCGGTCCTACGACGACAAAATCGCGCAGAAAACTCGTAATAATACCATTAATAAAAAACAAAGTAATAAAAACATACAAACCAAGGATAATAAAAACCATAATAATATTAATAATAATAAAAATAACAATAATATCAAAACAAAGGTAAAAATACCTCCAATTAATATATACGTGCAAACTCCAAAGCAGACCACAACAGTATTAGGACGATCTACCGTTAAAGATTTTACTATACAAAGAGTAAATAGTAATAAACATATTCTTTATGTTGAGTCGCTGGAAAGCTATAATAAGGCAAAACAATTATTAAACACAGTGTATACACAATATTAATCATATACACCAAAAGCACATAAGCCAAAAAACATACTCCTCAAAGGGTTATGAAACGATGAGGATACCAGTGAGTTGCTGAATGAACTAAAATCCCACGAAACAGACGAACTGCAGTTTACAAAGTGTGTACAGTTCGAAGCTAATAAACCAAGAACAGACAACAACAAATTGACAATCTGCATGATACAAATATCAGCTGGATCAAATTTAAATGCATTATATAAAATACAATACCTACGACATCAACGAATAGAATGGGATAAACTAAAATCGTATGATAATATTAGCCAATGTAAAAATTGCCAAAGATTCGGACATTCGGCAATTAATTGCAATCTACCATACCGTTGCGTAAAATGTGACAAGGAACATCAACCGCAGCAATGTCAATTAAGTAAAGAGGAAGGCTCTACGGCTTACTGCACAAATTGGAAAGAAATAGGACATCAAGCCTCATTTAGAGGATGCCCGGTGTATAAAAAAATTAGAAAGAAGATGCAGGAAGCTAAACTACTAAAGCAGCAAAAGTTGGAAAGTCGAAATTTCAACTCATCATATATTAAAACAGGAGCCAATTTTGCAGATCTCTTTGGAGCCAACAACATAAATAAAACTGGTAAATCACAAACAACTACTAAAAATAGTAACACTACTAACAATATAAATGAACAAATATTACAGAAGTTGAAGATATTTGAATCGTATATGATCGAAAATGATAAAAAGATTGAAACATTATTCAATACAATACGCTCTTTACTGAATGAGTAAACAACTCAATTTCTCCGATATTAAGAAAATAGGTAATCAATATACCAAAAATTACTATAAGATATATGTTACTTCTGTAATGTTAGGTTTAGAATGGGCAATACGAGCATTATAATAATATCTATTAATAATGGGAGTAATAACGCTAACGAAAAAATTAAGAAATACCATGGCAAATATTAGAAATTTGAAAACTGTATAAATGTAAATTCCATTTTTTCAATTGAACGAAGAATGAATCTGATAGACTTCATTGATAGACACTATCCTGATATAATGTTATTAACGGAAACTAAAATAGATAATACGTGTAAACTGGCAATTAAAGGATACAATATGATCAGAAATGATAGAAACAAATTAGGTGGTGGTACCGCCATATTACTAAAAATTAAATATAAATTTAAGCACATCTCCTATATAAATCATCATCTAAGCAAGATAGCATGTACTCTAGTAGAAATTTACTTAAATAATAACAGCAAAATAGTTATACGTTCACTTTACTCGGCTTTAATACAATCCAATACAGATTTTATTACAGATTTAAGCCACATTTTCACTCAGTTGAATTGTAATAGTCCTAATAAATTTTACATATTTGCGGGGGATATGAATGCCAAACACAGTTCTTGGAATAACACTGTAGAAGGTTCGCGAGGGAAAAAATTACGAGAATGGATTAACACAAATTCACAGTTTTATAAACTAAAGTTTATTCCGCCAGATAAACCTACGTATCCGAGAACCAAATCTACATTAGATTTAGCATTCATAGATGACAGAACGAAACTGTCAAATGAGGCTTATTTAAATACTGTCAAATACGATAGCGACCACCGAGCATTAGAATTTAGTATTATCACTCAGCAAATCAACGATCCAATAATTGCAAACGCAACAAAAAATAACCAAAATATCTCAGAGTGGGTTAGAGGAGTAGATTGGAATAGTTATAGGGATAAGTTAGAAAAATATCACAAAAAAACAAACGAAGAAGACATCGGAACGAAAATTGCTAACAACCGAAATTTAACGAATGACGAAATAGACTAACATTTACTAAACATTGACTCAATGATAAAAAAAACTATACAAGAAACCAGGACCAATAATAAAGAAAAGGTATATTTAAAAGATTTATATCATATTTAAATTATATAAGCAAAAAAGTATAACAGTCTCACAAATAAAGAAAATGAAAAGAAGAAATAATTATAATAGAAAACCTCTGGGAAGTTAGCGCGAAAAATTATCCCGAAAAACCATTATAGTTAAATATGGCAAGACTATTATATATTTACAGAATATTTTAATACTATCCTAATAGTCAAGTATATATAATTAATATTGCTGCATATAAATCAAATATATCACGAGATTAGCTATAATGTATAGTAAATTATTATATAGTTTTGTAATATTAAATTAGTATCACGAAATTTTCAATTACAATTATAAGTACAAAATATATTATAGTTTAACATTTCGTGATAAATTTTTATATTACCTCGAAAAAATTACACTAAAATAATTTACATCAATATAATCAAAATTAATAAAATATAAAAAAAAATTAATTCAAATATTTAATATTAGAAAAACAACAATTCTCTGAACTAAAATAGAACTATTTTATTTTTGTAAAATGGCAAGAAGATATTACAAGTTAAGCTTTAGATACAGCTGTGTGAAGTCGTAGTAAATATTAATTATGTTGGTATGGAATTTGTAGAGGAAGGATCGACCTTTCAAATGCCTAAAACTTTAAATCAAGTCTACGAGCCAAATTTTAGATATAGTCGTGTGAAGTCGTAGTAGATATTAATTAACAAAGCAAGGTTGGTATGGAATTTGTCAAACTGGAATTGGTTTTCTGTGATTATAATAAGACAAACTAAGTGAATAGCTAAGCAAAACGATACTTGTGACAAACGGAACGAAAACGGATGTCTAGTCTGCGAAAAATTGTCATTTTCTGAAACGGTTTTTGCATATATATGTCTTTAACATTAGCATGTCCTATACTAACAAATGTTGAAGCTAATGACAATTGTAGTTTTTGAGCTTTTATATAAAATAATAACACAGACAATATACACAGAAAAACTTTATTTATAAAGTTTATGTGAATATTCGAGTGCCGCCATCGAAATTGATATGTATAATATTTTAAAATAAAATATAATTCGGTTAGAGCTGTGAATTTATTTCGTATTGATTTACAGCGGCGAAAAGTCTACATTTTGTGAATTTAATTTTTTAGAACCCTGCACCTTTTTCTCTGTAAGCAATTTCTATAAATTTGCAGCTATAGCATTTTTACAATTTCAGAATCGGGCCATAAAACTTTAAAAATTAATTGAAAATTACCTTAACGATGTTTATTTGATTTTACGCCGCAATGAAGATTATTTTTTGTATATATATTGTCCTTAGATAGCAAATCATAAAATAAAAAGTGTGTCCAAGAGAATTGGTTATTAATTTATTATAATATGCAATGTTTACATCAGAAGCACGATTATCATTAGAAGCATGTGGTCAAACTCTAATTATTGAAAAATCAAAACAATTATCAAAAATTTTGGCGTTTGAAAGGTAGATCCTTCCTCTACAAATTCCATACCAACCTTGCTCTGTTAATTGATATCTACTACGACTTCACACGACTATATCTAAAATTTGACTCATAGACTCGATTAACAATTTTGGCGTTTGAAAGGTGGATCCTTCCTCTACAAATACCATACCAACCTTGCTCTGTTAATTAATATCTACTACGACTGAACACGACTATATCTAAAATTTGACTCATAGACTTGATTCACAATTTTGGCATTTGAAAGGTAGATCCTTCCTCTACAAATTCCATACTAACCTTGCTCTGTTAATTGATATCTACAACGACTTCACACGACTATATCTAAAATTTGACTCATAGACTCGATTCATAATTTTGGCATTTGAAAGGTAGATCCTTCCTCCACAAATACCATACTAACCTTGCTTTGTTAATTGATATCTACTACGACTTCACACGACTATATCTAAAATTTGACTCATAGACTCGATTCACAATTTTGGTGTTTGAAAGGTGGATCCTTTCTCTACAAATTCCATACCAACCTTGCTCTGTTAATTGATATCTACTACGACTTCACACGACTATATCTAAAATTTGACTCAAAGACTTGATTCACAATTTTGGCATTTGAAAGGTGGATCCTTTCTCTACAAATTCCATACCAACCTTGCTCTGTTAATTGATATCTACTACGACTTCACACGACTATATCTAAAATTTGACTCAAACACTTGATTCACAATTTTGGCATTTGAAAGGTGGATCCTTCCTCTACAAATTCCATACCAACCTTGCTCTGTTAATTGATATCTACTACGACTTCACACGACTATATCTAAAATTTGACTCATAGACTCGATTAACAATTTTGGCGTTTGAAAGGTGGATCCTTCCTCTACAAATTCCATACCAACCTTGCTCTGTTAATTGATATCTACTACGACTGAACACGACTATATCTAAAATTTGACTCATAGACTTGATTCACAATTTTGCCATTTGAAAGGTAGATCCTTCCTCTACAAATTCCATACTAACCTTGCTCTGTTAATTGATATCTACTAAGACTTCACACGACTACATCTAAAATTTGACTCATAGACTCGATTCACAATTTTGGCATTTGAAAGGTGGATCCCTCCTCTACAAATTCCATACTAACCTTGCTCTGTTAATTGATATCTACTACGACTTCACACGACTATATCTAAAATTTGACTCATAGACTCGATTAACAATTTTGGCGTTTGAAAGGTGGATCCTTCCTCTACAAATTCCATACCAACCTTGCTCTGTTAATTGATATCTACTACGACTTCACACGACTATATCTAAAATTTGACTCATAGACTCGATTAACAATTTTGGCGTTTGAAAGGTGGATCCTTCCTCTACAAATACCATACCAACCTTGCTCTGTTAATTAATATCTACTACGACTGAACACGACTATATCTAAAATTTGACTCATAGACTTGATTCACAATTTTGCCATTTGAAAGGTAGATCCTTCCTCTACAAATTCCATACTAACCTTGCTCTGTTAATTGATATCTACTACGACTTCACACGACTATATCTAAAATTTGACTCATAGACTCGATTCATAATTTTGGCATTTGAAAGGTGGATCCTTCCACTACAAATTCTTTACCAATCTTGCTCTGTTAATTGAAATCTACTACGACTTCACACGACTATATCTAAAATTTGACTCATAAACTTGATTCACAATTTTGGCATTTGAAAGGTAGATCCTTCCTCCACAAATACCATACTAACCTTGCTCTGTTAATTGATATCTACTACGACTTCACACGACTATATCTAAAATTTGACTCATAGACTCGATCCACAATAATTGCTTTCTTACTAATAACCAGAGTGCATGATTTTGCGTTTTTGGAGTAACCACGCCAGTAAATTGTTTGTTATTAAATTAATTTCTCGTGATATAAATTTCTGCGCTTAAATATTTTTTTTTTGTTTTCGGGATGGTTCGAACACCTGTCGCTATTTGTTTACTGAAATTTTCTGTATTGGAATTCTTTTTCGGGACAACAAAAAAAAAAACAATATCATGATAGTGAAAATGTCGTGATAGTAAAAAAAATTCGGAATGACATTCAAAACTAATTAAGCTCGATTTATATTATCCGTTCCTTTCAGTTCCTTCATTTTTCGTATCAGACAAAAAACAACATTGTTACAGTAAGACCTCGACTTACGTGATTAGTTCGTTCTGAAGGTTTTCGCGTAAGTTGAAAAATCGCATAAGTCGAACAAACCTTAAATTCAGCGTACATACGTACATTAAAGTACATAGAACCTACTTATAAAAGAACTGTAAGCATCATTCACTTTTTTGAAACTTCGCGAATCGTTCTGGATTAGGATGTTGAGCGTCGAAGCCATCTAAATCATTCTCTCTTACTGCCACTCTCACTATCGCATGAAAATAATAGTGTGTGTAAACAACTAAAGCAGAGAACTTAGAAATAAAGCGAAGCTTTAAAAAACTTTTTAATAAAAAATTAAAAAACCTACTCATTTCATCAAAAAAACTTAAAATCCCATTTTTTTTTTTAAATCACGTAAGTACGAATTCACATAAGTCGAATTCGCGTAAGTCGAGGACTTACTGTACATGTATTTTCATAGGAGTATTTATATTATCCGTTCCGTTCAGTTCCTGCAAGTACGGAACGGATAATATAAATACTCCAATGAAAAAAACATGTAACAATGTTTTAGGGCCATTACATGGTCAGTAATACTGTCATTACTAGTAATGTCATTACTTGCGTCATTACTCTTTTTAGTTATGGATGGTACCATTAAACGGTGATTCCAACACATCATTATTACCGTCATTACTTAAGTTCTATTAATCGTTTTGTATACGAATTTAGTTCTACTCTATTTAAATATATAAAAATGTTTTTCAAGAGTTACCGACGGCAAAAAAAAATTGTCATCGGATAAAATTTTTTTTAACGATATATTATGTATACCAAAATGTTCTATTTATGTTAAAATTATATTTTATGACAACTAAATGAAAATATAATGTAGTATTTAAATATTTTATAAATTTATCATTTCATGTTTAACTCATTATTAAATCTTGAAACAATTATGTAATTCTGTTGATGTTTTAATTTACCAACATTATTGTTAAATGGTTAAATACAAATCTGCAATACGAGTTAAACTTTGATGTCATTCCCAGCTGTTGTATTATGTAGTTTGCTCATACTGAAATTTTTATAAATATTCTTAGGAATAAAACATTAAAATTAAATTTCATTATATTTATTTAACCAAAATTCAATTGATTCCAATCACAATCCGCTTTGGATGCGATTCTTGTTCTTTTTTAGTTTGAATTGGATTATTAGGTACGCGAAGATGGGGAAATCCTTAAACTCACAGGATGTGTTTGAACGTATGAATTTCTGTTTTTTATTTATATCTAGATGAAAAATTTGTAAGAATCACAACAATCACTTTCGAACGGATGTGAAACAATAAGCTTTCATTTTTGAGTTATATTCCAAGGAGCAACTGTTACTGCATTTCTTCATCATTATCTTGCTGGGCGAAAATAAATGACTCAACGTAGTTCTGCTTTCAGCCGCAATCACACTAAAATAAGCGCAACATTGTTGCGGAGATAACATGGCTAGAATTTGCTCTTCCAACGGACCAGTTTGAATCCATTGTTTCAAACTTTTTTGAATACTGCTTTCCAAATGAAGAGGAAACGCCTTTTTATGTCATCCATTCGAATCCGGTGTGGATTCCCATCTATTCAAAAACAATCAATATTTACAAATTTGAAAAACTGCAAAGTTTAATTCTCGAAAGTTTCAGATATTGTCGGTGTCTTTTGTAGCGCCACACAAAACACTATAGAAAATCCGAGCACGATTTGTGAAAAGTTTTTTTCTCGACAGTCCCAACCAGATATTGCCGTTGTCCTTTATAACGCCACACAAGACATTAGAAAATTCGAGCTCAACTTGTGGAATTTTTTTTCGAAAGTCCCGTTAGGTTTGTTTACTATATAAGGATGCATTCGTTGCAACGTTTTTAAGTATTGAAGTGTTTGTGGTTTGTGAAACAAAGTAGTGTGAAATTAAATTAAGCATATGATACAATTAAATTTAAAAAATAATAATCCGGTAACATCTGTATATAAAATCAACGACGAATATAAAGAATACTAAAATCATCAAAATGGATGTGAACAATTGTGGCGATGCCGATTTGAGTGTGGATTTTTCTGAGTACAATGAATTTGAAAATATTAGTGAAAATATCCAGTGTGGCGGATCAGTTACAATAAATAGCGAGCGTAGCAAGAATCTGCGAGACTTTATCGAGGTTTATGAAACATTACCAGAATTATGGAACCCTACAAATCTCGATTATACTAAAAAATTTAAGCGAGATCTTGCATTAGATAAACTCTTACCGGTGTTTCAGAAAATTAAGAGTGGTGCAAATCGATTAGACGTGCGGCGTAAAATAAATACGCTTCGATCCAATTATAGGAAAGAAATGAAGAAAATAATCGATTCCCAGAGATCGGGAACAGGTACCGATGAAGTATATCAACCGCGTTCATGGGTGTTTTATTCCCTTAAGTTTCTGGATAAATACGAGAAGCCAGTCAATTCAGAAACACAACAAACGAACGAGGTTATTACGAATAAAATTTAAAAATTAAATCGTTTTTATAATTAATATCTATTTTTTTCAGTCTTGTAAAAGCGAAGGTCTCCAAAGTGAAGTAAACGTAATGGAACAGCCAATATCTACTACGCATACAGCTTCACTTTCAAATATAATGCCACCACTACCACCGGAACTAAAAAACGACGAATGAGTGCCAATTCAAAAGAAAATGAGCTGCTCCAGAAGGCTTGTAACTATTTGGAAAGTTCAGTCACGGCAAAAAATAGCACTCCGGCTATTGCAATAGCTTGGGGGGAGGCACTCACACAACTAGACTCAAAGCAACGAATGTTTGCTGAGAAAGCCATAAATGATATCATCTTTGAAGCACGGCAGGGAAACCTTCACAAAAATTCGGTTAAAATAAATTAACCATTGACAATTATTTCACCAACCGAATTGTCAGAATCATCTACAACCTCTCATGGTCATGAGGCCGTTTTCTATGAAAATTCTTCTCAGACGTCATCAGACGAACAACAGGGACATAGCACAATATCTAAATATATTACAAATTTTGTACCTATGTAATTAAAAAAAATGTATTCTTTCCTAGCACATAATTTGAATTAATTTGTATAAGTATGTTTCGTATGCTTTATTATAATAATTATATTATAATTTAATAAACTTAAACAACAAATGTGTCACTTTTTCAATTTTTCTTCAGTGTTGTAATATGCACATAATTTATCTCGGTTTTCTTTTGCATGTGATGTACTATTTCTATGTAATGTACTTTGGACATCAACAAAATTGAAATTTTCATTTGTACTGTCTTCGTTGGTTGAAAAATATGTGTGATTATTTTCTTTTGTGAGCAAGTTATGCTTAAATAACAACACGCCATAGTAATAATTTCAGCCTTTTTAGGATCACGGGGGATTGGTTTTTGAAATACTCCAAATCTGGAAGCTAATATACCAAAAGTGTTTTCTACAACTACGCGAGCTTTTGATAATCGCTTATTAAAGGTATATCGAGCTAAAGGTATAACGAGCTAAGGATTTTCGGGAGTACGGTTTCAATAAATTAACGTTTAATGCAAATGCTTCGTCAGCGATAAAAGCAAATGGATATTCTTCATTGGAATTTGGTAACAGACGAGGATTTGGTAGATTTAATGCTCCTCGCTTCATGAGTTCCCCAAATTTGGAGTAAAACATAACTCCCCCATCAGATATTCGTCCATTCATCCCAACGTCTACCATTAGAAATTGCTTTCTTGCATTTACAATTGCCAATAAAACAATGCTATAAAATTCTTTGTAGTTATAGTATAAGGCACCGGAATTGGGAGGTTTTTTAATGGCAATGTGTTTACCATCGATTGACCCTAAGGTATTATAAAATTGATGCAATTGACCAAAATCATCAGCAATTTTAACCCATTCGTCAGAAGTTGTGGGAAACTGAAAATACAAATAAATAAATTTAAAATGATCGATTTCTATTCCTACAAACTAGCGTGTACTTTTATGTAACCTCGCAATACATATATGAGCACCTCACATGTTTCAATAATAGCTTGGCTTATTGAAGCAGGGGACATAACAACGGAAAATTTGAGGTCCTCAAAATGTCTCCCTGTCGCTAAATACCTTAGCGTTAATGTGAAACGTTCATTCGCAGGAATGCTCTCTCTCATATTTGTATCTTGCCTTACAATAAAAGGTTTAACCATTCGCAGCAATTTATCAAACGTTTGATCACACATTCGAAAATAATTTTTAAAATCAGCTGCTTCCGTTGCAACAATTTCTTTTAACAATACAACGTGTGAATACCGCTTGCGTTTTTGTAGCCAATCCTTCATCGTCGGCGATGCACATTCCTTTTCACGAATAAAGCTAAAATTAAGGCAATGCAAGCTTTTTCCCGGTCCATTGTGTAGAATGCTATCCGACGTTGATCTTATATACAGATGTACGAGTAGTCGAATTAATTTATTAAAATTTATTTGTCAGCTTAATTTAATTTCACACTTCTTTCTAACTAACCACCAACAATTCAATACTAAAAAATATTGCAACGAATGCATTCTTTTATAGTAAATAGACCTAACGGGACTTTCAAAAAAAAATTCCACAAAATGTGCTAGATTTTTCTATTGTTTTATGTAGCGTAACGAAATTGGAAAACGGAATATGGCCACATGAGATGCAACTCGGTCAATTCTTAACCGATTATGAAATCGTGGGTTACTGTACCTAAATAAATACTACATTATATTTTCATTTAATTGTGATAAAAAATATATAATTTTAACTTAACTATTAATATATCAATATTTTGATATAATATGTATACTCGTTAAAAAAAATTTTAGCCGACGATTTTTCATTTTTTTTTGCCGTTGGTAATCTTGAAAAACAATTTTATATACATATTTAAATAGAGTAGAACTAAAGAAAAGTATGTAATGATGTACAAATAGTAATGACGAAAACCCTACACTATCATTATTAATGACAGTATTGACGTCACACACAAGTAATGATGTCTCGAAATCAGAAAATCCGGATTTACATCATTACTAAACATCATTCTTCAATACCGCACATTACATGATCATTAATAATGTCATTCCCAGCAAGTAATGACATTATTACTGACCATGTAATGGCACTATTTGTTTTTGTCTGATACGAAAAACGAAGGAACTGAAAGGAACGGATAATATACAGTGACTCACAGCTTATTTGATCCAGTAGCATTTTATGAACACAATTGTAAATATTTCGCGATATCTTATTTTGATGGTTTTTCTTTTTTTTTTCTTGTTTTTTGTTACACGAAACTAATCAACAAATACAAATTTAGAAAATATAGGAACTTCGATTGCAGGGTGTAATCGCATTAGAGTGTAATCGCATTATTGTGTTACCTCGCAAGATCTTTGTAGCATCAAAGTCGTTTGTGTATGACTAGGAATATGATGGAGGTTCGCACAAAAATTTCGATAAATTGGAAGCATCGACTACCTATTTCACCATTAGTACATTTAGCGACGGATGCTCAGAAACTTTCCTTGCACACTGTATGCAATTTGTTTAACTGTATCGTGAAACCAAAATTTGTTATTTTTGTTGTACTCGTAGTGGAAATATTTTTCTTGGTTTTTATTATTGTTTTGTTTTACTACGTTTTGTTTCCTATGCATTATATCGATACCAACAACAATAATGCCAAATGCCATAAAAACGCAATACTAACAAAAGTAAGTTGACGAAATTTGGTAGTAGTATGTTTGTGGCAGTGGATCATTTAAGCTGTGAGTTGGTTTTGGGTTGAAGTAATGAACTTTTTAATGTAATTTTGATATGCATTAGAATTTTTATTTTATTTTTTGTGTTTTATAATAAAAATAAATATAGCTTTCATATTACATTTAGTTTTTTTCAAAAAAATAAGACATCGCGAGATATTTACAATTTTGTTCATAAAATGCGACTAGATTAAATAAGCTGTGAGTCACTGTAAATCGAGCTTTACGTGATATACATTTTTTTTCGAGATGACACTGAAAAATGTCGTGATATTCGTTTTATAGTGTTGCCATCGCATTTCTACGGGATATTTTTCGGGCTAACTTCACAGACATTAATAGAAATATCATAAACAGACTTCAATCAATATTAAACAATATCACTGATTTAATAAAGCAAAACATTAAGATTCAAATTAATAAAGTTTGGAAATGTAAAATAGAAAAGATCCAAATAAAAAAAAAACACAAATTTTTTTAAAAATATAAATCAAATTTTTAGACCGAAAGATAAAATATTGATAAATAATTTAAATATGAATTTAGGCAAGAGTGAGGATCTAATATTGCTTAATTATCAAAACAAATATTCGATTGATTTAAATGATAAAAGTAAAACTAAACGTGTAGATAGTGAATATATTGAAATATTGGATTCTGAGAATAAACTAAATGTGATTGGGGCTTATATTCAAAAACAAACAGAGAAACACAATAGGTCGAGAATGGAAAATACTATTAAAATATTTACATCACAAATAATAGAGCAAAAGCCAAGAGTCTTGTTTAACAACAATGATAAATTTTTTAAGGACGAGTTTAGCGATGACAGCACCACAGATTATATAAATCAAAACACTTTGAATAATAACAACCTTCAAACGACCATAGATGAACTCAAAAGCATTTTCAAATCTTTAAATAAAAAAAAATCTCTTAAAATAAACTCAAAAATATACCGGATTGTATCATTAGAGACTACTGCATATTGTTCAATAATGCATTAAATAACAACTACACTGCTCCTCAAAAAAACCCAGACACTTGAATTTCTTCGTAAATCTTCAATTTCTAGAGCAATTACGCTATTTTAAAGGCACTGTCATATTAAATAGTACATAACCGAAAAATAGGTGTAACAGAAACCGTATTTTTTTTTATTTAAAATCCAATCACAGCAACAAAGTGTAATAAATGAAAAATATTCAAAATTTCGATTGCTACGTTTCTAAATAAATGGGCATCTATCAATTGTTTTGAAACATTTAAAGTCACTCATCAGGTTTTTTGATATGGAGACTCCCTTCCGAGACACACTATCCCCGATACTCCTTAATCTTATGTTACAATATATCTTTTGGAAAACGAGACAAATCAGTACAATTTTCTACATTAACAATTAAATCATATGACCGCAAATTAAGAAGCCTTATGTGTGATCGGACTGAATAAGAACGGTTTAAGGAAATTCTTGACTCACTAGTACAGGTTTCAACTTCGGTTGGTACTCCAAATAAATTGATTCAAAACAAAATACATCAGATGTAAGATATTGAGGTATTTCGGTCTTTAGTGTTTGAACGAGTGAGAAACTTGAATTTACTTGAGACTACTTTTTGCTCATAACAGTGTGGATAAGAATATCAAAAACGCTGTGAGAACGCATATGTTAAGTTCCTTATAATGACGGGAACTGGATCTGATGCGGGGATTCCTGTTATTGTATACAGGAAATCAAATTTTAGCGGGTAGATACGCATGCTGGATCCGAAACGAATGGTGCAGCGAACCCTGAAAGATCAACAGGTGTTCGTGGGCGGACCTCTCAGTCTTATACTTTATGGTATAGGCTGAGAAATCCAACCACGGACTCGGTGCTTTTTTTTTTAGGCCTCATATGTGAACCATTAACAAACATATAAGAGTGTCGGATTCTTACTGACTAAACCCTAACCCCCGGTAATCAGTTTTCTAATTACTTATTCAATATTTTTAATCGTTTCGAAGCTTGTGTTGGTGTTAACTTATTTTTCGTCTTGGTAAATTCGCCTTTTATGATCGACCATTTTGAATTTTTTCGAATTAACACCAGCATAAAAAAGTTGATTAAATTTTTCAAATGATCGTAACATGGTCCATCATCTTTCAAAGGCATAAAGTTGGGAAACTCCCGCTCAATAATATTTATGCATTTTTCAGTGGCTTTTACGCAAATGTTCGGTAAATGGCATTCGTTTTTAAAGTTGTGCTCAAAAAATGTACTTCTGTATATTCCGGTGTCGGTGCTTTTAAAGATCCGTATTTCGATGATTTTTAAATTTTTTTTTCACAAATAAAAGTATCAACTACTGTTGGAGCTTGGTCGTTTTCTTTTATCAACTTAATCTTACAAACATTACAGTTGATTTTTTGAAATGCACAATAGCCTGCGTAGTAATTTGCTGCGTTTCTTTGCAGAATGTCATTTTCCGTGTTAGTCTAACGAAGAGATAAAAATTCCTCATAAATGGACTCGTCTTCTGGTTCACAATCAATAAGGATTTCCTTGTAAACTTCTTGGAAATTATTCCATTGGAGTTCAATCATGTTTCCATCATCTTCTTTGCAGTTTGAATATTTGCTTTGAAATAAAAGTTTGGTAACAATAATATTCGCAAAGTGTACGCCAATCTCGTTACTGGAAGGAGTGTAATTAAATCCACGTTTACCGCGCAATCGAGAAAAAAAAATTTTCTAAACAGTCTTGGTTTGTTTTCCCCGTTAAAATAAATTCGACGTTATAAGTTTTTGTTAGATATTAAATTAACAAAGTTTGTGCGTTGAGCGTTAATTGGAGACGTTTAATAAATTTGAAATAGTTCTCATTTTTTGAGATTATTTTCAAGTTTTCCAAATATTCTACGCTGTCTTTCATATATTTGTATATATGATTACCTTCTTTTAATGGCTGCTCGTAGGGTGCTGTTGAAGAAATGTTTCGACTATTCATACAATCGAATATGTTGTTAAACCGTTCAACAAATTTCGCAGTTGAGGTCGCATTATCAAGATATGTACCGAGAATTTCTGGGCACGTTTGTTGCACTGTTCGTATGGCGCAACTTACGGTATTGCTCAGTAGTTGAGCAGCCAATGACACATTCATTTTCTCAAAACAATTCGGATATAAATGTTTCCGTCCAATTTTGGGTAATAGTTTACAACTATTGCATGAGTCTCTATCGAAAATTTTTCTGATTACATCGATGCTCGCTGTCCCGTCTTGACTATGGCAAAATGTTATTATTAGTTAATGCATTTCTCGCAGACTTTATAAGGTGGGGTGCATCAAATTGAGCAAATATTTGTTTGCCAGCTAACAAAAAATATGGGTTTTCTGCAGTAATTCCGAGGAGTTTATAGGTTTGCAAATTAATGGCTCCTTGATCGCAAGTGAACATTATCATATTTAAGCCAACTTTTTCCTGGCATATCGCGATATTCTTTTTTATCAATTCACTTAATTTTAAAACTGTGAAAGACTTGTTAATTATTACGTAATTTATCACGTATTTCCAACTTCCTACAATAGATCGGACCATAAAAAATAGTGCTGAAGTGGCCAGTTCATTCTTCCGCTCCTCTCCGTCATCATAAAAACCTTCGATTCTATCGGTTAACTTGTTATGGGTTAAATCCTGCTTTATAGTTATTTCGTCAAAACTTAATACACATAACTTCGTTATTTCAGGTAAATTTGTGAAAAACAAACTATGCTGTGCCATTAAAATTTCATTAATCCCAGGTGGAATAAATTTTATTGTGGACCACTTATAAATCGAACTAGCTGATGGTAACTTTAACTGTAGAGATTCTCTTAGAAATTTGTATGTTGTTGCGGACTTATAAAATAAACACTGTGCAAAAGTCTTGTCTTCCTTAATGTAGTAAAATTTTTGTTTTAGCAACAACTTACTTACATTTTTCGTGTTTTGATTGACACTCAAACGGTCAATTACCTGATCAATTGATGTATTTTTTTGTTTTGCAAATTTAGTTTTTAATAAACGATTTTTTTTTGCATTTTCGGTTCTAAGCTTTCAACATAGCTAATTGTTTTTGCATAATCTCAATTTTTTTTTTTATAAAAATTAAGCTTTATAGATTTTTTGCTGCAGCCCTCACACTCTAATAATAAATTATTTCCCTCACAATAACTACAGTTCACTTGATGAATGAGATTCAAAAATTCGATTTCCTCATCTAAAGGATCCGTTTGCGTCCCACAAGATCCACTCGATTTCTCCATCGGCATAGGTAACTGTGTTGGACAAGTTGCAACAGTTACATTGAAATTGGATAACGGTTCATCCACTATTGGTCAGTCTATTATTACCGCCATACTTTTTCTCAAAATGCTGCTCGCATATAAAATTATATTTGTTTATTATATTTGTCGTAGTCAAACCTATTGTTTCCAACCAAACATTTCTTTTTTCGGTATCAGAAGGAACTTTAAAAAAACGAAATTCTGACAAGGCAGATTTTTCATTGCAGCTTGGAACAATGCATGTAGCACGCTTTTTTCCATTGATTTTTCGATTTGCTAAAGCACATAATTAAATGAAAAAATTAACTAGTCATTAATGTCCCTATTATATTGTGAAGAAAATTTTGTCAGTTAAATTAAAGCTAGATATAAAAGTATAAACTCGATAATTGTAAGAAATTTTGTTTTCAGTAAATTTTGACTGAAAAATTATTGTATGCATAGAAGAGAGTTATAAAATAAATAAAATAGCATCAAATGAAGAAACCTAAAAAGTTCCTCCGTCACACTCATGTAGTTTTTTCTTTTTTCTGGCAAATTTTACAGCCAAAAATTTTTTCACAATGAAGCATAACCTTCAAAACAATTTATATTTAAATACTTACATGAGGTTTGCTCACTTGTCAGCGAGCCCACCTTGGCATCACCCACTAAATTTTGAAAGTTAGAGTTATTCATGATACAGGGAAATTCCTATATCGCATAAACTACTGAAACACTACTGAACTATTTTTCAAACACGTTCGTATCACAAATTTTCAAATAAGATTTAATGTACATCGAGTCATCAAACCACAATAACCGTATTATTTTGAGCGATGGAATTGACTATCTTTTATCTTTTTCTAATGAGCTATATGGACACGTTTTGCCCTGCATTTACCAAATGAGCGTGAGTGATAAAATTCTATTGCAATATTGCTCGTTTTTTCATAGCAGTATTAATACATTTTTTCAGACAAGCTTTCAGAGGAGCTTTTGTTGTTGCATACTGTTTCACATTATATAACTAAATTCTAGATAATAGAATTTCTCACTCACACTCATTTGGTAAATGCAGGGCAAAACGTGTCCATATAGCTCATTAGAAAAAGATAAAAGAATTATAGTCAATTACATCGCTCAAAATAATACGGTTATTGTGATTTGATGACTCGATGTACATTAAATCTTATTTGAAAATTTGTGATACGAACGTGTTTGAAAAATAGTTCAGTAGTGTTTCAGTAGTTTATGCGATATAGGAATTTCCCTGTATCATGAATAACTCTAACTTTCAAAATTTAGTGGGTGATGCCAAGGTGGGCTCGCTGACAAGTGAGCAAACCTCATGTAAGTATCTAAATATAAATTGTTTTGAAGGTTATGCTTCATTGTGAAAAAATTTTTGGCTGTAAAATTTGCCAGAAAAAAGAAAAAACTACATGAGTGTGACGGAGGAACTTTTTAGGTTTCTTCATTTGATGCTATTTTATTTATTTTATAACTCTCTTCTATGCATACAATAATTTTTCAGTCAAAATTTACTGAAAATAAATTTCTTACAATTATCGAGTTTATACTTTTATAAGTTGGATAACGTCCAATTTCAATGTAACTGTTGCAACTTGTCCAACACAGTTACCTATGCCGATGGAGAAATCGAGTGGATCTTTTGGGACGCAAACGGATCCTTTAGATGACGAAATCGAATTTTTGAATCTCATTCATCAAGTGAACTGTAGTTATTGTGAGGGAAATAATTTATTATTAGAGTGTGAGGGCTGCAGCAAAAAATCTATAACGCTTAATTTTTATAAAAAAAAAATTGAGATTATGCAAAAACAATTAGTTATGTTGAAAGCTTAGAACCGAAAATGCAAAAAAAATTTCGTTTATTAAAAACTAAATTTGCAAAACAAAAAAATACATCAATTGATCAGGTAATTGACCGTTTAAGTGTCAATCAAAACACGAAAAATGTAAGTAAGTTGTTGCTAAAACAAAAATTTTACTACACTAAGGGGCATATCCTCCATAGAGTGGTAACAGTGTTAAGTAAGATAACACGGCAAAATTACAAAATCGGCATCCTCGAAAAAATGACAGTCGCAGCACGCTAATATTTTGTTGGATTTTGCGACTCGAATATTTAACACTGCTGAATTGAAGATTTCGCATCTTCGATAAAAATAACAGACGCAAATAATTAATTTTTGTTTGTTTTTTTTGCGACCCCGATTTTGGTGTAGTAGATTCATTTAACACAGATCGTAACCTCAAAAATCTTTGAATTATGTCAAACCTATGCAATTTATATATATAAAACAAAGTCGGGTTAGTTACACCATTTATAACTGAAGAACGGCTGGACCGATTTTTATGATCTTTGTTTTGTTGGATTTGACTCCGTTCCGAATAGCATAATAACTATTAAAACATTGGAAAAATTCACCAAAAAAAAAGTTATCAAGAAAATTCATTTTCTCATATATTTAGTACATTTTGTTTTTTTTTATTTTGTTCGTCTCAATACAGTGGTGGTTTAGGAAAAAAGAAAAGTCGGAAAAACTCAAAAGGGAAGCCCCAAAAATCTAATAAAAAAACCTTTTTTTATATGAATTTTGTAGTTTTAGTTTGTATGTGACGAGTGGTGCAGTGGTTAAAGCTTCGGCGCTTGGACTGCAAGGTACTGGATACGAATCCGACTGGAGGCTGCATGCACATTTACCATTTTATTTTTTATCCAATTTTTTTTATTTTATCTACTTAGCTATATAATTCTTGATGGAAATGTAGGATTATTTTTCTTCGATGCGCCCAGTGGAACTGGGAAGGCATTCCTCATATCATTGATTTTGACCACTGTTCGTGCGAGATCCAATATTGCTGTAGCAGTTGTTCAGCGTTGAAATTGTCGTTAGATCTTCAATCGGCTGAAAACCCGACTTGCAACATTGCGAAACATTCAGCAATGGCGAAAGTTTTGGTAGCAAGTAAAATCATCATCGATTATGAATGTACAATGGCGCACAAATGCGCATTTGAAGCATTCAATCGAACTATGAAAGATCTACGCAATGACTCAAGATGTTTTGGAGGCGCAAAGATTTAACTGTCCGGCAATTTCCGTCAAAAATACCAGTGATTCCAAGATTGACCGCTGTCGATGAAAAAACGCTTGCCACAAATCATCGACTCTGCGTGGCGCTATGTGATGAAACTTCAGCTGGCGACAAACATGCGAGTTGCATTGTTAAACCAGAGACAACTTAACAGAGATATTTCATTCTATGTAAACGTAAAAATTTAAACTGCGAGTTCATTACGTATACGCAGTTTAACGAAAAATGACAGATACAACGATGACATTGGAATTGTCAGAAAAATATTTTGTTTTCATTTTTTAGCTCGAACGAAAAATTTAATTTGATTGTCTGTGATTAAACGATCCATCTGCCGAAGATTTCTCCAAGCAATTGCTGACTATCGGTAATGGCCGTGTTCCGGTCGACGAATCGAACAGATTGATTTCGTTTCCTCAGAACTTTTGCAATTTTGTCTCAACGAAGGACGAGCTCATCAACAAAGTGTTCCCGAACAATATTACTAACCACAAAAATCATAATTGGGTGAGTGAACGAATAATTCTTGCGGCAAATAACAAAAATGGGGATCACTTAAATTTCACAATTCAAATTCTAATCGTCGGTCCACTTCATTCCTTCAAATCTATCGACTGTGTGACAAACAAAGACGAATCGACCAACTGTTCAACTGAATTTTTAAACTCATTGGATCTGGCTGGCTTGCCACCGCATAATTTACAACTGAAAGTTGGTACGGTAATCATCATGCTACGAAACCTGAATCAACCAAAACTATATAACGGAACGCGTTTGGTTTTGAGAAATCTCAAGGAAAGTTCAAAGGTGAGGAAATTCTCATTTCGAGAATTCTGATCATCCCAACCTATATGCCATTCGAAATTTAAACGAATTCAATTTCCGATACGTCTTGCATTCGCCATGACGATCAACAAATCACAAGGCCCATCCTTGAGTGTTTGTGGCCTGAATCTAGAAAATGAATGTTTCCCTCACGGCCAATTGTACATAGCATGTTCACGTGTCGGCAAACCATACGCTTTGTTCGTTCTCGCACCTGACAATAAAACAAAAAATGTCGTATATCACAAGATGTTTTACTGAAGGAAATCGACCCTATTGCAACCTACTCAAGAAATAGTTTAAAAGGAAGTAGTGTAACAATGCTACGCGAATCATTTCGAATCAATTCAATAAAACGAAAGCCTTGCTGCCACGTGAATTACATTCATTTCAATTTAATTAAAATATATTTCATTTTGATTGAAATTAATTAATTTGGAGTATTCATTTTATCCGCCCCGGAGGTCTCGGGTTCAATTCCCGGTAGTGACAAGGAAAAAATTGCACGGCTGGTTTAGAATCAATGAATTAATCACTCATTAGCCATTATCCGAAATGAAAATATGATTATTAAACCTCGTTTGAGGCGGCCAAATCTCTGGATGGGATATAGTGCCAGAGAGAGAGAGAGAGAGAGAGAGAGAGAGAGAAAAAGAGAGAGAGAGAGAAATTCATTTAATCTTAATAAAAATAATATAATAACTTTAAACAACCTTTATTGATCTTGAGACGGTACGAAGTTCGCCGGGTCAGCTAGTTATAATATAAAATTTTGACAATAACAAAGTTAAAAAATGGAACTCATTCATAGAAGATATGCAATTCGGAGGAAAGTCTTTCGCGATCGTCAAAATCCTTTTGATTATGATGACGACATATTTTTCGTTAGATATAGATTCACTAAAAATGCCGCTTTGTTTATTATAAAGGAACTGGAGGAACAATTAAAAAGACGCACACGCAGGAGTAAAGCGTTTCCACCACATTTAATAGTGCGTATTCCTTATTATATTTATGTATGTATAAGAAAATTAGTAATTTCATAATATTGTTAATAATTTCAGGTTCTAACTTCTCTGAACATATTAGCAACTGGCAATTTTCAATTTGTCAGTGGACAAATTGTATACCACGACTTAGGGCAATCAGGAGTTAGCAAAGTGTTTAGCGAATTTTTAAAAGCTTTGATATCTACTCGTAAAACAAAAAAAATTTATTAAATTCCCCAAGAATGGTTTAGAAATGTCCAGAGTAAAACGAGGTTTTTATACAAAGTATGGCTTTCCAAACGTTATCGGTGCAATCGACGGAACGCATATTGCCATTCAGAAGCCAACTGTTTGGGATGCATATTGCTTTTTTAACAGAAAATCGTATTATTCCATTAATGTGCAAGCAGTAAGTTACAGAATATTTCTAATTACATAATACATTGTTACCTATTTTACATATTTTAGGTTTGCGATTCGAATGCAATGTTTACAGACGTAGTAGTCAAATGGCCAGGTTCAACCCACGACACACATATTTATAAAACATCGTCTCTTTATAATTTCTTACACTCGGAAGAGTTCCCAGAAAATACGTGGTTATTAGGGTATAGTGGATACCCTCTACAACATTGCCTGTTGCCTCCCAAAATCAACCCGTCAACAGCCGGAGAAGAAAACTATAACAAATTTCACAAGAGAGCAAGAAAAATTATAGAACAATCTTTTGGAATACTCAAGAGCCGTTTTAGAATAATAAGTAAAAGTGGTGGAATGTTATCCTACAATCTAGAAAAATGTGTGCAAATTATTCTATCTTGCTTTATTTTACACAATATTGCAAAAATGCACAATGTTCCAAATAGTTTTGAAGACGACACTGACGATTTTCTATCTGATACTGATACTGATAATGAGAGTGATGATGACAATGAAGTTTTTCAAACTTCTTCAGGAGCAAGAGGCCAGATAAGCCGAAATATTTTAATTAATTATAATTTCCAAAACTTAATTGACGAATAAAAATTGATTGAAAAAACAAAACAACAATAATTTTTAGATTTCGTGTTTAGTATAATTTCAAATTATGTACATAAAATAATTATATAATTATTTCAACAATATTTACTCTTTGCAGGTATCACAGTTTACAGGTATTTTTCTTCAAAATAAATATCACTTTTCAACGATTCATTTTGGTCATTTTTCTTGGCAATCTTGAGCATTTCCCTTTCCACCTCAAGCCTCGCTTTGGAAATAGCAAGTTGCTCCTTTGCTATAGCCAGTTTTTCCTTTGAGACTGTTACTTTCTCTTTATAAATTAATAGCAACTCGTTGTCTATTTCTTATAAAAAAAAATAATAATAAATAAATCCTTGTAAACAACACTATAAATATTTCTTACCATTTCGGCATGTTTGTCTCTTACTATCCTGACGTTTTACATTTTGGAAGGTTCCAACAGCTCTTACCTTTTTAAATTTTGTTGGCGATTTCGAAGTTTGTTGATGTTGTATCTCTTTGTTAATTACTGGTTGTGTTTGGATTAGTTCCGTTTCCAGGGCTATTATTTCGGCATTATCATCGCTGATAACATTAATAAGACTCTACAATATAATAAAGAATAAATTCTGGTATTGTTTATTTACAGATTTGAAGAGAGTATTAACTTACCTCAGAAAAACTATCAGCGCTGTAATTTAAACCAGACATTGCATTTGCCCCGGCTAGCTTTTCAACTAACATTTCAATTTCCGAAAGGACTTTTGGAGGAGCTCCACCGGTTTTATTTTGGGTGACTTTTTATTTCGGCAACTCTTTTTTTGGTTCTCGACTTCATATCTTTAAATTTATTTCGAAGTTCTTCACCACATCTTCGAATAGTAGTTTGGGATGAAAACTCTTCCGCCAAATCATTCCACGCGTTTGTTAGGTCCTCACCATATAAATTTGAATCATCTAAAAATAAAAATAATTAGGCAAATATATTGATTAATTTCCAGTTCATAAATAATTACATAAAATAATTTCTCTATTATTATCCAAAATTTTTAACAACAACAACAAATCTCTTTCGGTAAAATTCGGACGTCTGGGCTTTTTTTTAGATAATTCTGATGGTCCAGCTTCCATTTTAAAAAACACTTATTTATATAAACCAAAATAATAGTTTAATTTCAAACAATGACAGTCGCAAATATTATTCAGCGAAAGTGCTGAATATCTAATTTGCGATCATAATAGAAGATACCATATTCCAGTCGCAATTGCAAGCGCCGCAAGTCAGCCATTTTGCGACGGCGCAACTTTGCGATTTGCGACTGAATGGAGGATATGGCCCTAAGGAAGACAGGACTTTTGCACAGTGTTTATTTTATAAGTCCGCAACAACATACAAATTTCTAAGAGAATCTCTACAGTTAAAGTTACCATCAGCTAGTTCGATTTATAAGTGGTCCACAATAAAATTTATTCCACCTGGGATTAATGAAATTTTAATGGCACAGCATAGTTTGTTTTTCACAAATTTACCTGAAATAACGAAGTTATGTGTATTAAGTTTTGACGAAATAACTATAAAGCAGGATTTAACCCATAACAAGTTAACCGATAGAATCGAAGGTTTTTATGATGACGGAGAGGAGCGGAAGAATGAACTGGCCACTTCAGCACTATTTTTTATGGTCCGATCTATTGTAGGAAGTTGGAAATACGTGATAAATTACGTAATAATTAACAAGTCTTTCACAGCTTTAAAATTATGTGAATTGATAAAAAAGAATATCGCGATATGCCAGGAAAAAGTTGGCTTAAATATAATAATGTTAACTTGCGATCAAGGAGCCATTAATTTGCAAACCTATAAACTCCTCGGAATTAATGCAGAAAACCCATATTTTTTTTTAGCTGGCAAACAAATATTTGCTCAATTTGATGCACCCCATCTTATAAAGTCTGCGAGAAATGCATTAACCAATAATAACATTTGCCATAGTCAAGACGGGACAGCGAGTATTGATGTAATCAGAAAAATTTTCGATAGAGACTCAAACAATAGTTGTAAACTATTACCCAAAATTGGACGGAAACATTTATATCCGAATTGTTTTGAGAAAATGAATGTGTCATTGGCTGCTCAACTACTGAGCAATACCGTAAGTTGCGCCATACGAACAGTGCAACAAACGTGCCCAGAAATTCTCGGTACATATCTTGATAATGCGACCTCAACTGCGAAATTTGTTGAACGGTTTAACAACATATTCGATTGTATGAATATTCGAAACTTTTCTTCAACAGCACCCTACGAGCAGCCATTAATAGAATGTAATCATATATACAAATATATGAAAGACAGCGTAGAATATTTGGAAAACTTGAAAATAATCTCAAAAAATGAGAACTATTTCAAATTTATTAAAGGTCTCCAATTAACGCTCATCGCACAAACTTTGTTAATTTAATATCTAACAAAAACTTATAACGTCGAATTTATTTTAACGGGGAAAACAAACCAAGACTGCTTAGACATTTTTTTTTCTCGATATCGCGGTAAAGGTGGATTTAATTACACTCCTTCCAGTAACGAGATTGACGTACACTTTGCGAATATTATTGTTACCAAACTTTTATTTCAAAGCAAATATTCAAACTGCAAAGAAGATGATGGAAACATGATTGAACTCCAATGGAATAATTTCCAAGAAGTTTACAAGGAAATCCTTATTGATTGTGAACCAGAAGACGAGTCCATTTATGAGGAATTTTTATCTCTTCGTTAGACTAACACGGAAAATGACATTCTGCAAAGAAACGCAGCAAATTACTACGCAGGCTATTGTGCATTTCAAAAAATCAACTGTAATGTTTGTAAGTTTAAGTTGATAAAAGAAAACGACCAAGCTCCAACAGTAGTTGATACTTTTATTTGTGAAAAAAAATTTAAAAAATCATCGAAATATGAAGAAAATATGCAGAAGTAGCATATACTTGCCTTACATTTTTTGAGCACAACTTTAAAAACGAATGCCATTTACCGAACATTTGCGTAAAAGCCACTGAAAAATGCATAAATATTATTGAGCGGGAGTTTCCCAACTTTATGCCTTTGAAAGATGATGGACCATGTTACGATCATTTGAAAAATTTAATCAACTTTTTTATGCTGGTGTTAATTCGAAAAAATTCAAAATGGTCGATCTTAAAAGGCGAATTTACCAAGACGAAAAATAAGTTAACACCAACACAAGCTTCGAAACGATTAAAAATATTGAATAAGTAATTAGAAAACTGATTACCGGGGGTTAGGGTTTAGTCGGTAAGAATCTGACACTCTTATATGTTTGTTAATGGTTCACATATGAGGCCTAAAAAAAAAAAAGCACCGAGTCCGTGGTTGGATTTCTCAGCCTATACCATAAAGTATAAGACTGAGAAGTCCGCCCACGAACACCTGTTGATCTTTCAGGGTTCGCTGCACCATTCGTTTCGGATCCAGCATGCGTATCTACCCGCTAAAATTTGATTTCCTGTATACAATAACAGGAATCCCCGCATCAGATCCAGTTCCCGTCATTATAAGGAACTTAACATATGCGTTCTCACAGCGTTTTTGATATTCTTATTCACACTGTTATGAGCAAAAAGTAGTCTCAAGTAAATTCAAGTTTCTCACTCGTTCAAACACTAAAGACCGAAATACCTCAATATCTTACATCTGATGTATTTTGTTTTGAATCAATTTATTTGGAGTACCAACCGAAGTTGAAACCTGTACTAGTGAGTCAAGAATTTCCTTAAACCGTTCTTATTCAGTCCGATCACACATAAGGCTTCTTAATTTGCGGTCATATGATTCAATTGTTAATGTAGAAAATTGTACTGATTTGTCTCGTTTTTCCAAAAGATATATTGTAACATAAGATTAAGGAGTATCGGGGATAGTGTGTCTCGGAAGGGAGTCTCCATATCGAAAAAACCTGATGAGTGACTCGGTAGTCACCGATCATACTTTTTCCCAGAGAACTAAACCTATCAAACAGTATGTAGCACTGTAATGTGTATGTTTTGGAAAGGAAAACTATACTGCGATAGTTTACATTTCAAGCGGTCTTCCTTCTTGAAGATAAGGCACATCGCGGCCACTCTCAGTTCATCAAACATAACTTCGCTTCGCCACGACATATGAAAAATAGGGTCGATAGTACGGTTGTACAATGTTTCTCCTCCGAATAATAAGAGCGCCGAATTAGAGAATTCATCGTAGGATGGATCTTAATAATGTTCAGATTTAATTTAGTCTAAAACATTATGCAAATTGCGTACTTTCAGAACTTCAGTCTTCCGCCATTTCAGCTTTTTCCATCTACAAATTTGTTTAACTGCTCTAGCGAGTACAGCTTTTTTAGCTTTATTTTACTTGCGATTGTATATCGGTTTAGAACGTCAATATGGGCTATATTCTGTTGCTCAACAGCAAGAGGCTTTCCTCATCAAACCAAACCTAAAATCTTGCAATCGGCACTAACAACTGAGATTTGCATTGGTTCCTAAAGAGAACTCACACAGTCTCTAATGCTATTATAGAGATAATTTTAGTTGGCTAAAATGAAAAAGTCTTTAGTATGTTCAGTTATATGTAGTGTAAATTATTTTGAAGATCTTCTCCGCCATCAAAAAAAGACATAGTCACAATGGGCACTTTCAGTTACCCTATCATGATTAATAAAATCATCGCCCTATTTGATTTGATAATTTCATTCCTTGGAATTTAGAATAAAAAGTATTGTTGAGCCAAATTATCAGACAAATTGATGAAATAATCTCATATTTTTATACTTTCATCAAAATATAAAAAATTGGACCTAAAATACACATTACTAGGAAAATTAAATTAAGCCTGATTTTTTTTGACAACATAAAAATGTTTAATTTACAAGATTTATTTAAAATATAATTCAATTCGACGATTCTTTTTAAAAACAAAAATTTTCATTACAAATTAATGTATAGAAATCTGGTGACATTTTAATCTGAGACAATAGTTTCTTTTCAATAGAAATTAACGAAACATGAGAAAGCCGTTCATCTCCAATAGTACTTCTTAAATAAGTTTTAATTCTACGTAAAGCAGAATAGCTTCTTTCGGATGATACACTTGTAGATGGAATCGTTAAGAATAGTCGAAATAAGGGTACTATATTGATACTTCATTGAATGAACTTATTAAATCATTGTCTTTAAAAATTCTAACATCTCTAATATTGATTTGTCCAAAAAGTTCTCATCGCTATACACAACAATTAATTCACTTCTCAATTTTGGAAAATCGAATCGTTTGCCATAAAACTCTTGGAGAGTTCTAAATTGTTGCTCCGGAAAATTCAATTTAAATTTAGAATTTTTTTGTTGAATTTATAAGTTCCAAGAACGTGAACTCAGCAATATTTTGAAATCTAGTACTTAGGCTGCGGTCCAATTCGTGACTTATTTTGTGAAGACTGACTTATTTGAAAGTATACAGTAAGCCTCCTGTCAGCTAGACTTATTGTAAACTTGTTTGACTTTTAGGCGAGGCTTGCACCCAAACTGGTAATTCATCAATATAATTCTAACAAGCTTCCAATAAGTCTATTCGACAGGAGGCTTATTGTAGACTTTCAAATAAGTCAGTCTCCACAAAATAAGTCACGAATTGGACCGCAGTCTTAATTCGGTTGAAATATGATCAATTATTTCAAAAAATAATTTTCTGTAAGACGTTTTTAAATCTTTGATGATTTCAAATGTGATTCTCAATCGAGTGGGACGCGTTTCATCAATTTCCACGACAGCTTTAGTTTTTTCCCAAAAACTCTCAAATTTATCCCTAATCATACCTTTATTAATAAATTTTTCAATAAACCGATCACTTGTCGTTTCATGTCAACATGAGAAGTTAATTTGTGCAAAATTGAAAACAAATAATTCATTTCAGTATTTTCTTAATAAGCTGTTTAGTTGCAGCGTATTCTGAGAGTAACAAGTGAGAGTATAAACAAATCTATGAATAGATAAAACACATACACATCGATAATTAATTTTGTTAATAATATTACCAGTGCCTATGTATGTGTATACGGCCGTCTTTCATTATATACGCTTTGTATGTATGCAGGCCCAAATAATGTAAACACGAAAAAACACTTTCATACGAATGCTATGAAAATTTTCTGTTCAATATTTTTTTTTTGACTTTATTTATCTATATCTCGTAATTGCGGCAAACAATTAAATTTTCATTCCCCTGAGCACGAACTTTGTTTATTTTACATTATTTTTGGTAAATTGTTTTTTAATTTTAAGGTAGATTTCATTTAGAATTTTACCATTTTCCGACATGCTACCTATTATTTGTTGAACGTCGTATAACACACGATTCAAAGTATGTGTGTCTGCAAGAAGAGTATTCAACAATCAACCATAGTGCCTATGTTTGTACATAAACGCAGTGATTGTTGAGTACTCTTCTTCCATACACACAAACTTTGAATCGTGTGTTATACGACGTTCAACAAATAAAAGGCAGCATGCCGGAAAATGGTAAAATCCTAAATGAAATCTACCTTAAAATTAAAAAACAATTTACCAAAAATAATGTAAAATAAACAAAGTTCGTGCTCAGGGGAATGAAAATTTAATTTTTTGCCGCAATTACGAGATATAGATAAATAAAGTCAAAAAAAAAATATTGAACAGAAAATTTTCATAGCATTCGTATGAAAGTGTTTTTTCGTGTTTACATTATTTGGGCCTGCATACATACAAAGCGTATATAATGAAAGACGGCCGTATACACATACATAGGCACTGGCAGCTTCCATCAGAGAGAAAATTTTTTGTTATTCTGTTTTGTTGCGTTGGATGCAAGACGCATGCTATAAATCAATGCCTTCTAAACTACGTAGTTTAGAAGGCATTGTATAAATCAACGAGAGCACATATTCGTATTTGTTTTTATTTTGGTTCTATGTATGCACTATGCTATATGAAGGTGGATGATGGTGTATAAATTATAATGAAAAATCAAAGTAGGAAAGAAATATACAAAATATTTTTAAAGTTAATTGCATTAAACTAGATATCTATATGTGTAGACCTGTAAGGCATAATAGTGCATATTATTATGAAAAAAAATATTTTTAATCAAACGTGTTATACATAAACCAAATAAAATTTGAAATTTTATTTTAACGGTAGTGATTTTTGAAAGGGATGCAGTGCTTCCGTAGCTTCTATGGACACTTCGCCCCTGGTATATACATAAGATAAAGATTTCTAATAATAAATTTAAACCTGAGATGATAGCGTTGTTACAAAGTAATTTCTACACAGATTTACTTTTTAAATTTGTCTTTTTTAAAGACAACAAATATACGAATAAAATAATTTTTCCAGAATAAACAATTCTTGTATATGTAGACCCGAGCGATCAATAGAATGTGCATACAAATGTATAATTAATAATTTCTAATTGAAGAAAAAATACTATATAAGTATGACAAAACAAGATCAGTTGGAATTTTTGCTGGATTATTTTTGTTTTCGAAAATCAGTCAAAACAAAAACATTTGATCATTTTTGTTTTCCTGAATGACATAAACCCAAAAATTAAATTATAAACAATTTTTATTTTTATATTCTAAAACCAAATTTATACACGACAAATAGAAAATATTACAACAATTTTTATTAAAAAAAAATAATAATAACAAAACCCAAATTGTTTTTTCTCTCATATACATAGCCAAATGCAATGCACATTAAATCCTATCAAAGAAAAAAATACATAATTATGTACACACTTTTGCTTGATGCATTTGGAATTCGTAAACCGAGCAAAACCAAAAACATTTGATTATTTTTGTTTATTTTTGTAAACCAGACAAAACAACAAAACAAAAATATTATGTACAATTTTTTCTTTCGAAAAAAATTCAAAAACCAAATTTATATAGAACAATACGAAAATTTTACAATTTTTATTTAACACATTGAGGAACACTTTCTAAATCTGTGTGCTATTCAGGAACACAAATTTGAATGCTAAGAAGTCGTTTACGCGAACGTGTTAAAAAAATAACATTCAATAAGCGCACGTTGTTTTTTATCCCATATATGTACACACAAATATACAATGCACATGCGCATAGATCACATTAAAGTTAAAATAAAATATTTATGTATATAATTATATATAATTATGTATATATGTATGTATATTTATGTACATGGTACAGATTTCATTAAAAATATCTGAAAAACAAAATACATATTTCATACGAACATGCTTTACGCATACGCAACCTTCACAGGATAAAGCGAAACTGCTACTGTTTGTTTTGCGTCTATTCGTAATTTCATATGATTGTAAATTTGTAAATAAATAAATATCGTCTGACTCCACCCCCCGAGTCCGAATATTGTTGATTTCATTCATGATTTGATCTTCGTATGATTTTTAAATAGTTGATCGGCTAGTTTTTATTTTGTTTTATAAAATGCACGCGTTAGAAAGATGTAGAATTATAACACCTTCTCTTTCGTCAAAAAATGCAAACCAAATGCTGTACAAATTAAATTATTTTCTACAAGGGTATTTTTGAAGTAAAACTTCTTTAGGCACGCTTGACTTGGGGACTAAGCTGGCAAATGCGTTACGAAAAGTGTAATCGAACGAGGCGAACGAAACAATAGACGCAAAACGAAATCATTTTCCTTTAGTATCAGGATGTGCCATGACAATTCATAAATCCCTAGGTGGAACATTAGTTGATACCATTTTATTTTAATCATTGGTTAATAATGGGATAATTAAAAATGGGATAATAAGAAAATAGGAAAATTGGAAAATTGGTAAATGGAAAATTGGAAAAATTGGAAAATTGGAAATTTCGAAATTTGAAAATTTGTAAATTGGAAAATTGGAAAATTTTAAAATTGGAAAATTAAAAAATTGGAAAACAGGTAAATGGAAAATTGGAAAATAGGAGTATATGAAAATATGAAAATATGAAAATATGAAAATATGAAAATATGAAAATATGAAAATATGAAAATAGGAAAATTGGAAAATTGGTAAATGGAAAATTGGAAAAATTGGAAAATTGGAAATTTCGAAATTTTAAAATTTGTAAATTGGAAAATTGGAAAATTTTAAAATTGGAAAATTAGAAAATTGGAAAACAGGTAAATGGAAAATTGGAAAATAGGAGTATATGAAAATATGAAAATATGAAAATATGAAAAGATGAAAATATGACTTGGGGACTAAGCTGGCAAATGCGTTACGAAAAGTGTAATCGAACGAGGCGAACGAAACAATAGACGCAAAACGAAATCATTTTCCTTTAGTATCAGGATGTGCCATGACAATTCATAAATCCCTAGGTGGAACATTAGTTGATACCATTTTATTTTAATCATTGGTTAATAATGGGATAATTAAAAATGGGATAATAAGAAAATAGGAAAATTGGAAAATTGGTAAATGGAAAATTGGAAAAATTGGAAATTTCGAAATTTGAAAATTTGTAAATTGGAAAATTGGAAAATTTTAAAATTGGAAAATTAAAAAATTGGAAAACAGGTAAATGGAAAATTGGAAAATAGGAGTATATGAAAATATGAAAATATGAAAATATGAAAATAGGAAAATTGGAAAATTGGTAAATGGAAAATTGGAAAAATTGGAAAATTGGAAATTTCGAAATTTTAAAATTTGTAAATTGGAAAATTGGAAAATTTTAAAATTGGAAAATTAGAAAATTGGAAAACAGGTAAATGGAAAATTGGAAAATAGGAGTATATGAAAATATGAAAAGATGAAAATATGAAAATATGAAAATATGAAAATATGAAAATATGAAAATATGAAAATATGAAAATATGAAAATATGAAAATATGAAAATATGAAAATATGAAAATATGAAAATATGAAAATATGAAAATATGAAAATATGAAAATATGAAAATATGAAAATATGAAAATATGAAAATATGAAAATATGAAAATATGAAAATATGAAAATATGAAAATATGAAAATATGAAAATATGAAAATATGAAAATATGAAAATATGAAAATATGAAAATATGAAAATATGAAAATATGAAAATATGAAAATATGAAAATATGAAAATATGAAAATATGAAAATATGAAAATATGAAAATATGAAAATATGAAAATATGAAAATATGAAAATATGAAAATATGAAAATATGAAAATATGAAAATATGAAAATATGAAAATATGAAAATATGAAAATATGAAAATATGAAAATATGAAAATATGAAAATATGAAAATATGAAAATATGAAAATATGAAAATATGAAAATATGAAAATATGAAAATATGAAAATATGAAAATATGAAAATATGAAAATATGAAAATATGAAAATATGAAAATATGAAAATATGAAAATATGAAAATATGAAAATATGAAAATATGAAAATATGAAAATATGAAAATATGAAAATATGAAAATATGGAAATATGAAAATATGAAAATATGAAAATATGAAAATATGAAAATATGAAAATATGAAAATATGAAAATATGAAAATATGAAAATATGAAAATATGAAAATATGAAAATATGAAAATATGAAAATATGAAAATATGAAAATATGAAAATATGAAAATATGAAAATATGAAAATATGAAAATATGAAAATATGAAAATATGAAAATATGAAAATATGAAAATATGAAAATATGAAAATATGAAAATATGAAAATATGAAAATATGAAAATATGAAAATATGAAAATATGAAAATATGAAAATATGAAAATATGAAAATATGAAAATATGAAAATATGAAAATATGAAAATATGAAAATATGAAAATATGAAAATATGAAAATATGAAAATATGAAAATATGAAAATATGAAAATATGAAAATATGAAAATATGAAAATATGAAAATATGAAAATATGAAAATATGAAAATATGAAAATATGAAAATATGAAAATATGAAAATATGAAAATATGAAAATATGAAAATATGAAAATATGAAAATATGAAAATATGAAAATATGAAAATATGAAAATATGAAAATATGAAAAGATGAAAAGATGAAAATATGAAAATATGAAAATATGAAAATATGAAAATATGAAAATATGAAAATATGAAAATATGAAAATATGAAAATATGAAAATATGATGATATGAAAATATGAAAATATGAAAATATGAAAATATGAAAATATGAAAATATGAAAATATGAAAATATGAAAATATGAAAATATGAAAATATGAAAATATGATGATATGAAAATATGATGATATGAAAATATGAAAATTGGAAAATTGGTAAATTGGAAAACTGGTAAATTGGAAAATTGTAAAATTGGAAAATTGGAAAATTGAAAAATTCGAAAATTCAAAAATTCGAAAATTGGAAAATTGGACAATTGGAAAATTGGAAAATTGAAAAATTGAAAAATTGCAAAATAGGAAAATAAAAAATATGAAAATAGGAAATTTTGGAAGTTGGTAAATTGGAAAATTGGAAAATTGGAAAATTTGTAAATTGGAAAATTGCAAAACAGGAAAATTGGAAAGTCATAATATAGACCTCTATGTCACTGACTGACTCACTCGAGAACGCACAGGGTGACCAAAATTTTTTTTTCTTCTATATTATAACATCTATGTCACTCACTAACTTACTCACTCCAGATCGCACAGGGTGACCAAAAAAAATTCGTCCGTGTGATATATTTTATATATGTATTTTTTCTATATTATAGCTCCATTTCACACGAGGTATCACAGAAACCGATTCTTTCTTCGTTTCTTTCCCCGATTGGCCATTTTTACTATGCGAAGAGATTTCAAAAATGGTTTTTTTGTCTATTTTGTGACACATACATAAACATTGTCTATTACGACTAGTTGGCCTTGAAAAAGTTACCAAGTTACAAGGTTACCTCTTGTGGCATCAGACATAAACGGCTAGGTGACACTCGAGAACGCAAAGGGTGACCAATTTTTTTTCCAATATTATAATTTTTCTATATTATATTATAAATATTAAATATATATTAGAAGTTTTACTTCAGTAGTGTGGTCTAAAGCACACTTAATTTTTTTTTCATATTGAAATTCCGTATCTATTTAATTCATTATTTTTGGTTCTATTTAAAAATGAAGCCACAAGGCACAAATAGTAAGCTTGATGAAGGACCTTATCAGGTCACAAACATTTTATCAGACGAAAATACATGCATTCAAATAGGAAATAAAAATAAAACATTTCACAATAACAGATTACAATTATTTTATCGTTAATATTGAAGAAAACAGATGGAGTGGATGAAAATCGCTCAAGATTAGGTTAAGGTCATTAATTTGTAGAATAAACATCTTTTTTTTATTTAAATCAGTTTAATTTTACAATCTTATTTAATAAATTTGGTAAAGGTGAAATAAAAAATAATATAATTTATTTTAGCTAGTATAAAAGTATGTACAAATAATATAAAAAAAAAATAAAAAATAAAATAATAAATAAATAAATCAAAGAAAAAATTTTATAATAAGTAATATGTAAAACAAAATCAATAATTTGAAATATTTCTTCTAACTATTTATTTAAAAAAAAAAAAAATATAAAAATATATATATTTTTTTTTTCGTATGGGGTGAGGTGTGGTGTAATGTACTAAATTATGAAAAATTAGTGATTGCACAACAACTCACAAATATTAAAGTAATTATTATATTAACTGTTATATTGTTATTTAAACGCGCTGATTTGAAATAAAAAGTCAGTTGTGCGTTATACTTTGAAAACTAAAATATTAAACCCTATTATATAAGAATTTACAATTAAAATATCAAAATTGATTAATAAAAATATATTTTAAAATAAATAAATAAATAATAAATATATACAACAAATTAAATAAATTATAATTTTGTAACCTGTGAATAAATTAATAATAAAACTTACAATAAATAAGACAAATTATATACAGTTTTGCTACTTAATTAAATAAACTAGTGTACCTGCAATTAATTAATTTAAATGCACTAAAATTAATATATTACTATGAACAAAAATATAACAGCATGAACAAAATGGTTGACATATTTTTCGGGCAACAATGTCTCTGAAAAGATTTACGGTAATTTCTCGAGTTATACGATTCGACGACCGAAGCTCACGGGCTGCTCGCAGAAGTCGAGATACACTGGCACCAATCAGAAATGTATGGGATAAGTGGGTCGAAATATTACCAACCCTGTACAATCCTGGCGAAAATGTAACGATTGATGAACAGCTGTTGCGCTTCGGGGCAGATGCCCTTTTCGGTAATATATGCCAAACAAGCCTACTAAATACGGCATTAAATTTTGGGTGTTATGTGACAGTGAAAATACGTATGTGTGGAACATCCAAATTTACGCAGAGAAGGAACATGGTGCAGCACCTGAACAAAACCTGGGATTACGAGTGGTTCTAGATTTATCCTCACTATTAAAAGGATGAAATGTGACGTTTGATAATTGTTTTACGTTTCATCAACTAGGATCAGAGGCGGTCCAGTCGTAGGTGCATATGGCGCCCTGCAACCACGCGTATTAATAAAAGGGCGCAATTTTTAAAATCAATTCATAAAGTTTAACCCTTACTCTATGCATTGGGATCACATTGACCTCAACCGTTTTTAAAACCAATAAAATTATATTTTGTAACATAAACAGTGCGGATAATTTAGATAGCCTCAACTGAAAGCTTTTACATTAGAATCCAATTAAAATCTTGGTAAATTTGACGTTATTTAAGGTAATAAGATTGATTTAAAAAAAGCAAGCACATTTCTGTGCACTGGTGTCAAAATGGCCCTAAATGTTTCTTGTACGATTTTGTAAATTATAACGATAAAAAAACTCATTTGTTGTGCATGCATAGGGAATGTAAGTATATTGTTCTTCGTATACTGTCTCACTCCGGAAACTTCTTGATAGTGTTTCAACCCAGTACCATCTGTCGAAGATGAGATAGCCAACGACGATTTTGATATGGATTTTTCCGATTGCGATGGCGACGTTGATGATATACCATTACCTCCCGGGTCACACAATTGTGTGGGTACGGCAAAACATTATGTTGGATTTACTTCAAATCAAGCGAAATTTTTTATCAACAACGCCATTACAAACGATGGTTTTTTTACTCACAAATTTATGTGGTTTGGAGTTTATTTGAACCAATTTTTTTTTTTCTCGGTAGAAAAAGGGATATAAATCTAAATGATTCCGATGAAGATTTGACAACAGACAAGGAGAATGTAAAAGGACCAACTGTTGAACGCGCGCGCAGGTTACTCGGAAATGGCGTCCAAATCCGCGTGATGTGACCAAGACGCGTGATTTCCTGATACTACGAGAAAGAGAAGGTCTAACTGCACATACCGCTCAAATTTTAATTACACCACGATTGGCATTTCAACAATGTATTCCAGACACATTGGTTAACGTAACAGTGGCTGAAACCAACAGAAAATCACGGAAGTTCTATACCATGAACAATAAAACAGCAAAAGGACATCGGATGTATGGTATGATTTTAATTCTGTAGAGATTTACGCTCTATTCGGAATTTTAATATCAAATCAAATTGGTTCATTCAAATTGGGATTGGATGAGCTTTACCTCATAGACAACCGTCCATGAGTCCATAATACATTGCGATTTTTACGATTTAATACCTACCAAACCAGACAGGAGCGATTACAAACTGATAACCTGGCGGAATTCCATGATGGAACGCGAATGTTCAACCACCTTATAAACCATCAGTTAACTTAACAATCGACGAGCAGCTAGTATTAACTCGTGGCAGATGTTCGTTCATGTATGCGTTCCATCCAAGCTATAGGGAAATATGGCATACAAATATTCGGGATATGCGACGCCAAAATTCCTACCCCTTGAATGTCGAAGTATACGTAAGGAAACAATCAAATGAGCCTCGTTCTGTAGACTATTCACTAAATTTATTTCATCGAATATCCGTACCATTTTTGAACAAAGACCGAACTATTACCACAGACAATTTTTAACTAGCTGCATTACCGAACAACTTTTACAGAAAAAACTACCATCATTGGGACAGTAAAACAGTTTTGCATAGAGAATTTACGAACAAGGCCGAATTGAAAAAAGAGAAGTGAACTGCTCGCAGCGATAGAGGAGTTGACAGTTCTTCAAACAAACCAAAAATTATCGTAGATTACAACGCCACGACGAGTGGGGTGGATAATCTCGATAAGCTTGTAAAGATCTATACATGAAAACGAAACACATATCGATGGCCAATGATATTATTTTCAACATGGTTGATCTTGCTGGTATACCAGTCTACAACTTGCACATAAGTGCTAATCCGCAGCTATATGTGAATCGAAAGTCATCGGAGAGAAGTTTTGTTTTGAAAGAACTGGCTATGTTGTTGGTTCAGGAAAATGTGCTGCAGCGGCTATCAATCCACGAGTTTTAAAAAAATGTGAAAACCGCGCTCAATCTAATTGGATACAAAATTTTAGATGTAAGACGCTTTCCAACAACAGAATAAGCAATGGTCTCAGCTGCTAGTAAAAGTTCACGATGCTACTTGTGTCCGCGATCTACCAAAGTTAAAACTAAATCTCAATACCATTTTACTAATCAGCCATCATGTCCCAGTCAAGCCAAGATCGTGTGTACAGAATGTTTCAAAGAAGATGAACCTGATTCGACCGAAGACTCTAATGTATCATAGATGATGCATCAGAATAGGATATATGCCTCATGAATTATGTGTTTAATGAATTTGACTGTAATGTTATTGGTTATTTTGAATTATATTTATGTGATATTGATTGAATTTATGAATTGTTTGTTTGAATTATGTAATTTTATTTTTGCAATAACATTATAAATAAAGGAAGAAACAATTACAATGTCTAATTATTTCTATAAAAAATGCACTATAACGTATTTATTTATTTATTTGTTTATTACCAACTTTATACTTATATACAATCTGGTTACAATTACAATAATACCTTAAAAAATAACTAAAATTAAACAAACATGAAAAATTACCAATAATCTAAAAGAACATTAGACATTAAATTCTTAAATGCATCCCTAGATAGATTAAAGTCAAAAGCCGATCGAACTTTATTAAAAGAAACAGCAGATTGATAAACAGGTTCATATTTAACGTAGTTATGCCTACTATAAGGCAGCTTAATTTGGAAATCTCTAACGCGAAGGGTCCGGAACGGAGAATATATATCGTACAACACCAAAATCTCAGGACAGTCAATTTTAGATTCCAACAAGTCCCTAACCAATAATGCTCCAATTTCGATTCTGCGATACGGATAAAAGCAGGCAGGTTCCCATCTCTGGGAAACATTCGCAAAGAAAACCTTAAAAAGCGCTTTTGAACCCTTTCTATTCGGTCTGAACAGTTACCATACAACGGATTCCAAATTGCTGCACCATATTCCAACAACGAACGCACAAACGAAATATATAATTATAATATGTAGGGTCAGATTGATCTCTACGGACAACGTCTTTTAAGACTATGCACACAGTGAGGGTTAAATAATTCAGTCAAACTTATTTTCAATCACAATTATAAAGTTCTCTACTTAATATTCTTCTAGTAGTATGTTACTATATATTATATTTAGGGTTTCACTGTATTATAGTGTATCAAAACTTTATCATTACAAATCTCGCACGTGAATAAACGTTATAAAGGAACGGAACATCTCTTTTAACATTAACTAGATGAGCCCGGTCCGCCTTGCTGGCCCTAAGTAAATCTTTTCTTTTGTATTGTCTCTCGATTTAAATAGATGTCACAGAATTTAGTTATTGAAAATTCATTTTTCGTATATCTGTACAATAAATACATTGTATTAGAGTGTAAACATTATAACGGGAAATTGATTTGGCAATATTGTTAATGAGCTATTGGAATGCAAACTGCCGTTAAATGATGACAATGGAAAGATAAATGTAGATGATTCGTATTATATGCCGCACAGTGATACCTCATGGAAGAATATTATTAAAAAATGTTAGAAATATTTTATGTGAAATGAAATTCGTATAAATTTATTGTAACGTTCTTTATTTGAAAATTTGTTTGGCTTAAAATTTGGTAATTAAATTATTAAAATGTTAATTGATAAAAATTATATTATATAGCGAACCCCGATGCACTTCGATGCAACCAACCAAAAAAAGAAATGAAATACATATTCTTGATTTTTTTTTTATGAAATGAATGCATTGTATTTCAAAATTACTAATGTCAATCCAAAACATTTGGATATACAATATTTTTCGTTTGCCCATTTGAAGCGAGCACAAACTAACAATTGAGAGTTCCAACTTTTGAACAGGCCACGTATAGCTGTCCATGTGAAAAGCACGGCTCTTCCAAATTTAACCCGCATATTTGAAGCGTTTGTCTTTGCGCCTTGTTGATGGACATGGCAAATGATAGACGCACTAGGAATTGCAAACGCTTAAATTCAAATGGCATGTCTGTTGGAATCAGTGAAATACGTGATATGAGCACAATTTAACCTTTCGCTGTTCCAGTCAATTTAATTGCACTATACATACATTACAATACATTTTTTAATGCCAATCTTGTGCCATTGCACAGTTTTGGTGCATTTACATTCCGCAGTAAAACAATTGATGAGCCAACCTTTAAATTCAAAAAAATGCGGTGGCATACCAGGTGGTTCCTAATGAATTCAAAAATTCAATTGGATAATTCACTGCATCATCTGCATTCATTGCGCTATCAACAGATTTATATGATGTCACTGCACCTGGTAATTATTCTTGAATCTGATAATTGATTGCATTGATTTGTACATTTTTTGGTGCCAGTATTGCGCGTTCTCTCAACCAATTGTGATTCCTGTAGTTTTGAACAACATTTGGAAACACACTTTCAATCAACTCTTCTGTTGATTGGAGAATGGTACAAAAGTTGTTCGGCAATGTAATCAATCCATTTGTATTATCGACTCGGACTTTGCCATTTCCAATATCTAACCATTGCTTCGAGAACTGATCTGCAGATTGGTCGTTGTGCAATTGAACGCGCATATTTATTTATGTTCAATGTCAAATTTTGCACATATCGCCACAGGAGAGAAGACTTTAAGCATGCATTGATCTCATCCGCCGATGTTGATTGTAGAACCACAGGCAATATTTGACGAAAATCGCCTGACAATAATATCAATTTACCACCAAAAATATCTTGATTCTGACACAGATCTGGCATTGTACGGTGTAATGCTTCCAGCGATTTTTTATGCGTCATTGTACATTCATTCAAAAGAATAATTGCTGTTTGTTGCAAAACTTTTGCCATCACAGAATTTCTTGAAATATTGCACGTGGGATGTTCAATCACCTGGTAATTTGAGAATAATTATATTTTACAATAATATCGATTAAATTTTAAAGTGATCAATCAATAAATATAAGCACACCTGCACATTCAACGGCAATTTTAATGCAGAGTGCGCTGTTCGTCTATACTATCCAATAGAGTAGCAGCGATTCCCGCAGCAGGAAGTGCCAATGCAATTTTTCGTTGCAATCAAATGGCTGCCATAATCAGTGATATAACAAATGTTTTCCCCGTACCACCAGGCGCATTCAAAAAATATAATGCACCGACTACATTGTACAGCTTGCATGATAGTATTATAGACATGTTTTTGATGGTCATTTAATTTGGGAACATTCAAATTCACAAATGTTTGCAATTCATTGGGATCATACTGTTGTTCACGTTGCAATCCTCGATCAAATAAATCATGCATTGGACGATTGTGTGGTGACAAATCTAATTCCACTAATGCTTCATTTACAATTGTTAGGCACACAACTTTAATCGCTATCAATGCCTCATTATACATTTCCAATAAAATCAGCAAATCAGTGTTTCTTGTGTGATGACGCATTCCAATCAAATAGGTCTTCTGCCATAAAATCTTTGTATTTATTCCACAATTCAAGTTTATTCCACAATTCAAGTTGGATGGAAAACACGTTGATATGGTTATGGCATATATAACATACGTATTTGATGTGGAGAAGAAGTAATCGATGCATCATGGAGCGTTAAATCCCAATACGCATCATTTTTAAGTAAACCTAATTGCTGACATGCTTCACGATACGTCACATATAAATGACCATTTACTCTTCGCAAATGTTGAAATGAACGTGGTCCAACAACATTTACTAACAACAACCGCAAATAATAACATTCTCATTGTTTGGATGAACTGTGTATAATCTTCCCATGGTATCTGCAAAAAAAAACACACGGATGGCCATCAACAGGTATTCCTTATTTACGTCGTTGCCATTTCTTTGCAGTCCAAGTGAAATAATGCGTTACATCTGAATACAGCAACGTTCTGGCAAATTCATTGCTTTCACACAATTGAAAGAATGCAGTTAATATTGTTGCTGGTGGCTGTGCTGCTCTCTCCTGTACATTTGCATCAGTAAAATACACGCTGGCCGTTTTCAAGATAAACAGCCAAATGAACAACAGCAGGATATCGCTCATGAATTGGAAATGAATAAATTCTCCAAAGAGCTTCATTAGTGCTAATGTAGCGCCTCATTTGATATTGGACGATTTCATCATTGCTATTGTCAACCGCTACTCCAAAAACAGACATATCACTGCCTTCATTCACATATTTACAAATGTATTTAATCGACTTCACAGAATTACATTACTCAACATTTATGTGAGCCTTGAAATACTTTTGACAATAGTGGAGAATAAGGCACAATCCAACTATTATCAACTTCAATGTCTTGATTGCTTATTTTAATTGTGTTGTATGGCCATTATCCTCCGGTGACTAACGTCGGTACAATGGGTATCCGTCGTCACCTTTCCATCGATCATGCATGGTGAATTCATATTTATTTGACCGCAATAGATCATATTTTTCGTGACAACTTCAAATAATTCTGGATCGCTGATTTCATCTGGAATTTCAGCTGATATAATGTTATCAATTTGATCGGGTGTTATTTTACGAACCAGCCATATCAAGATGTGTGCTTGCGGCAGCCCTCTCTTTTGCCATTCAATCGAATACATTCAGCAACGCACCTCTCCAAAAATTCGTAATTTGATAATCAAATCCATCAGTGCTTTTACGTTCTGTCGAAATACACGTGCTGTTATATCGTGTCGATCTGTTGGATTCTAACCATCAAATCAATTGTTTTTGCGTATATTCGTGCATGTGGCGCGGACTGCCAACGCAACTGTATATGTATTCTTGCGATCGCATTTGGCTTGATCGAATCGAAGGTAATTAAGGCGTTCTGCTTCAATTTTCGCATACATGTCAACAGCGTATTGGTGGAAAAGTTTGCCACATCGCATAATAAAGTTGTCTCCTTGTGGGCGAATCTCGAATCTATACGAATAATAATTCATCCCACTAACTTTTTTTTCTACCTCACGACCTATGATGAATACATTATCAGAAAATTAAAATCATGTCTTCTTGTTTTGAAATAAATAAATTGAGTTCATATATTATATTTTACCGGTTCATGGAACTATCATCCGTATATTGATATGATAGCCGTCGTCACCTTTCCAGTGCAATAATGGATATTGTAATGCATCATAGCTGCGATGAAGCTCTGAAACACGCAGTAATTTCTTCATTTCTTCGATGTAGCACAAAATCGCGAGATTGAAACCGGTCTCTAACAATTACAATGGCCACTTCATCAATTGTTGGTGCCTTAAATCGTCTCGCATGCTCTCCAAAAGGAGTTTTCAAAAATATTTCCCCATAGCATTTGTATGGAATTTTTTTTTCGTGTTTACCTTTTTCTGGGACTGCATACATATACACTCAAAACTTTGTTAGACGGCCGTATACATATACGGTACTGGTATTAGTTTGGATCGATTTTTTTCGTTAGGTCGGATACGAAATTTAAACTTTTGTTTTTTTTTCAAATGTTGAATTGAAATTTTTTCAAAAGGGCGGGCTGGGACCATACCCATACGATCACAAAGTGTGTGCATGGGGTGTGAGGGGAAGTGACCTTATTTTTTCTCTCAGACGCACCGTTTTCGAGATATTTGTAGTTTTTCGGCTTGGAATGAAACACGTATAATCCCAAATTTATGAATAATTTAAACACAACAAAAAAATTAATTTAATACACTTGTTTATTGAATTTTAATTTAATTGAACACACACGTTTAAATTATTTGTGTAAATCCGGAACCTTGTCCGTTTGCTGGTATTTTTGGTAAGTCCTGCGGTTTTCGTTTATATCGATGTTGCTTGCTGAATGGTTTTTATATTTCTGATGTTGCTTGCTGAAGATAACTTTTAATTCTGTTGTATAAACAAAACATGAATTATTTATTTGAAACAATGTTCCAAACGAATTACTGTGATCAGTGTGTCAATTCGTTTGTGGAACGCATTGCAAGGTGTTTTCCTAAACACAGAAAATACTCTGCAATGCTATGCGCGGTGTTCCTGAGTTTGCAGGAACTGACCGTTGCATTACTCCCTCCCCAGTGCGAATGTCCTTTTCCAAATGTTATGGAGTAAGGGTTTCATTGTTGGTGGAAGATTTATAAATACCAGAGGAATGTCTGTATTTGTTTTGCATGCTGAAAAAATTTGAAATGATTATTGTAAGATAGTTTGCATACCGAATTAATCATTTTATCCGTGGTGAATTCACACGGAATTGTAAATGTTTGGGCTCCAAACCCAAACCTTGTGTGGAACCAACAAATGCTTGTTTTGTTTGAATGGTTGGTTATGACTGAATTGCTTGCTTGCTTCGAATTTTTGGTAGATTGGAGAGCGCTCATGCGTCTTTCCTACCTGAGAATTCGTAACTCCAAAAAACGTGTTGCTTTCGAGTTATTAGATGGTAGCGTCGTCGGTGTTGTTTGTGTTGCCACCGATTTTGATTGAATCCTTGTGCTTTGCTTTGACGTTGATGGAGCAGATTCTAGTTCCGATTCAAGAACCATAGCATCTAGCTCCATTTCAATTTGCTTGATCAACTCCTCGTGTCGGGCGTTGAGATCGCTGATAGTGATAGTTTCCATCCTTTGAAAGAAATGAAAACTAAAAATTATGCTTGTTGAAAAGTATTCATTCGAATGCGTGGCCTGTTGTTGTCAAATTGAACGATGTTCTTGATTTCTGACGAATGATCAGGTGTATTCATTATCCCATAGACTGGTTTGAGTCTGTCAATTGAGATATTAAAGAGTTTATCTTTGATTTGAATTACAAAATAAGTGTTTACGAAATCTTCGTACCACTTTGAATGGACCTTCGTATGGTGTAGCGAAACCTGTTCGGACTTTGTCAGTACGAACGAAAACGAAATCACAAGTTTGCAGTGATTTGGCTACGAAAATGTCGTTTTGTCTAGTTTTGCGAGTGTCCGTTTGTATGAGATTGGTCATAGTGGACCTTAATTGCTTTACCACTGTTTCAGCGGTAATTTGAGGTGTAAGTGGATGTTCCACAAAAAATTCCCCAGGAAGTCTAAGTGTTTGATCGTACACCAGTTTTGCTGGTGAGCATTGCAGGTCATCTTTGACTGTTGCTCGGATTCCCAATAGAACTATTGGTACCTCCGAACTCCAGTTAACGGTATTTGCTCTTGCTTTAAGAGCAGCTTTAAGTTTGCGGATACCGTTCGCTTGTGGGTGATAGGCAGTGGTTCGAATCCTGTGTGAACCTAAAAGTTGCATAAGCTCAGAAAAGAGTGTGGATTCGAATTGAGTGCATTGGTCAGTAGTGATTGAATTGGGAACGCCGAATCTAGATATGTAGTTTTCGACAAACGTTTTTGCGATGGTTGATGTGGAGATGTCTTTTATACAGTAAGCTTCAGGCCACCGAGTAAAACGATCTACGCAGGTGAGTAAATGTGTGTATCCATTAGATGGTGGGAGTGGCCCCACGATATCTACATGGATATTCTCAAATCGACTTGACGGAATTTTGAAATTCTCGTGAGGCGATTTGGTGTGACGATGTATTTTTGATTTTTGGCAAGATAAACAAGACTTTGCCCAAAGGGTAACATCTTGATTCATCTTGGGCCAAACATATTTTGCTGAGATGAGCTTGCGTGTAGCTCGAACACTAGGATGTGAAACATTGTGTAGAGTGTTGAAGATGGTTCGACGTAATGTTTCCGGAATGTACGGACGATTGCGTCCTGTAGATGATGTTTCACAGTAAACTGTTAAGTCATTAAGTGGCAATCCTTCCAATAGTCCACTTAGCTGTACGACGAGCGGAAGAACTTGAGAGAATGTCTGTAAGTTCTGTATCACGAGCTTGTTGCTCCGCGATAGTAACGATTGTATAAGGCTTTTCAGCTGAGGCAAGCTCGTCACCACTTGTCCTAGATAAGATATCAGCGATGACGTTATCTTTGCCGTGAAAGTGCTGTATGTCAGTTGTGAACTGTGCGATGTAATCTAAGTGGCGTGTTTGCCTTGGATTACGTTCCATTTTAGAGGAAATTGCTCTAGTAAGTGGTTTGTGGTCGGTGTAAATGGTAAATTCACGACCTTCCATAAAGTAACGGAAATGCTTGATTACTTGATAAATTGCAAGTAACTCACGATCGAATGCAGAATATTTCCTTTCCGCATCTGTGAGTTTCTTGGAGAAAACCCCAAGAGGTTCCAAGGTCGTGCCGTTAAGTTGCTGTAAGACCGCACCTGTTGCTGTACCAGACGCATCCGTATTAATGCTATATTTTGCATTAGCTAACGGATGCACTAGTAGTGTTATGTCCTGTAACTTATTCTTGAGCTGAAGGAATGCCGCTTGACATTCTTCAGTCCGAGAACAATGCTGAGGTGTTTTAGGGTTTTTAAGGAGCTCTATCTATACGCCCGAAAAAAAAAATAAAATAAGATGAGATGAGAATAATTGACAGCGCGTTTTTGACTGGTGCAGACTGGCCGCTGTTGGGAGGAATTTTACATGTACTACTAATTACATATGCTACGGGAAATAAAACTTAAATGAAACGCTGCCTATTTATATTGCGGCTTTTAAACACACTAATTTAAAACTTACAGTAAAAACTTACAATTTTAAAATCCTGATTCCTAAAAAGGAGGGTCGGGGTCATTAATATGGGGCCCTTATAGCTTTTGCAGTGCTTGGAATGAAACACTTATAATCCCCAATTTATGAATAATTTAAACACAACAAAAAAATTAATTTAATACACTTGTTTATTGAATTTTGAATACACAAGTTTAAATTATTTGGGTAAATCCGGAACCTTGTCCGTTTGCTGGTATTTTTGGTAAGTCCTGCGGTTTTCGTTTATATCGATGTTGCTTGCTGAAGGGTTTTTATAATTCTGATGTTGCTTGCGGAATGAACTTATTAATTCTGCTGTTGCTTGCTTAATGTATTTTAAAATTCTGATGTTGCTGCGGACTGTATTTTATAATTCTGATGTTGCTTGCTGAAGATAATTTTTAATTCTTTTGTATAAAAAAAAACAAGAATTAATTATTTGAAACAATGTTCCAAACGAATTACTGTGATCAGCGTGTCGCTGGCAATTCGTTTGTGGAACGCATTGCAAGGTATTTTCCTAAACACAGAAAATACTCTGCAATGCTATGCGTAAGTTACGCCCTGCACCACCACAGGCCTTCACCTCGCCAACAACATGCATTGTAAAAATATTACAAAAAGCATAAATATACAACATCGACACATTTGAATTGGTTAACGTTCTTAAAATTGCAACACGATAAGCAATTAAAGCGATTAATTAAATATCGATTGCAATTCGAAATGGGGTTTAATGTTCTTATAATTTTGACAAGATCATCATTCATTTCATTATTTTATTTTTAAAGCATAATATAATATAAAATTAGAGTATATTTGGTAACCGACGACATAAGTCGTTGTATTTAACAAATAAATAAATTAAAATTTCGTTATATAAAAATAAAATCAAAGTGGGAAAAATTTAAGTAAATAAGTGTTTTTTTATTTTCCGCCAACGACTGCTCGAACCCTTAATATAACTCGCGGTGTTCCTGAGTTTGCAGGAACTGACCGTTGCAAATTATTCTTCTCAGGATATTTATATTATTTCGAAAGAGATAAGAACGCACACATTATAATTTATTTTATTTAATCATTTGAAATCAGAAATACTGAAAATTTGTGTTCAGACGAAATCCTACGTACTTTTAGCCGTAGAATCCGAATCTGCAATAAAAAATAAGGGTTCTTATCTTAGTTTACAAGTTGTCCCCCACCCCCCCCCCCCCCCCCCCTTACAAACAGGGGCAGGAGGTCCTAATTTTAGTACCTAAATTTTAGTACCTATGCCTAGAGCATGCACATATTAACCACCTAATCAGTATCCATAGATTATTCAAGTGCAAGCACGTCAAAAGAGGCGACCGCTTATCAAAAAAAGAGCCCCTATACATTCTACGAAAAATCAGATAAAAAGCATACATTAAAATGAACCTCTGGAAAGTTGGCGCGATAAATTATCCCGAAAAACCATTATAGTTAAATATGGCAAGACTATTATATATTTACAGAATATTTTAATACTATCCTGATAGTCAAGTATATATAATTAATATTGCTGCATATAAATCAAATATATCACGAGATTAGCTATAATGTATAGTAAATTATTATATAGTTTTGTAATATTAAATTAGTATCACGAAATTTTCAATTACAATTATAAGTACAAAATATATTATAGTTTAACATTTCGTGATAAATTTTTATATTACCTCGAAAAAATTACACTAAAATAATTTACATCAATATAATCAAAATTAATAAAATATAAAAAAAAATTAATTCAAATATTTAATATTAGAAAAAAAACAATTCTCTTAAATAAAATAGAACTATTTTATTTTTGTAAAATGGCAAGAAGATATTACAAGTTAAACTTTAGATATAGCTGTGTGAAGTCGTAGTAAATATTAATTAACAGAGCAAGGTTGGTATGGAATTTGTAGAGGAAGGATCCACCTTTCAAACGTCAAAATTGTTCTACGAGTCAAATGTTAGATATAGTCGTGTGAAGTCATAGTAGATATCAATTAACAGAGCAAGGTTGGTATGGAATTTATTGATGAAGGATCCACTTTTAAAATACCAAAATTGTGAATTGAGTCTATGAGTCAAATTTTAGATATAGTCGTGTGAAGTCTTAGTAGATATTAATTAACAGAGCAAGGTTGGTATGGAATTTGTAGAGGAAGTATCCACCTTTCAAACGCCAAAATTGTGAATCGAGTCTATTAGTCAAATGTTAGATATAGTCGGGTGAAGTCATAGTAGATATTAATTAACAGAGCAATTTTGGTATGGAAATTGTAGAGGAAGGATCCACCTTTCAAACGCCAAAACTTTTCGTAGTTATTTGAATTTTTCAATAATTAAAGTTTGGCCATGTGCTTCTAATGATAGTCGTACTTTTGATGTAAACATTGCATATTATAATAAATTAATAACCAATTCTCTTGGACACACTTTTTGTTTTATGATTTGCCATCTAGGGACAGTATATTTATAAAAAATAATCTTCATTGCGGCGTAAAATGAAATAAACACCGTTAAGGTAATTTTCGATTATTTTTTAAAGTTTTATGGCCCGATTCTGAAATTGTAAAAATTCTATAGCTGCAAATTTATAGAAATTGCTTATAGAGAAAAAGGTGCAGGGTTCTAAAAATTTAAATTCACAAACTGTAGACTTTTCACCGCTGTAAATCAATACGGAATAAATTCGCCGATCTAACCGAATTATATTTTATTTTAAAATATTCTATCAAATTCGATGGCCTCACTCATATATTCACATAAACTTTATAAATAAAGTTTTTCTGTGTATATTATCTGTGTTATTATTTTATCTAAAAGCACAAAAACTACAATTGTCATTAGCTTCAACTTTTGTTAGTATAGACATGCTAATGGTAACAACATATATATGAAAAATCCGTTTCAGAAAATGACAATTTTTAGCAGACTCGACTTCCGTTTTTGTTTCGTTTGACACAAATATCGTTTTGCTTAGATATTCACTTAGTTTGTCTTATTATAATCACAGAAAACAAATTCAAATTCGACAAATTCCTTACCAATCTTGCTCTGTTAATTAATATCTACTACGACTTCACACAACAATATCTAAAATTTGACTCATAGACTCGATTCACAATTTTGGCGTTTGAAAGGTGGATACTTCCTCTACAAATTCCATACCAACCTTGCTCTGTTAACTGATATCTATTACGATTTCACACGACTATATCTTAAAATTGACTCATAGACTCGATTCACAATTTTGGCGTTTGAAAGGTGGATCCTTCATCTACAAATTCCATACCAACCATGCTCTGTTAATTAATATCTACTACGACTTCACACGACTAAAATTTGACGATCTAAAATTTGACTCATAGACTCGATTCACAGTTTTGGCATTTGAAAGGTGGATCCTTCCTCTACAAATTCCATACCAACCTTGCTCTGTTAATTAATATCTACTAACTTCACACGACTATATCTAAAATTTGACTCATAGACTCGATTCACAATTTTGGTATTTTAAAAGTGGATCCTCCACCTATAAATTCCATACCAACCTTGCTCTGTTAATTAATATCTACTACGACTTCACACGACTATATCTAAAATTTGACTCATAGACTCGATTCACAATTTTGGCATTTGAAAGGTGGATCCTTCCTCTACAAATTCCATACCAACCTTGCTCTGTTAATTGATATCTATTACGACTTCACACGACTATATCTAACATTTGACTCATAGACTCGATCCACAATAATTGTTTTCTTACTAATACCAGAGTGCTTGATTTTGCGTTTCTGGATTAACCACGCCAGTAAATTGTTTGTTATTAAATTAATTTCTCGTGATATAAATTTCTGCGCTTCAATATTTTTTTTGGTTTCGGGATGGTTCGAACACCTGTCGCCATTTGTTTACTGAAATTTTCTGTATTGGAATTCTTTTTCGGGATAACAAAAAAAAAACTATCATGATAGTAAAAATGTCATGATAGTAAAAAAAAAAAATGCGGGATGACATTCAAAACTAACGTGATATAGAAAATTTTTCGGGATGACACTGAAAAATGTTGTGATATTCGTTTTATAGTGTTTCCATCGCATTTCTTCGGGATATTTTTCGGGCTAACTTCACAGACATTTAAAATGATAGATGTGTCAAATATTTATTTGTAAATCTCATGCTAATGCCATTTGTCAGCAATGTATCAAAAAAAAACGTCTTTAACGAATGTTAAAAATTAATAAAAATTAAATAAAATTATTAAATGAAATAATATAAATATTTTTATTTATTTATTTTTTATTTATTTATTTTGTTGGTGAAACTAACAAATAACACAGCTGGTTTAATCAAAGATTATTTTATTTATCGTTTGTAAACAAACGGATTCACGGTTACACACATCCAATTCTAAGTGCTACTACGGTATTATCATCATCATCGAGTATCCTGTATCACATCATCAGCTGTACCTAAAATTTAAAAACAAGAAAATTATTTTATATCCATATTTACTTACCGTAGCCATAGTTTCCATATATTCTAATTATATTCATTTATCTATCTGAAATGTAAAATTAACATTATTGTAATTAACAGAATTAATATCTACTATTTGTTATACATATTTACATTCTTATTCAATTACTATTTATAATCCATTTTTTTATTTATTATTTATGCCAAAGAAACTTTATTCACTGGCAATTTGTTGAACTCTAGACTATTTCAGATCAGTAACGTTAAGAATAGTCTGAACAGGCAGCTCGATTTGATGTTTTCCTCTGTTATCGACAATAGCGTCGCTTCTGAATCCAATCTAATCCTCTGTGCCATAGATGTATACCACCCTCCCATTTTGATCACCTTTGGTCTGGAACAAGATAATCTCAATGTCAACTCTATAACTCCACTACGTTTCAATTTTCGTAAGGCTGACTTTGTGAAGCTTAAACATTTATTGGCTAACGTTGATTTTAACACAATTTTAAATGATCATAACGATATAGAAACACAAACTGTCAATTTTTACTCTACAGTTTTTGAATGTTTTGAACAATCCATTCCGTATACCCGCCAAAAAACTGTATCACCATCACCTCCTTGGTATAACAATGAATTACGAACGTTACGTAACCTTAGGAACAAACGTTGGCAAAGATTCCTGAAAACTAAATCTGACTCTAATTACTCTAACTATTTAAATAGTTACAATGATTTCAGTAGTTTGTCTGACGAACTTTATGGGAATTATATCAGACTCATGCAATCCAATCTAATCGCTGATTCTAAGTGTTTCTGGCGCTTTATCAATCTGAAGAAAAAGTTCGACGGATACCCTTCCACTTTCAAATATAAGGATCATTCCTCTAATGATCCTAAAGTCATAGCAAATCATTTTGCTAACTTCTTCAGTCTGGCTTTCACAAATAGCGGTTTTGAGCCCGATGAAGGTTACTTTACATACATGAATAACTGTACTCAAACAACCTTAACTTCTATTCAAATCGATTATGAATCCGTGGTACATAAGATTTCCAAACTTAAAGATGATTTTTCATCCGGTCCTGACGGACTACCATCCATCGTCCTAAAAAACTGTAGTGATATTCTTGCTCAGCCACTGAAGACACTTTTCCAAAAGTCGCTTTCACTTGGCATTTTTCCATCTATTTGGAAAAGTTCTTTTATAGTTCCCATTCATACAAACGGCTGCAAGTCAGACAATTGTAATTACAGACCGATTGCGAAATTATCTAGTATTCCTAAGCTGTTTGAAAGTATTGTGTATGACTCACTGTGCTTTCATTGTAAACCGTTATTTTCCGACAATCAGCATGGCTTTCTCAAAGCACGGCCAACGATAACAAACCTTATTGAATTCACATCACAAACTTTAGATACGATAGAGGCAAGGAATGAGGTTGATGTCATCTTTACGGATTTTAGCAAGGCGTTCGACAGGATTTCTCATGAAGTCATCTTGTTCAAGCTTAAGGCCCTTGGTTTTCCTCCCCAAATTTTCCGTTGGGTCGGCTCTTATCTAAAAGAGCGTATATACCATGTACTGTTCAGGTCGTCAGTATCAGCTCGTATCTCAGCAACATCTGAAGTGCCCCAAGGCAGCCATCTGGGTCCAATTTTTTTCATTCTGTCAATTAACGACGTTGAAGGTTTGATTAAAAATTCATCCATATCTATATACGCTGATGACAGGAAGATTTACAAACTGATTTCAAACACAACGGATAATAGCCTATTACAATGCGACATCAACAACTTCTCCACTTGGTGTGCTAAGAACAACCTCGATTTGAACGTGGGTAAGTGCAAAACAATCACGTACTCTCGAAAACGTACACAGTCCATCATTAACAGCAAAAAAAAACATTCTGATTCTACTGCTGATATTCAAAGTGTACAGGTGAAAAAAAAAAAAAAAAAATTATAATCATAAATAATAATTGTAAAATATAAAACATTAAAAAAAAAATCTAAAATAGGATAAATAATATAAAACGAAGTGTAAGTGTTTATACAGAAAACTATCTGAATAACGTGATAGTGATGAGTGAACATTCTGATGGAGATCTGGAACATGTCGACGCTAATTCGGATACAAGTGATGAACACCCGAATCAGGTGGAAAAAGTGAAAAAGGCATGTAAAATACGTTTAATTAAACGAAAACATGTGGACAGTGAAAGTGATAGAGAAATCTCATTAATTTCTGAAAATGTTTGCCTTCGAAAGAAAGTTAAATATCTTCAGGATATGATTAAGGACATGCGTGAAACAATTAAAAATAACGTATTAATAAATGTGAATACATCTAATAGATTTGATGGATTGTCAGACGATATCACTGAAATGGAGTTTGAACAAAACAACACAAATCAAAAACATAACAGTAATAACAGTTTTGATAATCATACCAATAACAGTAATAATAATAATAATAATAGTGAGCATTAATAATAATGATAATAACCAAACATAATACGAACTTATTTACTGAAATACGAAATAAGAATAAACATAATAAAAAGATAGCGTATGGTACACATAATAGACACTCAATGATTACAGTACCGACTATATACTTAATAAAATATCAAATAACAAAAGTAACAGTAATAATAATGATCAAAATGATAGTAACGATAAGGAGAATTCGTCAAGCGATAATATTAAAAATAATAATAAAATACAAAAACCACAACCGATTAACATTTTGTATCAGAATATCTGATTGAATCTGAACAAAATCGATGATTATTAATAAGTAAATGAGTTATTGAATGAATTTAAAAATCGGTATGAAAAAGAGCAATTAAAATTTGTAAAAATTACGCAACTTGTAACGCCAAATTCCAAACAAAATAATACAAAATTACCGATTTACATAATTCACATTACAGCTGATAGTATGTTACGGGAATTAGTAAAAATTAAAACGATTAATTATATCAACGAATATACTGGTTCCCAATAAGGCCGCAACAAATTATACAGTGCCATAATTGCCAACGTTTCGGACATGTGGCGATAAATTGCAGAATGAAGTATAGGTGCGTTGAATGCAAACACGAACATAGCCCGGGAGAATGTAAGGTTAATAAAAATAAACCATCAACAAGTAATGGATCAACCGAGGTAATTGACAGGAATACAAAAGAAACACTTTTCTGTACAAATTGTAAAGATATTGGACATCCAGCTTCATACTAAGGTTGTCCAGTTTATAAATCTTTATTAGAAAAGTTAAAAAATAAAAAAACTGAAAATACAAACAAAAAAATATTAATCAATTTAACTCATTGTACAAGAAAGGGGTTTCTTTTGCAGACCTGTTTGAGGCTAGTCCCAATATTAAAGTGGACTCAAAGCAAGTAATAGATAAAGAATTTTTTAAAAATTATATTATTGAAAATGAAAAGAAAATGGATAAGATCATGAACATCTTAAATATTCTTATCACTAGATAATTTTTTATGCTTTTAAGTAGTTTAAGAAATCAATTTAAATGCGTTTATGTAACATATACTTATTTAGTAGCATATGTCTAGTATTCATAATTCGGTAGTTAATTTAAAAATCATGGCAATCAATGTTAATTCGATTGTAAGCATAAATAGAAGAATTAATCTCAAACATTTTGTAGAATTGCACAAACCAGACGTTTTATTAATATCAGAAACCAAATTAAATATGAAACACAAAATATCTCTCAATGAATATAATGTTATCCGTACGGGTCGAAACAGGGAAATAAAACCGGAGGTTGGACGGCAATTATTATAAAACAAAATTTTAGTTTTAAAACTCTAAATTTCATCCAACATAAATTAAAAGCAATCGAACTTACAGCATTAGAATTGAAATTAGATAATCAGCAAAATAAACTAATTATCTGTTCTTGTTATGTTCCAAACAGTCCTAATGGAGACTTCATTACCGATTGGGAAATACTATTAAAGGATTTCAATTTACAATACCCGAATAATTATTTTATATTAGCGGGTGATTTTAATGCCAAACATGCATCTTGGAATAATTATGTAGAAAATACTAGAGGTATAGCACTCAAACGTTGGCTAGATACACACGCCAATTTTTATAAATTAACACTAAAGTGTTCTAACAAACCCACATACTGTGATACAAAAAATTATTCGTACATCTATATTTTCTCGTATACTTTATAAGATCTTTTTTTCTAAAAGCCATAGCTACATTTTTGAAGTTGAGTTAGATTGTGAGATAATTATTAAAAATAGTCATCCTTTAATTAGGTTCAAATAAAAATAATTCCGTTAGAAAAAACCAGAATTCCAAATAAAAATACAAAAAACTAGACAAAGAATTATTCATACACAATACATATTTTTCGTAATTTACCGTTATTGAAACAATTGTGCGTAAAAAAATATTTTTTGTATTTAGTATATATTTGTCCTCGAACAAAACCAGGTATACACCAATACATATTTCGTTATAATTTTTAATAAGTTTTGATTATTACTGAATAAATTTTAAAAATGGGCAGAAAACAGAAAGAAGTGTGTCTTTCCGACAGACAAATGATGGTTAAGCTAGTATGCCAAGGAAAATCGCTTAGAGAAGTAGGCGAATTGTTTAATAGAAATCACTCCACAGTCCAGAGCATCATTAATAAATTTAAAAAAAGGCACATTGACCAACACGTCTGGAAGAGGTCGAAAACCGCTTTTGTCATCAAACAATAAAAGATTTATTATTCGGAAAGTCGAGTTAAATCCAAAGGAAAATATTCCAAATTTAAGATGCGAAATTGCTAAGATCATTAATAAGCCCATTTCAACAGAAACAGAATATAATGGAAATAACGGAAATCAGGATATAATGCCAGAGTACTTCGAAAAAACCTTTTATCTCAGAAGTAAATCGGAAAAAAAAGATTGGAATTTGCGAAAACATACTTGACAAAAGGGATTAGTTTCTGGAAAAAGGTAATTTTTACGGATGAGAGTAAATTTAATATTTTCGGCTCTGATGGAAAACAGAAAGTTTGGAGAAAACCCAACACAGAATGGCAAAAACAAAATACAACTGCGACAATAAAACACGGAGGGGGGAATGTAATGGTTTGGGGTAGTATGGCTGCTTGTGGTGTCGGAAATATTACTATAATATACTATAAAATGGACAAATATGGATACCTCGATATCCTTTAGAGAAATTTAGTAACGAGTGCTAAGAAATTGGGTCTCGAACATGAATATTATTTTCAACAAGACAATGACCCAAAGCACACGGCGGGAATAGTCAAAGAATGGTTACTATATAACTGTCGAAATCGCTTGAATACACCTCCGCAATCACCCGATCTCAACCCAATCGAGCATCTTTGGGAAATTCTGGGTCGCAACATCAGAAAACACCAAATTTCGAATAAGACTGAACTATAAAAACGAATTTTGGAAGAATGGGGGCGCATAAAAGTATCGATGACTGAGAAGTTGGTGGAATCAGTACCACGAAGACTGCAGGCCGTTATTGACAACCACGGAAATCACACAAAATATTAAATCTTCTTGTTTTGAAAATTAACGATGTAAATATTTGAATTTTTTTCGTTATGTACGAATAATTGTTTGTCTGAAATTTGCTAGTTATTTCAAATTTTTGTTAATTTCCTTAACAGTGAATATTATATTTATATATTTTTTGTTAACTATTGTTAAATTAAACTTAAGACAGTTTAAAAATAAGGCAGAAATAAACCAATGTAAAAATTGTGGTAACTTCTTTGGTTTTCAAAAAAAAATCATCTAACCTATAATTTTCAATGATGTACGAATAATTGTTTGTATATACCTAATATCTCATTTTTTGATATAGTATTGCATGATAATCGGTTAAACATACCGACTATATTAGACACAGCCCGATATGAAAGTGACCATAGAGCTATCCATTTTAAATTAAATCTTTCAAACTTCATCACACCCAATAACGAAATTCTTCTGATGCTAATAAATAATATGAGCAATAGTACTTGGACGAATGGGATAAATTGGTTAAAATATAACAAAACTGCTAAGGGAAACTACAATAAATACTTGCAGGATAATAACTTAAACCAATTAATACCAAATAATAGAAACTTAACAAATCAGGAAATTGATAATTATCTAGGAAACATCAATGATATAATTATAAATACAATGAAAGGTTTATCTCCGAAAAACCCAAAACACACATCTTTAAAGTGCACATATACTAACGAAATAATTAAAAAATTATAAAAACTCAAAAGTAAAATAATAACCAAAATAAAAACTTTGAAAACGGATAACATTTATAATCTAACCTGTGCATAACTAATTAATAAATTAACCCAGGAGAAGTCAATATTAAACAACATTCTAAATCTAATTAAACAAAATGAATGCATATAAATCATACATACCCTAGTGGAAAAAATCAAATATTTATACCAAAAAATTATACTGAGGAATACCAAAATCAATTTATTTTTGTATAAATGATTAATTTAAATACAAAATATACTTTAAATTGGTTAAAGTTTAATACATTTTTAAACCAAAATACTACTTAAATTAAACATTTCAAAAATTATACAAATTTAAGTAAGAATTTTGTATATACAAATATTTAAATTAAGTCAAAATTAAACATAAATATACATAAAATATGATTTTAAATATTATACACATATAAGTGTTAATTTTAACCTAAAATTAACTCTTAAATTCATATTTTAAACTAAATTAAGTATATATGAGATAAATACTTAATACGGCAGTTTAAAAGTTTAATTATGGTTAAATATTTTATACAAATTTAAATATTAATTTTAACATCATTTTTAACAAATATTTAAATTTAGTCAAAATTAAACATAAATTTAAAAAATTCTTTTAAGCGAATAATTGGAATCGAAAATTGTGTATTACACATTTAAAAAAAAAAAAATTAATCATCACTTTTCATCCCATACGAGAAATGAAATTCCCGCAAAAAGGAAAATTTCCTACGAACTGGCAACACTGATGCGCATCAATACTATCGTGCTGAAAAAATATATTTAGTAGTAATCGTATTTCACGGTCTTTTGTATGTTGATGTGCTGGTGTAGTTTGCACCAAATGAAATAAACCAAATTAAGTATATTTTAAGTTTAATTGTGTATTTAAATATACTGATTTATATTGTTAAGAATTAAACTCTACATAGTTATTGCTTTGGTGGTGCAGTGGTTAAGGGGTACACCGCTCTAAGTGTTTATTAATGCAAAAGTAGCCGGTTCGAGTCCAGTCGGAGTCCAAAATTTATACTAATTACGCAACGATGTTATCGGATCAAATATTCACTACACTGATTGAAAATTGACGGAAAATACTAGAACTAACAACGGCGTGAAATAATCAATGGAGAGCAACTGAGACGTGGCATGTCCACAAATACAAACAACCACATGGAAAAATAAAATTATAATACGCATAAATCGGCGAATATTCTTATTATATTCTAATTCTATCTCAAGTATAATTTTTGTTTAAATTTAAAAACTACACTAAAATTTTATTGCCATAACCCACTAAAATTATACTTAAACAATTCTTAATTTGGTTGTTTTTTATCATAATTAACACCTTAAATGCACATATATTGGTATAATTTTTATAACACAAAATATATAAAAATTATACTTTTAGTAAGATAATGTTTGAAAGTATAATTTGTGTTTAATTTTAAAAATTATACTAAAATTATATTGCCATATCCTACTAAAATTATACAAAAATTATTATTAAACTAGCTGACCCGGCGAACTTCGTACCGCCTCAAAATCAATAAATGTTGCTAAAGTTATTATAGCTTAATTAAATTGAGTTTTTTTATTAAGATAAAATGAATTTCTCTCTCACTCTCTCTCTGGCACTATACCCCATTAAGAGATTTGGCCGTCTTAAATGAGGTTTAATAATCATATTTTCATTTCGGATAATGACTAATGAGTGATTAATTCATTGATCCTAAACCAGCCGTCCAATTTTTTCCTTGTCACTACCGGTAATTGAACCCGAGATTTCCGGGGCGGATAAAATGAATACTAAAAATTAATTAAATTCAATCAAAATGAAATATATTTTAATTACATTGAAATGAATGTAATTCACGTGGCAGCAAGGAATTCGTTTTATTGAATTGATTCGAAATGATTCGCGTAGCATTGTTGCACTACTTTCTTTTAAACTATTTCCTGAGTAGGTTGCAATAGGGTCGATTCCCTTCAGTAAAACATCTTGTGATATACGACATTTTTTGTTTTATTGTTAGGTGCGAGAACGAACAAAGCGGATGGTATGTCGACACGTGAACATGCTACGTACAATTGGCCGTGAGAGAAACATTCATTTTCTAGATTCAGGCTACAAACACTCAAGGATGGGCCTTGTGATTTGTTGATCGTCATGGCGAATGCAAGTCGAATCGGAAATTGAATTCGTTTAAACTCGATTGGCATATCGGTTGGGTTAATCAGAATTCTCGGAATGAGAACTTCCTCACCTTTGAACTTTCCTTGAGATTTCTCAAAATAAAACGCGTTCCGTTACATAGTTTTGGTTGATTCAGGTTTCGTAGCATGATGATTCCCGGCAACACACCAAATTTCAGTTGTAAATTGTGCGGGGGCAAGCCAGCCAGATCCAATGAGTTTAAAAATTCAGTTGGACAGTTGGTTGATTCGTCTTTGTTTGTCACACAGTCGATAGATTTGAAGCAATGAAGTGGACCGACGATTAGATTTTGAATTGTGAAATTTAAGTGATCCCCATTTTTGTTCTTTGCCGCAAGAATTACTCGTTTACTCACCCAATTGTGATTTTTGTGGTTAGTAATATTGTTCGGGAAAACTTTGTTGATGAGCTCGTCCTTCGTTGAGACAAAATTGCAAAAGTTCAGAGAAAACGATAAAAATAAAATAAAGTAGAAATGTGCATGCAGCCTCCAGTCGGATTCGTATCCAGTACCTTGCAGTCCAAGCGCCGAAGCTTTAACCACTGCACCACTCGTCACATACAAACTACACCTACAAAATTCATATAAAAAAATGTTTTTTTATTAGATTTTTGGGACATCCCTTTTGAGTTTTTCCGACTTTTTTTTTTTTCCTAAACCACCACTGTATTGAGACGAACAAAATAAAAAAAAACAAAATGAACTAAATATATGAGAAAATGAATTTTCTTGATAAATTTTTATTTGGTGAATTTTTCCGATGTTTTAATAGTTATTGTGCTATTCGGAACGGAGTCAAATCCAACAAAACAAAGATCATAAAAATCGGTCCAGCCGTTCTTCAGTTATAAATGGTGTAACTAACCCGACTTTGTTTTATATATATAGATAAGTAGATGAAATAAAAAAAAATTGGATAAAAAATAAAATGTTAAATGTGCATGCAGCCTCCAGTCGGATTCGTATCCAGTACCTTGCGGTCCAAGCGCCGAAGCTTTAACCACTGCACCACTCGTCACATACAAACTACACCTACAAAATTCATAAAAAAAAAAGATTTTTTTATTAGATTTTTGGGGCTTCCCTTTTGAGTTTTTCCGACTTTTCTTTTTTCCTTAACCACCACTGTATTGAGACGAACAAAATAAAAAAAACAAAATGTATGAGAAAATGAATTTTCTTGATAACTTTTTTGTTGGTGAATTTTTCCAATGTTTTAATAGTTATTATGCTATTCGGAACGGAGTCAAATCCAACAAAAGAAAGATCATAAAAATCGGTCCAGCCGTTCTTCAGTTATAAATGGTGTAACTAACCCGACTTTGTTTTATATATATAGATAAGTAGATGAAATAAAAAAAAAATTGGATAAAAAATAAAATGGTAAATGTGCATGCAGCCTCCAGTCGGATTCGTATCCAGTACCATGCGGTCCAAGCGCCGAAGCTTTAACCACTGCACCACTCGTCACATACAAACTACACCTACAAAATTCATATAAAAAAATGTTTTTTTATTAGATTTTTGGGACATCCCTTTTGAGTTTTTCCGACTTTTCTTTTTTCCTAAACCACCACTGTATTGAGACGAACAAAATAAAAGAAACAAAATGTACTAAATATATGAGAAAATGAATTTTCTTGATAACTTTTTTTTTGGTGAATTTTTCCAATGTTTTAATAGTTATTATGCTATTCGGAACGGAGTCAAATTCAACAAAAGAAAGATCATAAAAATCGGTCCAGCCGTTCTTGAGTTATAAATGGTGTAACTAACACGACTTTGTTTTATTTATATAGATAAGTAGATGAAATAAAAAAAAATTGGATAAAAAATAAAATGGTAAATGTGCATGCAGCCTCCAGTCGGATTCGTATCCAGTACCTTGCAGTCCAAGCGCCTAAGCTTTAACCACTGCACCACTCGTCACATACAAACTACACCTACAAAATTCATATAAAAAAAAAGATTATTTTATTAGATTTTTGGGGCTTCCCTTTTGAGTTTTTCCGACTTTTCTTTTTTCCTAAACCACCACTGTATTGAGACGAACAAAATAAAAAAAACAAAATGTACTAAATATATGAGAAAATGAATTTTCTTGATAACTTTTTTTTTGGTGAATTTTTCCAATGTTTTAATAGTTATTATGCTATTCGGAACGGAGTCAAATCCAACAAAACAAAGATCATAAAAATCGGTCCAGCCGTTCTTCAGTTATAAATGGTGTAACTAACCCGACTTTGTTTTATATATATAGACTAGCTGACCCGGCGAACTTCGTACCGCCTCAAAATCAATAAATGTTTTTTAAAGTTATTAGCTTAATAAAATTGAGTTTTTTATTAAGATTAAATAAATTAAATGAATACTCCAAATTAATTAAATTCAATGAAATTACAAAAATCAAAATGAAATATATTTTAATTACATTGAAATGAATGTAATTCACGTGGCAGCAAGGCTTTCGTTTTATTGAATTGAATAGAAATGGTTCGCGTAGCATTATTGCACTACTTTCTTTTAAACTATTTGCTGGGTGAGTTGCAATGGAGTCGAGTCCCTTCATTGTAGCACCTTGTGATATACGACATGTTTTGTTTTATTGTTAGGTGCGAGAACGAATAAAGCGGATGGTTTACCGACACGTGAACATGCTACGTACAATTGGCCGTGAGAGAAACATTCATTTTCTAGATTCAGGCCACAAACATTCAAGGATTGGCCTTGTGATTTGTTGATCGTCATGGCGAATGCAAGACGAATCGGAAATTGAATTCGTTTAAACTCGAATGGCATATCGGTTGGGATCATCGGAATTCTCGGAATGAGAACTTCCTCACCTTTGAACTTCCCTTGAAGTATCGTCGCGTGAATTACATTGCCCATGAGTTTTCTCACCACCAAACGCGTTCCGTTACATAGTTTTGGTTGATTCAGGTTTCGTAGCATGATGATTATCGAGCCAACTTTCAGTTGTAAATTGTGCGGTGGCAAGCCAGGTAGATCCAATGAGTTTAAAAATTCAGTTGGATAGTTGGTTGCTTCGTCTTCGTTTGTCACACAGTCAATAGATTTGAAGGAATGAAGTGGACCGACGATTAGATTTTGAATTGTAAAATTTAAGTGATCCACATCTTTGTTCTTTGCCGCAAGAATTACTCGTTCACTCACCCAATTGTGATTTTTGTGGTTAGTAATGATATTCGGGAACACTTTGTTGATGAGCTCGTCCTTCGTTGAGACAAAAATGCAAAAGTTCTGAGGAAACGAAATCAATCCGTTCGATTTGTCGACCGGAACACGGCCATTACCGATAGTCAGCAATTGCTTGGAGAATTCTTCGGCAGATGGATCGTTTAACAATGCAACTCGCATGTTTGTCGTCAGCTGAAGTTTCTTCACATAACACCACAGAGTCGATGATTTGAGGCAAGCGTTTATTTCATCAGCAGCGGTCGATCTAGGAATAACTGGTATTGTTTGACGGAAATCGCCAGAAAGTAGAATCATTGCGCCTCCAAAACATCTTGAGTCATTGCGTAGATCTTTTATAGTTCTATCGAGTGCTTCCAATGCGCGTTTGTGCGCAATTGTACATTCATCCCAGATGATGATTTTACTTGCTACCAAAACTTTCGCCATTGCTGAGTGTTTTGCAATGTTGCATGTCGGGTTTTCAGCCGATTGAAGGTTTAACGGTAATTTCAACGCTGAATGAGCTGTTCGGCATCCTTCTAGCACTGTGGCCGCTATCCCAGAAGAAGCAGCTGCTACAGCAATATCGGATCTCGCACGAACAGTGGCCAAAATCAATGACATGAGGAATGTCTTCCCAGTTCCACCGGGCGCATCGAGGAAAAATAATCCACCATTTCCATCATGAATTGCCTTCATTAACGTATCGTACACTCCTTTCTGTTGGAGGTTCAACAGTGGTACATTGGTTCGAACTGATTGGTTCAATGCATCTCGATCATATTCATGTTCACGTTCCAATTCTCGATTGAAAGCGTCGTTCATTCCACGACATGGCGTTGGCATTCCTAATTTGACTAACAAACTGCCGCACATGCGAAAACACATGTCTTCGATCAAAAGCAAAGCCTGGTTATGTATCTCCTCATTCACCTCGAGATCGGGATTTCCGAAACTGACACGAATTCGATGTAGAATGTCTTCTGACATGTCATTCTTGTACTTGCTCCATAGTTCACGTGGATTTGATGGGAAGCATGTCGAAATAATGATAGCAAATAATGTGCGTATCTGGTTTGGAGTTGCAGAAATAATTGATTCAGCGATTGTCATGTCCCAATGAGTATCGTTTTCAAGCAAGTTGAGCTGTTGACATGCAGCACGAAATGTTGGGCACACTACACCATTGACAGTTCGAAGTGATTCAAATGATGTCGGCCCACGAATATTCACCAGCAACAACCGCAAGTAGAAGCATTCGTCATTCTTCGGATGAACTGTGTAAATGCGACCAAGAGCATCAGTAGAACGCACATTTGGATGATCAGGAACCTCATCGCCTTGCTTCCGACGTTGAAATTTTTTTGATGAGGCGTTCCAAGTGTAATAACGTGGCATCTCAGAGTAGAGCAATGTTCGTGCAAACGGATCACTTTGACAAATCGAAAAGAAACTGGTCAATGTTGTTGCTGGAGGTGTCTCAGCACGTCGAGCAACATTCGATGAGTTGAAATAAACTCGTTGACCATTCTCCAGATGCACCGCCAAATGTACAACAGTGGGATGACGTTTATGAATACGGAATGAGAATATACGCCAAATCGCCTCATTGCAGCTCACATATCGACCAACTTGATAATGCGTGATTTCATCGTTTGTATTGGGATTTTGAACACCAAAAACTGCCATATCGCTACCTTTCGTGACATATTTACAAATGTATTTTATGGACTTCACTGAATTGCAGTACTCCACGTTGCAATGCGCCTTGAATGTTTTGGAAAGAAGTGGCGAATATTGAACAATCCAAGTGTTGTCGACCACGAACTCATTTCCTCTCACTATCGTTGTGATAGTTCTACCGTTATCATCGGCTGATCGACGCCGGTACAGTGGATAACCATCATTGCCAGTGATAGTCTCTGCGGTTAAATTTCGTGGATAACGCTTGGAACACTTGTTGTCGACCATGCGCGGTGATTGGGGATTGATGGAGCCACACGGACCGTGAACCATGTTCGTAATTACAACATCATGCAGGTCTGGATCGGTTTCGGGATCAGGAATCTCGGCACATATGATGTCATCTATTTGGTCTGGTCGAATTTTTTCGGCTAACCAAATAAGAATGTGAGCATGCGGCAAGCCTCGTTTCTGCCATTCAATTGAATACATCCAACATCGAGTATCCCCAAAGACGCAATGCCTAACAATGTAGTTCATCAGCGACCGGATTTTTTGTTTGAAGACACGTGCGATGATGTCGTGCCGATCACTTGTTATTTGCCCGGGTAGCAACAGTTGAACAATCTCTATCCATTTAGGATTGCAAGTAAAAGTGATGAATAAATCTGGACAACCGTAATGACGAACATATGTCATTGCATCTTGCGCATATTCATGCATATAACGCGGGCTGCCAATGTACGTCGCCGGTAGAATAGTCAATCGACCAACATTAGCTGCATCTCCTTCGGTGCTGATTGCATCGCGTAAATGGATATACTCCTCCGAACGCAGTTTAGCTTGGTTCAACCGAATGAAAATGAGGCGCTCTGTTTCGATTTTGACGTACATGTCGACGATATATTGCTGAAGCAAACGACGAAATCGCAGCAAATAGTTGTCAGCATTTTGACGAATCATCAAACGATATGCATAATAATTCATCGAGCTAACCTTCTTGTTAGTTTCCTCACCTGAAATGAAATCAGTAAAATTAGTGTCATAATCTAAATTATGATATCAGTACTCACCGCTCAATGGATTTATCATGTTGATATTGAAGTGATATCCATCGTCTCCTTGCCAAAACATCAGCGGGTATTGCAATGTATCGTATGAACCGTGTGTTTCATTTATTCGTTGCAGTTGTCCAGTGTCGCGACGTGTAAGCACAATATCGCGCGGTTCCACGCTTTCACCAACAATCACAATTGTGACTTCATCTATTGTTGGAGCATTAAATTGGCGTTCGTGTGTTCCAGCGGGTCGTTTATCTGCTCTGATCACGACTTTGCAGTCGTCACTTGGCATGCGATCCAACGCAGATTTAAACAATCGAACCAATGCATGATGTTCATGGAGTAGTTGCTGCAAATCTTTCAGAACTATCCTTTTCATTGCTGTATTGATCGTTTGGCGCCGATCAAGTTGATCCTCCATATTGCCCATAAAGTATATTTGGATGAATTTATGCCGTCCATCTTCAATCGGTTGCAATGACCCAATTCGGTGGTGAATTTGGCCTTGAATCTGTAAAGTCGAAGACGAAGTCAGAATTATAGATTTTTGATCACCAAAAGAAAATTAATGTTTACTCTCTCGAGCAGAAATGACCTTAAATGTTGGATTGAATCCGCGTTCTTCGATAATGTCTGCTCCAAATGAAGTCATTTGGAAACATCCGTTGTATCTTTGAGTGTTGGATAGAAAATGTCGTGATTCTGATGTCTCGCCACGAAGCAATGAACGCAACAGTTCAGGTGGTGCAGGCAATAATGGCAATTTCACCTTGCCACTGAGACAGCACAATCCAGGCGTTTCTCCAGCGAACTTCAATGCACCGCAATGGTCGCACACAAACTCCATTGGGCCAATTCGAACGAAAGGATGCGAGTTGTAGTCAATTGTGCAATCGTATTGAAACGCTATTCGATTCAAATCAACACTTGAAGGATTTCTTCTTGCGCGTCGAAAATTATCTCGTTGTTGATCTGTGCGATAAGCTCGACGATTTCTCATTGTCAACTGAGCCATTTGACGTACTGCCTCTCTTTGTGCTTGTCTTTGTGAAGCGCGAAGTCGGGCCATACTTACGCGGCGCACTTCTCGTGTGATTTCTTGTTCATCTGCAGTGGATTGATTCGCAATAGTCCGAAGTCTAATTGCATTACGGCTTCGTGGTGAAAGATTAGATCTTCTGGCTCGCGGCATTGTAAATAATACTGGAAAATTAATCACACAATCCAAAATTACATAATCAATTATCGATGTGCGCACAATCACAAATGTGATAACCTCACAAAGTGAACATCTTCGAAGGGAACTTACCGTTTAAAAATCCCGATCGAAAATAGAATTCCGCAGAATAAAAAAAAAATTAAAAAAACTGGTGTCCGGTGTTGGGACACTCTGTACCACTAAAAAAATTACGTACTATTGTACGCAAAAAAGTACTGTTTTCTTATTGTTATTGGCATACACCACACATTCTCTTATTTCACTAAATTCCACCACTTATTTTAATATTATATGCTAAACCACAAACCACTTAACTAATATGAAATAACCAAAACCAAAAATAAATTAAATTTAATATTAAAACCGCAAAGGAAAAAAACTTTTTTTGGAGCTGTCAAAATTTACTATTCGCACTGAAATCGTAACTCGGACGAAGATTTTATCTATATAAATAGATAAGTAGATGAAATAAAAAAAAAATTGGATAAAAAATAAAATGGTAAATGTGCATGCAGCCTCCAGTCGGATTCGTATCCAGTACCTTGCAGTTCAAGCGCCGAAGCTTTAACCACTGCACCACTCGTCACATACAAAATACATCTACAAAATTCATATAAAAAAAGGTTTTTTTTATTAGATTTTTGGGGCTTCCCTTTTGAGTTTTTCCGACTTTTCTTTTTTCCTAAATCACCACTGTATTGAGACGAACAAAATAAAAAAAACAAAATGTACTAAATATATGAGAAAATGAATTTTCTTGATAACTTTTTTGTTGGTGAATTTTTCCAATGTTTTAATAGTTATTATGCTATTCGGAACGGAGTCAAATCCAACAAAACAAAAATCATAAAAATCGGTCCAGCCGTTCTTGAGTTATAAATGGTGTAACTAACACGACTTTGTTTTATTTATATATTTTTTTTTTTTTTTTTTTTTTTATTTATTTGGCACTAGCTCCATTAATTAGGTGCCATTTGGCCCGATTTCCCAAAAATTAAAATTTTTTTTTTTTTTTTTTTTTAAGTTTACATTGTTTATGTACAATTTATTTTATTTTTCCTTTTATTCACCTTTCACACATCGATCCCCTTTCATACTTGTATCTGATTCATTCTTATAAAATCATACACATTCTTATATACTTTCATTCCCATTCGTAATAACTCAGTCATGTTCCTTGCTCTCAAGAGAACATCGAACCTTTGTCTGTTCTGATTGAATGCAGAACATTTCAGAATCAAATGTTCGATGTCCTCCACAACCAAACAACTTTCGCATAATTCATTCTCAATCAAATTCCGTTTCTTCAAGCATTCTTTCCAATTACCATGATTCAATCGTACGCGCTCAATCGTTCTTATCATTCTAGTATCTCCTTTGAGGACCTTATAAAAGGGTTGGCTCAAAGGAGAACTAACCACCTCAAAGTACTTCTTGCCTTTCATCTGACACTTTTCAACAAACTCCCTCTCCCATTTTCTCCAAAGATTCACTTGAAACATGCGAAGTACATCTCTTGCATCCATACATTCATATTCATTTACATCCTCAATCAAACAACCCAGTTTGGCAAGCATATCGGCTCTTTCATTACCTTCAATTTGTAGGTGTGATGGTATCCATTGAAGAATGACTTCACTCCCACAAGATTGAAGGTACTCATACAACATTTCCACATACACATTACCATGAGTTCCCCCACCCTTACTAATTAATTCTAACCCACTCCGGGAGTCGGATAGTAAAACTACTCTCCTCCTCCCTTGTGTCATTGCCAACTTGATCCCTTCCATAATTCCAATCAACTCTGCATTCATTATACAGATGCTGGCATTCACTCTTAGTATTTTTTCTTTTCTCGTTGAAGGAATAAAAATTCCTACACCTACTCGATCACCATTCACACTAGCATCTGTATAAACTTCCACATGTGCAACATAATTTGCTCGCATTTTTAAAAACTCACTATTAACCGATAACTCATTCATCATCGCTTTTGTTGTATCACCAAACTTCAATCGCACAATTAGATTGCTCGGAGGGACTTTCGGATTTACGGGCCGAATCTTGGAGAATACATTCATATTCTCCAAGATCACCCTTGACCTTGGTGTCCTTTGGTAATCCGTCCCTCTTTGCAAACTCTCCTTCATTTCATTCACCAATTTATTGTCCTTAGTCAACATCCGCACAGTCTCTCGCACGGTGATCCACTCACTCTTATAATTGAGAGGCGAGTCACCCAATTCAGACCACAGAGTGTGTATTGGGGTTGAATTAATCGCCCCCAATACCACTCTGGCACAAGCATTCTCCACAGTCATCAACTTTTTAAACGCGACTTTGGACCCATCACCATAAACACTCATTCCATACGCAATTTTGGATGATACTAGCGCCTTTCGCAACATATCAGTCACACTAGGTTGAGCTCCCCATTTCGGTTTGCTCACCCTTTTAATCACATTTAATCTGTTCTTGCAATTATCGGCTAATTTATCCATATGCACTCTAAAATTCAATCGCTTATCAATCCAGATTCCCAAATACCTAGTCAAATTTACACACTCAATTCTCTCATTATACACTCGGACATCTACCATACGATTTGTTCTAAAAGTCATACTACAACATTTCCTCGAATTTACACACAAATTCAATTCAGTCAAACATTCTGTTACCTGATTTACACATTCTTGAGCCCGACTCAACGCCTCCTCGATGGTCTTCCCCTTGCCCATCAGAACAAAGTCATCTGCAAATTGCAAAATGACTTTGTCCGGGGAGTTAAACCTATGCACCGAGCTCGTGTATAGATTGAAGAGAGTCGGTGAGATTTTACTGCCTTGGGGGAGGCCTATGTTCACCGCTCCCTCCAACCTATACCCTCTACCACACAACACCAATTTTCTGTCATTCGTGAAATCATACACCCATTTGCAAATTTTCCAAGGAAACCCCAAGTCCATAAGGACCTGAAACAGTTTTCCCGGAACCACGTAATCATATGCCCTTTCAATATCCAAAAATACCGCCACAACATACTTCTTTTCCTTTCTCACTTCCCATACAAACTTTTCTGCACATTCATTAGCTGAGTGGTTACAACGGAACCCAAAGGTTGTTTCCGGCAACAAATTACCCTCATTCACCAATTTATCCAAACGACCTTTCATCATACCATTCACTATTTTGACAAATACATTCAACATACATATTCACCTGTAATTTGTTGCCAGATTTTGGTCCCGATCTCGTTTTGGAATGGGTACCACCCTGCTTTCCTTCCATTTTTCCGGTATTTGAATACTCATCCATGCTCGATTGAGAATTCGAAGCAAAGCCACTTTGGCTTCGAATTCCAATCTCCCAATCATTTTATAGCTCACTCTGTTAGTTCCGGGGGTAGTAGATTTGGAAGTTTCTAAAACCCCACGGAACTCATCCCATTCAAACTCCTTACACATGTCATTCATAAATTCTCTTTCATTATCAGGTAACAAAACTTCATTCCTATCACTCAAATTGTTTCTAACGTCCATCATCATTTGTAAAAAGACACCTCCTTTCTCTCTGTCATCTAACACTACATTTCTGCCTTTCGATCTATAACCTCTCACTCTATTAAAATTATCCCATACATCCTTAGTTGTGGTCCTATGTGTCATTTTGGACACATAGTCCCGCCAACTTTTCCTCTTCGCTCTACGGATAGCCTTTTTCAATCTTCCATTCATCCTTCCATAATTTATTCTACATTCATGACATATACACCTATTGAACTCTCTCAGTGCTATCCGTTTCTTTTCATACCAATACTGGATTTCATTATTCCACCAACCTTTCACCGTACATTCATTCCTTCTTACATGTATAGTGCACATTCCATTTATTCTCTCTATTTCATCCTCAAGTTGGTTAACCTCAGTTGCTTCATTCATTATGAGAATCTCATTCATACGTTCGACCCATTTCTTACCATTCATAATGACCTTACGGTCTATGTCAACATTTACACCACCTAAACACATCCTGATCAAATAATGATCGCTACCCAAATTCTCATCCGTAACATTCCAAGTGACTTGGGCCGACAGCCCGCTAGACATTAACGTCAAATCTATTGCACTGGCTGTCGACCCCACAGACGGCATCCTAGTTGGCTCACCATCATTCAGGATTACGAGATCTGAATCCAGAATGAGGCGAGTCAACAAGGTACCCCAAGCATCATTTCTTTCACACCCCCATACTCTCGAATGCGCATTCATATCACCCCCCAAAATTACGTCACTTTTTCCTTCCACCCAGTTAAACAAAATTTCAAAATCTCTCAGGTTTTTCTCTCTATCACTCACTGATTCAATTGGCGTTGCGTATACACTCACAAATAACAAATTTCTGTCCAGATTCCGAGTTTTGGCAGCGATAACTTCGATGCGCTCGAAAGTCGGTGTGTCGCACACGACAAGGCTAATTTTGTTCCGTGCCAATATCGCTACACCACCGAAGCCATCGGCCCTCGGTCTGGACAGCAAATTATACCCACTTACACGAAACGTCCTATCCTCACGCTCCCAAGTTTCACACAAAAGCATCACATTCACATCATTTTTGGCCAGATAAGTCCGCAACATATCGCCATTGGCATACATGCTGCGGATATTTATCTGACCAATTGTCATACATCCATTGGATCTTATCATTCGCTCAGCCATTCAAAAAAAGGAAGAAGGGAAAAAATAAAAAATAAAACTTTAATAAGGAAAATGAAAATGCTTTTTCCCCTTCTTCCCTCAACATTCATCATCACTCATACCTTCACTTTGTTGAAAAAGTCCTAACTCAGTAGGACTGAGATAGGTGTATCTCCTGGACTTCAATGCTTCAATGTTTTTTGCTGCTGTTGCTCCGATCTCGATTTTTGTTGTGCTGGGTCCCGGCCCCTGTGTTGTCATTGTTGCTTTTGTTAATTCTGCTTTCGTTTTCTCGTTGTTTAAAGGTTTTGATTTGTTTTTATTTATTTCATTATTATTACTATTATTGTTGTTGTTGTTATTGTTGTTGTTATTATTGTCGCTATTATTGTTGTTATTATTGTTTATATTATTATTACTCTTGCTATTACTATTGTTATTATTATTATTGTTATTACTACTTTTATTCTTTTCAATATTATTATTGTTGTTTTTATTATTTTGGCTGCTGATATTATTTTTATTATTACTGTTATTATTATTGTCCTCGTTTTGAGCGTTTCCTGTATTCTGTTGTAGTACTTTACTGTATGTTTCATTTTGTTGCGTTGCCTTCGATGCTCCCGTGGTGTTTGCGTTTTCGCGATAATAAATTTCCTTTGCTCTGAAGTATGTTATCCGATCCATGGTTTTTATTTTTATAATTTGTTTCTCCATCTCGAATATAGGGCACTTTTTGTCAAAGGCAGTGTGATTGTTTCCACAATTAGCACATTTTATGGGTTCACAATTCTCATTATCGTGTCCATCCGGAATATTTTTGGCGCATTTAGGGCATGTAGTTACCCGGAAGCACTTATTTTTCGTGTGCCCGTACCGCTGGCAATTATGGCACCTCATCGGGTTTGGTAAATACAACCGTACGTCTAACCGCAAGAACCCTGCTTTAATGTATTCTGGTAAATTTATGGTGTTAAAGGTCATAATATGTAAAGGAGTATCTTTAAGCTCTCCATTTATTTTCCTTTTGATCCTTTCTACTTTTGTCACTTTCTGCTCCTTTAATTCTTTCTCGATTTCTTCGGTGTCAACATTCATCAAATCAAAGCTATATATTACTCCTTTGCTACTGTTTAAAAACTTATGCTCTTCTACTTGAACGGGCATTTCCGCTAATTTTGTTGCTTTCATTAAAGCTGTGTATCCATCCTCTTTAGTAGTTAGCACAAGAAGATCTCCACTTCGTAGTCGCTGAGTCTCTTTGATGTGTTCGGTGATCATCTGTAGTCCTTTCTGAATTAGGAAAGGTGAAATCCCTCTAAAGCTGTGTTCACTATTCGTTTTTTTAATGACCAAATATCTCTGGTTTATCGTGCACTCTTCGAAAAAAAGTCTCCTTTTTTTATTGTTAATTTCCCCCAATTGCAGAGGATCGCTGTATGCCCTCATATTCATGAGGGGCTTAAACCGATTTTTACTTTTAAACGACATCCTGCCCGAAGGCAGTTGCCGGACTGAGGTTAAAAAAAAACTGTGTACCGGTGTTGGGACACCCTGCGATATACAAACAATTTGACGTATAACTGCTCGCCAAAAGCAAAAATGTTTTTATTTGTTGTTGTTGTAACACACAACAAAATCACCTTAACACTATTTCTTATCTCTATAAACCACTTTTATCACTATTTTATTGTAAACCAAACACCACTTAACCGATTTAACTAACCAAAACCAAACTATATACTAAAATTAAGACTATTATCGCAAAAGAAAATATATATTTATAATCGCTGTCAAAATTGATTCGTTCACCATGAATTCGCAATTCGGACTGTGTTTTATTTATATAGATAAGTAGATGAAATAAAAAAAAATTGGATAAAAAATAAAATGGTAAATGTGCATGCAGCCTCCAGTCGGATTCGTATCCAGTACCTTGCGGTCCAAGCGCCGAAGCTTTAACCACTGCACCACTCGTCACATACAAACTACACCTACAAAATTCATATAAAAAAAAGATTTTTTTATTAGATTTTTGGGGCTTCCCTTTTGAGTTTTTCCGACTTTTCTTTTTTCCTAAACCACCACTGTATTGAGACGAACAAAATAAAAAAAACAAAATGTATGAGAAAATGAATTTTCTTGATAAATTTTTGTTGTTGTGGATTTTTCCAATGTTTTAATAGTTATTATGCTATTCGGAACGGAGTCAAATCCAACAAAAGAAAGATCATAAAAATCGGTCCAGCCGTTCTTCAGTTATAAATGGTGTAACTAACCCGACTTTGTTTTATATATATATACTAGCTGACCCGGCGAACTTCGTACCGCCTCAAAATCAATAAATGTTGCTAAAGTTATTATAGCTTAATTAAATTGAGTTTTTTTATTAAGATAAAATGAATTTCTCTCTCACTCTCTCTCTGGCACTATACCCCATTAAGAGATTTGGCCGTCTTAAATGAGGTTTAATAATCATATTTTCATTTCGGATAATGACTAATGAGTGATTAATTCATTGATCCTAAACCAGCCGTCCAATTTTTTCCTTGTCACTACCGGGAATTGAACCCGAGACCTCCGGGGCGGATAAAATGAATACTAAAAATTAATTAAATTCAATCAAAATGAAATATATTTTAATTACATTGAAATGAATGTAATTCACGTGGCAGCAAGGAATTCGTTTTATTGAATTGATTCGAAATGATTCGCGTAGCATTGTTGTACTACTTTCTTTTAAACTATTTCCTGAGTAGGTTGCAATAGGGTCGATTCCCTTCAGTAAAACATCTTGTGATATACGACATTTTTTGCTTTATTGTCAGGTGCGAGAACGAACAAAGCGGATGGTATGTCGACACGTGAACATGCTACGTACAATTGGCCGTGAGAGAAACATTCATTTTCTAGATTCAGGCCACAAACACTCAAGGATGGGCCTTGTGATTTGTTGATCATCATGGCGAATGCAAGACGAATCGGAAATTGAATTCGTTTAAACTCGATTGGCATATCGGTTGGGTTAATCAGAATTCTCGGAATGAGAACTTCCTCACCTTTGAACTTTCCTTGAGATTTCTCAAAATAAAACGCGATCCGTTATATAGTTTTGGTTGATTCAGGTTTCGTAGCATGATGATTCCCGGCAACACACCAAATTTCAGTTGTAAATTGTGCGGGGGCAAGCCAGCCAGATCCAATGAGTTTAAAAATTCAGTTGGACAGTTGGTTGATTCGTCTTTGTTTGTCACACAGTCGATAAATTTGAAGCAATGAAGTGGACCGACGATTAGATTTTGAATTGTGAAATTTAAGTGATCCCCATTTTTGTTCTTTGCCGCAAGAATTACTCGTTCACTCACCCAATTGTGATTTTTGTGGTTAGTAATATTGTTCGGGAAAACTTTGTTGATGAGCTCGTCCTTCGTTGAGACAAAATTGCAAAAGTTCAGAGAAAACGATAAAAATAAAATAAAGTAGAAATGTGCATGCAGCCTCCAGTCGGATTCGTATCCAGTACCTTGCAGTCCAAGCGCCGAAGCTTTAACCACTGCACCACTCGTCACATACAAACTACACCTACAAAATTCATATAAAAAAAAACGATTTTTTTATTGAATTTTGGGGCTTCCCTTTTGAGTTTTTCCGACTTTTCTTTTTTCCTAAACCACCACTGTATTGAGACGAACAAAATAAAAAAAACAAAATGTATGAGAAAATGAATTTTCTTGATAAATTTTTGTTGTTGTGAATTTTTCCAATGTTTTAATAGTTATTATGCTATTCGGAACGGAGTCAAATCCAACAAAACAAAAATCATAAAAATCGGTCCAGCCGTTCTTGAGTTATAAATGGTGTAACTAACACGACTTTGTTTTATTTATATAGAAGATAAGTAGATGAAATAAAAAAAAAATTGGATAAAAAATAAAATGGTAAATGTGCATGCAGCCTCCAGTCGGATTCGTATCCAGTACCTTGCAGTCCAAGCGCCGAAGCTTTAACCACTGCACCACTCGTCACATACAAAATACACCTACAAAATTCATATAAAAAAAGGTTTTTTTTATTAGATTTTTAGGGCTTCCCTTTTGAGTTTTTCCGACTTTTCTTTTTTCCTAAACCACCACTGTATTGAGACGAACAAAATAAAAAAAACAAAATGTACTAAATATATGAGAAAATGAATTTTCTTGATAACTTTTTTTTTGGTGAATTTTTCCGATGTTTTAATAGTTATTATGCTATTCGGAACGGAGTCAAATCCAACAAAACAAAAATCATAAAAATCGGTCCAGCCGTTCTTGAGTTATAAATGGTGTAACTAACACGACTTTGTTTTATTTATATAGAAGATAAGTAGATGAAATAAAAAAAAAATTGGATAAAAAATAAAATGGTTAATGTGCATGCAGCCTCCAGTCGGATTCGTATCCAGTACCTTGCGGTCCAAGCGCCGAAGCTTTAACCACTGCACCACTCGTCACATACAAACTACACCTACAAAATTCATATAAAAAAATGTTTTTTTATTAGATTTTTGGGGCTTCCCTTTTGAGTTTTTCCGACTTTTCTTTTTCCTAAATCACCACTGTCTTGAGACGAACAAAATAAAAAAAAACAAAATGTACTTAATATATGAGAAAATGAATTTTCTTGATAACTTTTTTGTTAGTGAATTTTTCCAATGTTTTAATAGTTATTATGCTATTCGGAACGGAGTCAAATCCAACAAAACAAAAATCATAAAAATCGGTCCAGCCGTTCTTGAGTTATAAATGGTGTAACTAACACGACTTTGTTTTATTTATATAGATATAGATAAGTAGATGAAATAAAAAAAAATTGGATAAAAAATAAAATGTTAAATGTGCATGCAGCCTCCAGTCGGATTCGTATCCAGTACCTTGCTGTCCAAGCGCCGAAGCTTTAACCACTGCACCACTCGTCACATACAAAATACATCTACAAAATTTCTATGAAATCGTAAGTTTATTTTTAGTATAAAAAAATTCAATTTTTCCACTAGGGTAGACACGGGTTTTCCTCCAACGGAATGTTTTATTTATTTGGATAAAAACAACCTAATTCAAAATCAAGCTGGGATCCCTATTATATATCATGTTTTTCGCTGTACGAATATCAAAAATTTTAATGTACAACATTTTAATGATGAACACTCCTTAAGATTTAACACAATGATTTCAAATAAAGATTTGCAAGAATATCATAAAGTGAGATTGAAATATTGGTGGCTGCAAAATTAACTCTATAGAACTAAGCGAATTAACAAAAATTGTCAAGATTCACAATAATATAAAATAAAATATAGTAAAATGATTTACATTTTGATCAAACATTAAGTTTTTTCATCGATGATGATATGATGTACTTTATCTAGTCATATGATACGAAAAAGTATACATAGAAATATCGATAGGAAATGTTTTTTTGGCATTTTTAATTTTCTTACATAACAATAATGTTTAAATAATTTTAATATAATAATAAAAGAAACCTCACCCTGAACAGGGGAATTAATCCGTTAGATGCATTAATAGAAATTAAGTAAACTAGAATTAATCTCGAGAGTTAGAAAATCTAGCCTGTAGACTAAAAAAGCATAAAGTATAAAAGATTGAATTGTATTTTGAAATTATAATACAAAGATTTAGTATGTAAAATTTGTAAATATTAAATGCTAATAAATAATTTAAAAAAAAAAAAATACATTAACAGCGATGCCGTTACCGAACCAGTTCTGTTCGAGATTTGGGGGTCATTTGCGACAGTGAATTGAGTTTTAGACATCACATCGATCGTATTATCAGCCAAGCCAATTCTGCTTTTTTATTTTTCTTGACTATGGTTTGATATTTTATTTAACTTATTTGTTTTTTTTTTGTGTCATTTTATTTTGCTTGACTTTATCTTTTATCTATTTTAATTTTTTTTAATCTATCAAATCTGTTTGTACTAAGCAAACTCGACTTTCGTTTTCCTGCCGTCTGCGACGGGTATCGTCTTGCTTAACTATTCATTTAGCTATCTATTTATAATCACATTTGATTTTTTTTTTTTGCCGCTTTAAAATCCAATTTTTTAATTTCTCTGGTTAAGCATCTCGATATCCTTGTTTATAATTCACTTGAATTATACTCAAAAAAATAATAATAATACAGATGAAAACTCCCCGTGCGCGGTTAGGAGGGGTAATAGGTCGTCGGGATAATTTATTATTATTATTATTGTCAATGCAATCCATCGAAAAGATCGATCGGTCAGCTTTGTCGTGTGTTGGAATTGCAAGGATCTCGGTCATAGATTTTCCAACTGCCCAATGGACATTACCCACAATTTTTGTGAAGGATACGGTTTAGCAGGCATGGAGCCGGAAAAATATTACAGATGCATAAGTAGGTGCGTTCAGGGAAACCTGCGACCGAACGCGACGCATAATGGGGAATCACGTTCGGGGAAAATAACGAGCCCCAACTCCACATCGAAACCAACTCAGTAGTAAATCGAGCACTAATAAGTAAAACAGATGCAAGTAATAACAAAGAAAGTGCAACTAAATTTCAAGACTTTTTACGCTATTTGCCGTAGGCACTTGGCGAAACACACTTATACTTAATAAACACATTTTTTATTAATCACTTGTTTTTTTTTGTTTCGCAGTTATAACTGCGCAATAATAACTGCGAAACAAAAAAACAAGTGATTAATAAAAAATGTGTTTATTAAGTATAAATTTCAAGAAAATAAAATAAGTCGCGTAAAACTCTATTGGCAAAAGCGAAAATTATTGACCCGTTTATGCAGCATTTCAACCATCACCGAATTCCTAGATGACGATCCCCGTCCTTACGTCAAAATCAATAAACTTGGACAAATAAAATTTGGGCTACTGGGCAATGGCGCGAGCGTGAGCATACTGGGCAAAGAAAGCGAAAAAATTTTAGAATCTGTAGGTGTTCAGATTAAAAAATTCAACAATTACGTGCAAATCGCAGACGGAACCACGAACACTGTAATCGGACAAGTTAAGCTGCCGGTAACGACATGCATAAAACCGAAAATATAAAATTCTGTGTTGTCCCGTCGCTCCAGTCCGAAATCTATTTAGGAGTTGATTTCTGGAAAACCTTTGACGTAGCTCCCGATATAATAAGCGAAATAAATGTTGGCAAGGACCTCACGGCGAAAAGTACCAACCATCATAAACTGAGCGCTCAAAATAACATCAAATAACAAGAAATTATTAAAAGCTTTCCATCTTTCAGAGAAACAGGGCTAGGAAGGACAAATCTTGTGACCCATCACATCGACGTCGGAACATCGGAACCAATTAAACAGAGACACTATCCAGTTTCTCCGGTGAAACAAGATTTGATTTATCAGGAAATTGATCGAATGATCCCCTTGGAGTTATAGAGGAGAGTAAAAGCTCTTGGAGTTCCCCGGTTGTTTTGGTATCCAAGGCGAATGGTAAATCTCGATTGTGTCTGGAATCTCGTAAAATCAATGCTGTTACCAAAAAGGACGCTTATCCCCTCCCAATTATAGATGGCTTACTAGGGAGATTACAAGAAACTAAATTCATCAGCAGCATCAATTTAAAAGATGCATTTTGGCAGAGATTACGGCTTTTACAGTTCCAGGCCGTCCTCTCTATCAGTTCTGCGTCATGCCATTTGGGTTATGTAATGCACCCCAAACCATGTGCAGACTGATGGATCGAGTGATACCACATGAGCTTCGAGACAGAGTGTTCGTCTACCTAGACGACCTCTTGATTATCTCAACCAGTATCGACGAGCACCTGGGACTGTTAAAGGCCGTAGCACATCTATTGTCCCAAGCAGGGCTGACAATAAATGTACAAAAAAGTCATTTCGTGCTCAAGGAGACGAGGTATCTTGGGTACCTAGTTGGCGAGAGAGGATTAAGGACCGACCCAGCGAAAACCGAGGCAATTACAAACTTTCCTGTCCCAAAGTCAGTCAAACAAACACGCCGACTACTTGGGATGGCCGGCTGGTACAGACGGTTCATTTGTAATTACGCTGAGGTAACCGCACCAATTACGAATTTGCTTAAGAAGGGAGTCAAATTCAAATGGACAGACGACGAATGCACCAGTGTTACACAATCCAGACTTTACGAAGTGTTTCTTTATTCGCTGCGATGCGAGCACGCGGGGTATCGGAAGTGTTTTATTCCAAAAAGATAGCGACGAAAATGAGATGCCAATAGCGTTCATGTCGCAAAAACTAAATGCTGCCCAGCGAAATTATACGGTGACGGAATTAGAATGTCTTGCGTCTATACTGAGCGTAAGGAAAATCCGACCCTACATCGATGGCTACAGGTTCACGGATATCATAATCACGGATCATGCCAGCCTGCAATGGCTCATGTCCCAAAAGGAGTTATCTGGTCGTCTTGCTCAATGGAGTTTGAAGCTACAGGGCTTCGATTTTAACATAATACATCAGAAAGGGCGCGACAACATTGTTCCGGATGCATTATCCAGGATTTATTGCGAATCAGCTGTAGAACTTGGCCAGGACCTAACGCAACATCATGAATACGAATTTCACCGAAATAATACTAACGATTCTTCTTATATCAAATTCTTTGCAGATTTACAACAGAACCCGGAGATATATCCAAATCTACAAGTAAAGAACGACAAAATTTTGATCAGAGTTGAGCCAAAATCGAATGTTCAACTGACGGATATTCCTTGTTGGAAAGTATGGGTTCCAAACGATTTCCGTGATAGATTGATTATCAACGAACATGACGTACCAAGTGGAGCACATGGTGGACTTCGTAAAACACTGGATCGACTGCGGCGTCTATATTATTGGCCTAAGATGGCAGTCGAAGTAAAGAACTACATTACAAATTGTGATATTTGTAAACAAAGTAAATCCACAAACCAATGCCTACGACCTCCACTCGGTAAACAACGAGTATCCGAGAGGCCTTGGCAAAAAGTAAACATGGACCTGTTGGGGCCTTACCCCAGAACTGCGAATGGTAAAACCATGATATTGATCGTAGTAGATCACCTTACCAAATTCGTTTTTCTGAAAGCTTTAACCAAAGCTACGGGCAACAAGATCGTGGAGATTCTGCGGGACGAATTATTTCCTTTATTTAGCGTGCCGGAGTCTGTCCACACTGACAACGGCGTACAATTTATTGGGAAGGAATTTGCCGCTTTAATTAAAGATCTAGGGATAAAACACATAAGGACAGCATATTATTCCCCCAGAGCAACGCGTCAGAAAGGGTAAACCGGTCTATAATCGCTGCGTTGAGAGCGTATGTAAGCACAAAGCACACTACATGGGTTACATTTTTGCCTGAAATTGAAAGCGCGTTGAGGAATGCAACACATCAGTCGCTAACTACTCTCCACATTTCTTAATGTTTGGTTACCATAAGATATTGCACGCCAAAGATTGCAAACTTCTACGGGATATCGGATTATTAAGTGAAAACATTGTAGATTGGATGGAAACTCCGGATAGACTGGCAATCGTGCATGAAGAGGTGAAGCGCCAGTTAGTAAAGGCGTATAACAAATACTCTCATCAGTATAATCTACGTACCAAAAATCGATCTTTGGCAGTTGGACAAACGGTTTTTGTCAAACATCGCCCACTTAGCGATGCGAGTAAAAAATTTATCGCCAAGTTCGCGTATCAATATCGTAAGGCCGTAGTGAGAGAAAAATTGAGTGATCTATACTACCACCTGATAGACGAGAAAAATAACGACTTAGGTACATACCACATCATGGATCTCAAAACCTAACTTATTTGGCTGTTCCATAAACTTAGTGACTCTTCTTCTCAGCTTCAAACTCCTACAAAACAATATTGTCGGACTTTGAACCTGCCCTGTAACGATCGCACAAGTTTTAACCATTGAAACATTTCATTTAAATATTTGTGACCATTAAATTATTTACAGCGTTAACATTTACATTTTTTTGCAATAGGCTTTTCTCGAGTCATACCACCTATAACAATTACTCTTGTCAATAATTCTGTGCTATAAATAAGTACCTTTATTATACATACAGACCTTCGTGTACTTTAAATGCTAGACTAGTGTTGGTATTTATACGGCAAGCGGTGGAAAAAGCGCGAAAAAAATGACAACCGAGGTAACATGGAGAGAAATCAACGAGTTGGATGGGATTGAAGTTTGAGATTGGAGGCCGTAAGGTGCTATTTACCCAAAAGGATCTATAAAAATAAAAATATAATTGTTGTTAAAATATGGAAATAAATTAAGACTGTAATCCTTATAAAATTATTAAAAATAACCATTGTAACATAAAATAAAAATAAAAAGTTGTAATTATGTGCTCTAATTGTGTATAAAAAAATAAAAATTGTACTTTTGAGTGTTAAACAATAAATTATTCCATCGAATTATGGTATACATTCTTGCAATGAATCTAAAGTTGTAGACTACCATTAAATTGTTGATGTGTATGTGCTAATTCCCGGGGTGTAAAATTGTTACCAAAAAAATAAATAAAAATAAACAAAAAAAACATAAATTAATTCCAATTAGCGCCTAACCAAAAACAATAATAAAAATTGTGCAGTATACGATTTGTGTATTATATTATTGGTAGCGAACAAGCTGACCACCAGTCTTGTCTCCATTGCTTTGAGAACGCGCGGCAGGCGAATTGGTGTAGGAGTAGCTATTGGAAAAAAAACGTTTGTTAATAAAAAAATAAAAACCGAAGAAAGAAACCAAACCTATTAGAGTGACCTAACAACGGGATATTTCGATATCATTAATACGTTCGTGAAAGGTTAACACAAACAATTAAGCACGAGCATCAATAAATCGCTCGCTATATAAATTTGCGGATACATCTTCGTTATTATACCCACAAGTCATATCGTCGGCCCAGTACTTAAATGTTACAAACGCATTTTGGACGTTTTTGAGTTAGTAGTGCCGTCTTACTTACAAAAATGAGATCTTTCGATTGGTAGTTTCAAAATGTTCATATCTCAATCCTATTGAAAGATATCAGTGTGTCAAGTGTTACATATGCTTAATTGGTAACATAAAAAAAGTACTTATCTGTTACATAAACTAATCATATGGGAATAACATAATTTACTATCAAATTTTAGTTAAAAATAGAATAATACTTAAATGATACATACAAACAATCAATATTAAAAACAAGTTTAAACGCAAAAGGAAAATTAAGTTTTGAATGATACAAACATACAACACCACATGAGATCATGCCATATGTACATGCATAAAGTAAATTCATGGCTTGAATGATACAAACATACAATCTATATGCAACTAATTCATAAACCCAAAATTTAAATTCAGGACTTGAATGACACAAACATACGATCTGTTTGCGGATAAAACGTAAATTATAAATTTAGAATCAGGATTTGTATGATATAAACATACAATATTGTCGAATGAAACAGTTACACGGTTTTTATTTTTTTAATAGTTAAGTGAAAATTTATATGCAGTTTTGGTCTTTCTAAAAACGTTGAACGAAGCATGTCGCATCATGAGTATCACGTCAATTTTGTTTATATAATTTTTAAATTAATATTTATTTGTGAGTGTGTTGCATAGTGGAATACATGCACAACTACCAACAACTACAGTAAAACTTCGATTTAACGGGCCTCAATTCGGCAAAATTGAAGCGTCTACTAAATGATTACACCCCCCATATTACATGGAGGTGTAAGTAGTCAACAGACGCTTCAATTAAAAAACATAATATGGGGGTGTAATCATTTAATAGACGCTTTAACACGCTTTTAATAGACGCCCATCGAATTGTGGTTAGTCAAATCGAGGTTCCACCTAGTAATTGCAGGTGCAAGCCAAGTAATAAAAGGAAAATTACCATTATTAAATTATTTTTTTCTTATTATACCGTTGGTTTATTTGAACTTTGTGATAATATGTATTTACAAAATTAATTGATTTCTGAATATATTATGTACACCATTTCGCACATTGTCGACAACTGACGGTGCAATACCGATTGTCGAACTCGCGCGCTCAGATTTACTGAAGCAAGGACATCACACAGCTCCTTTTAATGTAAATAGTAAATTTCATAATAGGTTTGTCTCAATAGATTGCCTTTTCATATCATTCACATCATCTTCCTCTCTCATTTAGAAAAAGCGCGGTTGCGCCGTTTGAGATTCTTCGACAGTGTTTTTTCAATACTCCCTTGGCCCTGGGACCCAAACGAATAATATTTACGGTTAATATTAATTTTAAGTAAATTTTTCGATAAATTCAATTGTTTTTCAAAAACTCTATGGCAAACTGACCGAGAAATCTGTCCTAAAACCGATTTTTTACCGTTGTAAATTATTTACCTTAAGTTTGGCATACAGCCTTCAAATAAGAATTTTTATTTTATCTGACATTATTGATTATTTCAAAAATTACGTTCTTACCATAAATAATAATTCTGTTTTCAAGTAATACGTGAAAAACGAAAATACTGATACATACCATACAAATAAAAAAAATGAAAAACGGTTTTGTGTTACATACGCAATTTTCAAAATTTTAAATTTCGGTTTAAAATTAAACTGTGGGCTTGATTAAAGATTCCTTTTAATTTTAGATGAGACAGCTTGCATATTTTAAGAAAATTTATTTTATTTTGTCAAAAAGTGTATAGGCTTACGTTCGTAGCCAATTAAACTTTAGATTCGATTATCTCAATTTCAAGTTTTGTCGTTTGTAACACTTAAGTACTCGGCCAACGATATGGTACATTGGATTAGATACGTCATACCAACCAGCGCAGTTAACCTTTTCGCCCGTGCAGAGCGACCAACCAATTTTGACGAGCGAAAACTGTACACAGTGGCAACCAATCGAACCGGAAAATTTCAGCACCGCAACAACAGCATTGTCGACCAAGTTGGTCATACCATCCTACCCGCCCGTATACAAGGTTATCGTCATCGTAGGAGTCCGATTAGTAACGTATTGCATGCCAATTATATTATTTAAATTTAACTAATGATATTCTTTCAGCTTAGAATAGTTTCTATCATATTTATTAAATTTTCTTTATTTCTTACGTGAATCATATAGCTACTCGTGTGTAAATATTTTCTTTTGGGTCGATTTTGTTTCGTTGATTTTAGTATACATATGTGTGAACGAGGATATACGCGCCTTTCGTATATAAATATTCTTCCAACCTGATGATAACTCTTCCCTTCGTGAAATATACCGTACGATAAATCATGTGCTAACTAAAAGTTTCCTAGTTGAGGATTATGAAGATCAGTGTTGTGTAGTGTGAACAATATCTATATGCTATATGCACACTACTTGATATTTTTGTAACATGGCTGCTAGTACGGTGGTAACGGGACCCCCCAAGCCGACAATGAGCTACCTATCGACACAGTGTGCAGCTACCGTACCTAGCTGAAACCAAGCCATGCGGTTACAATATATGCAGTCGCTTTAAATTATTATAGTATATTCCTCCCCAACAATTAATTCCATAACTAAGTCGAGATTGAACTAAGGAGTAATACAAATTTTCAAGAAGAATCTGAGGACATAGTGACTTTAATCTAAAATGAATACGATTTGTCAGAAATAAATGGTTTTGTAAAATGTATGGGAAAAAGAAGAAATTCGACTCATTATATTCATCATAATTTATGTAACTTGTTCAACTATTAAAACTAATTGATGTTTTTAAAGCCTTACCCTTATTCGCGAAATATTGATCAAACTGGTTAGCAAACACAACACTATCAGTAAGAATTGTATTATTGTCTCTAATGATATTATTTATTGTGTTAGATTTACGACGTTTTCCACCTCTAGGAAGTTAGCGCGAAAAATTATCCCGAAAAACCATTATAGTTAAATATGGCAAGACTATTATATATTCACAGAATATTTTAATACTATCCTGATAGTCAAGTGTATATAATTAATATTGCTGCATATAAATCAAATATATCACGAGATTAGCTATAATATATAGTAAATTATTATATAGTTTTGTAATGTTAAATTAGTATCACGAAATTTTCAATTACAATTATATGTACAAAACATATTATTATTATTTAACATTTCGTGATAAATTTTTATATCACCTCGAAAAAATTACACTATAATAATCTACATCAATATAATCAAAATTAATAAAATATAAAAAAAAAATAATTCAAATATTTAATATTAGAAAAACAACAATTCTCTGAACTAAAATAGAATTATTTTATTTTTTTAAAATGGTAAGAAGATATAACAAGTTAAACTTTAGATATAGCTGTATGAAGTCGTAGTAAATATTAATTATGTTGGTATGGAGTTTGTAGAGGAAGGATCCACCTTTCAAATGCCCAAAAATTTAAATCAAGTCTATTAGCCAAATTTTAGATATAGTCGTGTGAAGTCGTAGTAGATATCAATTAACAGAGCAAGGTTGGTATGGAGTTTGTAGAGGAAGGATCCACCTTTCAAATGCCCAAAAATTTAAATCAAGTCTATTAGTCAAATTTTAGATATAGTCGTGTGAAGTTGTAGTAGATATCAATTAACAGAGCAAGGTTGGTATGGAGATTGTAGAGGAAGGATCCACCTTTCAAATGCCCAAAAATTTAAATCAAGTCTATTAGCCAAATTTTAGATATAGTCGTGTGAAGTCGTAGTAGATATCAATTAACAGAGCAAGGTTGGTATGGAGATTGTAGAGGAAGGATCCACCTTTCAAATGCCCAAAAATTTAAATCAAGTCTATTAGCCAAATTTTAGATATAGTCGTGTGAAGTCGTAGTAGATATCAATTAACAGAGCAAGGTTGGTATGGAGATTGTAGAGGAAGGATCCACCTTTCAAATGCCCAAAAATTTAAATCAAGTCTATTAGCCAAATTTTAGATATAGTCGTGTGAAGTCGTAGTAGATATCAATTAACAGAGCAAGGTTGGTATGGAGTTTGTAGAGGAAGGATCCAACTTTCAAATGCCCAAAAATTTAAATCAAGTCTATTAGTCAAATTTTAGATATAGTCGTGTGAAGTTGTAGTAGATATCAATTAACAGAGCAAGGTTGGTATGGAGATTGTAGAGGAAGGATCCACCTTTCAAATGCCCAAAAATTTAAATCAAGTCTATTAGCCAAATTTTAGATATAGTCGTGTGAAGTCGTAGTAGATATCAATTAACAGAGCAAGGTTGGTATGGAGATTGTAGAGGAAGGATCCACCTTTCAAATGCCCAAAAATTTAAATCAAGTCTATTAGCCAAATTTTAGATATAGTCGTGTGAAGTCGTAGTAGATATCAATTAACAGAGCAAGGTTGGTATGGAGATTGTAGAGGAAGGATCCACCTTTCAAATGCCCAAAAATTTAAATCAAGTCTATTAGCCAAATTTTAGATATAGTCGTGTGAAGTCGTAGTAGATATCAATTAACAGAGCAAGGTTGGTATGGAGATTGTAGAGGAAGGATCCACCTTTCAAATGCCCAAAAATTTAAATCAAGTCTATTAGCCAAATTTTAGATATAGTCGTGTGAAGTCGTAGTAGATATCAATTAACAGAGCAAGGTTGGTATGGAGATTGTAGAGGAAGGATCCACCTTTCAAATGCCCAAAAATTGAAATCAAGTCTATTAGCCAAATTTTAGATATAGTCGTGCGAAGTCGTAGTAGGTATCAATTAACAGAGCAAGGTTGGTATGGAGTTTGTAGAGGAAGAATTCACCTTTCAAATGCCCAAAAATTTAAATCAAGTCTATTAGTCAAATTTTAGATATAGTCGTGTGAAGTCGTAGTAGATATCAATTAACAGAGCAAGGTTGGTATGGAGATTGTAGAGGAAGGATCCACCTTTCAAATGCCCAAAAATTTAAATCAAGTCTATTAGCCAAATTTTAGATATAGTCGTGTGAAGTCGTAGTAGATATCAATTAACAGAGCAAGGTTGGTATGGAGATTGTAGAGGAAGGATCCATCTTTCAAATGCCCAAAAATTTAAATCAAATCTATTAAGTTAATTTAATAGACTTGATTTAAATTTTTGGGCATTTGAAAGGTGGATCCTTCCTCTACAAACTCCATACCAACCTTGCTCTGTTAATTGATATCTACTACGACTTCACACGACTATATCTAAAATTTGGCTAATAGACTTGATTTAAATTTTTGGGCATTTGAAAGGTGGATCCTTCCTCTACAAACTCCATACCAACCTTGCTCTGTTAATTGATATCTACTACGAATTCACACGACTATATCTAAAATTTGACTAATAGACTTGATTTAAATTTTTGAGCATTTGAAAGGTGGATTCTTCCTTTACAAATTCCATACCAACCTTGCTCTGTTAATTGATATCTACTATGACTTCACACGACTATATCTAAAATTTGACTAATAGACTTGATTTAAATTTTTGAGCATTTGAAAGGTGGATCCTTCCTCTACAAACTCCATACCAACCTTGCTCTGTTAATTGATATCTACTACAACTTCACACGACTATATCTAAAATTTGACTAATAGACTTGATTTAAATTTTTGAGCATTTGAAAGGTGGATCCTTCCTCTACAAACTCCATACCAACCTTGCTCTGTTAATTGATATCTACTACAACTTCACACGACTATATCTAAAATTTGACTAATAGACTTGATTTAAATTTTTGGGCATTTGAAAGGTGGATCCTTCCTCTACAAACTCCATACCAACCTTGCTCTGTTAATTGATATCTACTACAACTTCACACGACTATATCTAAAATTTGACTAATAGACTTGATTTAAATTTTTGAGCATTTGAAAGGTGGATCCTTCCTCTACAAACTCCATACCAACCTTGCTCTGTTAATTGGTATCTACTACAACTTCACACGACTATATCTAAAATTTGACTAATAGACTTGATTTAAATTTTTGAGCATTTGAAAGGTGGATTCTTCCTCTACAAATTCCATACCAACCTTGCTCTGTTAATTGATATCTACTACGACTTCACACGACTATATCTAAAATTTGACTAATAGACTTGATTTAAATTTTTGAGCATTTGAAAGGTGGATCCTTCCTCTACAAACTCCATACCAACCTTGCTCTGTTAATTGATATCTACTACAACTTCACACGACTATATCTAAAATTTGACTAATAGACTTGATTTAAATTTTTGGGCATTTGAAAGGTGGATCCTTCCTCTACAAACTCCATACCAACCTTGCTCTGTTAATTGATATCTACTACAACTTCACACGACTATATCTAAAATTTGACTAATAGACTTGATTTAAATTTTTGGGCATTTGAAAGGTGGATCCTTCCTCTACAAACTCCATACCAACCTTGCTCTGTTAATTGATATCTACTACAACTTCACACGACTATATCTAAAATTTGACTAATAGACTTGATTTAAATTTTTGGGCATTTGAAAGGTGGATCCTTCCTCTACAAACTCCATACCAACCTTGCTCTGTTAATTGATATCTACTACAACTTCACACGACTATATCTAAAATTTGACTAATAGACTTGATTTAAATTTTTGAGCATTTGAAAGGTGGATTCTTCCTTTACAAATTCCATACCAACCTTGCTCTGTTAATTGATATCTACTATGACTTCACACGACTATATCTAAAATTTGACTAATAGACTTGATTTAAATTTTTGAGCATTTGAAAGGTGGAACCTTCCTCTACAAACTCCATACCAACCTTGCTCTGTTAATTGATATCTACTACAACTTCACACGACTATATCTAAAATTTGACTAATAGACTTGATTTAAATTTTTGGGCATTTGAAAGGTGGATCCTTCCTCTACAAACTCCATACCAACCTTGCTCTGTTAATTGATATCTACTACAACTTCACACGACTATATCTAAAATTTGACTAATAGACTTGATTTAAATTTTTGGGCATTTGAAAGGTGGATCCTTCCTCTACAAACTCCATACCAACCTTGCTCTGTTAATTGATATCTACTACAACTTCACACGACTATATCTAAAATTTGACTAATAGACTTGATTTAAATTTTTGGGCATTTGAAAGGTGGATCCTTCCTCTACAAACTCCATACCAACCTTGCTCTGTTAATTGATATCTACTACAACTTCACACGACTATATCTAAAATTTGACTAATAGACTTGATTTAAATTTTTGGGCATTTGAAAGGTGGATCCTTCCTCTACAAACTCCATACCAACCTTGCTCTGTTAATTGATATCTACTACAACTTCACACGACTATATCTAAAATTTGACTAATAGACTTGATTTAAATTTTTGGGCATTTGAAAGGTGGATCCTTCCTCTACAAACTCCATACCAACCTTGCTCTGTTAATTGATATCTACTACAACTTCACACGACTATATCTAAAATTTGACTAATAGACTTGATTTAAATTTTTGGGCATTTGAAAGGTGGATCCTTCCTCTACAAACTCCATACCAACCTTGCTCTGTTAATTGATATCTACTACAACTTCACACGACTATATCTAAAATTTGACTAATAGACTTGATTTAAATTTTTGGGCATTTGAAAGGTGGATCCTTCCTCTACAAACTCCATACCAACCTTGCTCTGTTAATTGATATCTACTACAACTTCACACGACTATATCTAAAATTTGACTAATAGACTTGATTTAAATTTTTGGGCATTTGAAAGGTGGATCCTTCCTCTACAAACTCCATACCAACCTTGCTCTGTTAATTGATATCTACTACAACTTCACACGACTATATCTAAAATTTGACTAATAGACTTGATTTAAATTTTTGGGCATTTGAAAGGTGGATCCTTCCTCTACAAACTCCATACCAACCTTGCTCTGTTAATTGATATCTACTACAACTTCACACGACTATATCTAAAATTTGACTAATAGACTTGATTTAAATTTTTGGGCATTTGAAAGGTGGATCCTTCCTCTACAAACTCCATACCAACCTTGCTCTGTTAATTGATATCTACTACAACTTCACACGACTATATCTAAAATTTGACTAATAGACTTGATTTAAATTTTTGGGCATTTGAAAGGTGGATCCTTCCTCTACAAACTCCATACCAACCTTGCTCTGTTAATTGATATCTACTACAACTTCACACGACTATATCTAAAATTTGACTAATAGACTTGATTTAAATTTTTGGGCATTTGAAAGGTGGATCCTTCGTCTACAAACTCCATACCAACCTTGCTCTGTTAATTGATATCTACTACAACTTCACACGACTATATCTAAAATTTGACTAATAGACTTGATTTAAATTTTTGGGCATTTGAAAGGTGGATCCTTCCTCTACAAACTCCATAACAACCTTGCTCTGTTAATTGATATCTACTACAACTTCACACGACTATATCTAAAATTTGACTAATAGACTTGATTTAAATTTTTGGGCATTTGAAAGGTGGATCCTTCCTCTACAAACTCCATACCAACCTTGCTCTGTTAATTGATATCTACTACAACTTCACACGACTATATCTAAAATTTGACTAATAGACTTGATTTAAATTTTTGGGCATTTGAAAGGTGGATCCTTCCTCTACAAACTCCATACCAACCTTGCTCTGTTAATTGATATCTACTACAACTTCACACGACTATATCTAAAATTTGACTAATAGACTTGATTTAAATTTTTGGGCATTTGAAAGGTGGATCCTTCCTCTACAAACTCCATACCAACCTTGCTCTGTTAATTGATATCTACTACAACTTCACACGACTATATCTAAAATTTGACTAATAGACTTGATTTAAATTTTTGGGCATTTGAAAGGTGGATCCTTCCTCTACAAACTCCATACCAACCTTGCTCTGTTAATTGATATCTACTACAACTTCACACGACTATATCTAAAATTTGACTAATAGACTTGATTTAAATTTTTGGGCATTTGAAAGGTGGATCCTTCCTCTACAAACTCCATACCAACCTTGCTCTGTTAATTGATATCTACTACAACTTCACACGACTATATCTAAAATTTGACTAATAGACTTGATTTAAATTTTTGGGCATTTGAAAGGTGGATCCTTCCTCTACAAACTCCATACCAACCTTGCTCTGTTAATTGATATCTACTACAACTTCACACGACTATATCTAAAATTTGACTAATAGACTTGATTTAAATTTTTGGGCATTTGAAAGGTGGATCCTTCCTCTACAAACTCCATACCAACCTTGCTCTGTTAATTGATATCTACTACAACTTCACACGACTATATCTAAAATTTGACTAATAGACTTGATTTAAATTTTTGGGCATTTGAAAGGTGGATCCTTCCTCTACAAACTCCATACCAACCTTGCTCTGTTAATTGATATCTACTACAACTTCACACGACTATATCTAAAATTTGACTAATAGACTTGATTTAAATTTTTGAGCATTTGAAAGGTGGATCCTTCCTCTACAAACTCCATACCAACCTTGCTCTGTTAATTGGTATCTACTACAACTTCACACGACTATATCTAAAATTTGGCTAATAGACTTGATTTAAATTTTTGGGCATTTGAAAGGTGGATTCTTCCTCTACAAACTCCATACCAACCTTGCTCTGTTAATTGATACCTACTACGACTTCGCACGACTATATCTAAAATTTGGCTAATAGACTTGATTTAAATTTTTGGGCATTTGAAAGGTGGATCCTTCCTCTACAATCTCCATACCAACCTTGCTCTGTTAATTGATTTCTACTACGACTTCACACGACTATATCTAAAATTTGGCTAATAGACTTGATTTAAATTTTTGGGCATTTGAAAGGTGGATCCTTCCTCTACAAACTCCATACCAACCTTGCTCTGTTAATTGATATCTACTACAACTTCACACGACTATATCTAAAATTTGACTAATAGACTTGATTTAAATTTTTGGGCATTTGAAAGGTGGATCCTTCCTCTACAAACTCCATACCAACCTTGCTCTGTTAATTGATATCTACTACAACTTCACACGACTATATCTAAAATTTGACTAATAGACTTGATTTAAATTTTTGGGCATTTGAAAGGTGGATCCTTCCTCTACAAACTCCATACCAACCTTGCTCTGTTAATTGATATCTACTACAACTTCACACGACTATATCTAAAATTTGACTAATAGACTTGATTTAAATTTTTGGGCATTTGAAAGGTGGATCCTTCCTCTACAAACTCCATACCAACCTTGCTCTGTTAATTGATATCTACTACAACTTCACACGACTATATCTAAAATTTGACTAATAGACTTGATTTAAATTTTTGGGCATTTGAAAGGTGGATCCTTCCTCTACAAACTCCATACCAACCTTGCTCTGTTAATTGATATCTACTACAACTTCACACGACTATATCTAAAATTTGACTAATAGACTTGATTTAAATTTTTGGGCATTTGAAAGGTGGATCCTTCCTCTACAAACTCCATACCAACCTTGCTCTGTTAATTGATATCTACTACAACTTCACACGACTATATCTAAAATTTGACTAATAGACTTGATTTAAATTTTTGGGCATTTGAAAGGTGGATCCTTCCTCTACAAACTCCATACCAACCTTGCTCTGTTAATTGATATCTACTACAACTTCACACGACTATATCTAAAATTTGACTAATAGACTTGATTTAAATTTTTGGGCATTTGAAAGGTGGATCCTTCCTCTACAAACTCCATACCAACCTTGCTCTGTTAATTGATATCTACTACAACTTCACACGACTATATCTAAAATTTGACTAATAGACTTGATTTAAATTTTTGGGCATTTGAAAGGTGGATCCTTCCTCTACAAACTCCATACCAACCTTGCTCTGTTAATTGATATCTACTACAACTTCACACGACTATATCTAAAATTTGACTAATAGACTTGATTTAAATTTTTGGGCATTTGAAAGGTGGATCCTTCCTCTACAAACTCCATACCAACCTTGCTCTGTTAATTGATATCTACTACAACTTCACACGACTATATCTAAAATTTGACTAATAGACTTCATTTAAATTTTTGGGCATTTGAAAGGTGGATCCTTCCTCTACAAACTCCATACCAACCTTGCTCTGTTAATTGATATCTACTACAACTTCACACGACTATATCTAAAATTTGACTAATAGACTTGATTTAAATTTTTGGGCATTTGAAAGGTGGATCCTTCCTCTACAAACTCCATACCAACCTTGCTCTGTTAATTGATATCTACTACAACTTCACACGACTATATCTAAAATTTGACTAATAGACTTGATTTAAATTTTTGGGCATTTGAAAGGTGGATCCTTCCTCTACAAACTCCATACCAACCTTGCTCTGTTAATTGATATCTACTACAACTTCACACGACTATATCTAAAATTTGACTAATAGACTTGATTTAAATTTTTGGGCATTTGAAAGGTGGATCCTTCCTCTACAAACTCCATACCAACCTTGCTCTGTTAATTGATATCTACTACAACTTCACACGACTATATCTAAAATTTGACTAATAGACTTGATTTAAATTTTTGGGCATTTGAAAGGTGGATCCTTCCTCTACAAACTCCATACCAACCTTGCTCTGTTAATTGATATCTACTACAACTTCACACGACTATATCTAAAATTTGACTAATAGACTTGATTTAAATTTTTGGGCATTTGAAAGGTGGATCCTTCCTCTACAAACTCCATACCAACCTTGCTCTGTTAATTGATATCTACTACAACTTCACACGACTATATCTAAAATTTGACTAATAGACTTGATTTAAATTTTTGGGCATTTGAAAGGTGGATCCTTCCTCTACAAACTCCATACCAACCTTGCTCTGTTAATTGATATCTACTACAACTTCACACGACTATATCTAAAATTTGACTAATAGACTTGATTTAAATTTTTGAGCATTTGAAAGGTGGATCCTTCCTCTACAAACTCCATACCAACCTTGCTCTGTTAATTGATATCTACTACAACTTCACACGACTATATCTAAAATTTGACTAATAGACTTGATTTAAATTTTTGAGCATTTGAAAGGTGGATTCTTCCTCTACAAATTCCATACCAACCTTGCTCTGTTAATTGATATCTACTACAACTTCACACGACTATATCTAAAATTTGACTAATAGACTTGATTTAAATTTTTGGGCATTTGAAAGGTGGATCCTTCCTCTACAAACTCCATACCAACCTTGCTCTGTTAATTGATATCTACTACAACTTCACACGACTATATCTAAAATTTGACTAATAGACTTGATTTAAATTTTTGGGCATTTGAAAGGTGGATCCTTCCTCTACAAACTCCATACCAACCTTGCTCTGTTAATTGATATCTACTACAACTTCACACGACTATATCTAAAATTTGACTAATAGACTTGATTTAAATTTTTGGGCATTTGAAAGGTGGATCCTTCCTCTACAAACTCCATACCAACCTTGCTCTGTTAATTGATATCTACTACAACTTCACACGACTATATCTAAAATTTGACTAATAGACTTGATTTAAATTTTTGGGCATTTGAAAGGTGGATCCTTCCTCTACAAACTCCATACCAACCTTGCTCTGTTAATTGATATCTACTACAACTTCACACGACTATATCTAAAATTTGACTAATAGACTTGATTTAAATTTTTGGGCATTTGAAAGGTGGATCCTTCCTCTACAAACTCCATACCAACCTTGCTCTGTTAATTGATATCTACTACAACTTCACACGACTATATCTAAAATTTGACTAATAGACTTGATTTAAATTTTTGGGCATTTGAAAGGTGGATCCTTCCTCTACAAACTCCATACCAACCTTGCTCTGTTAATTGATATCTACTACAACTTCACACGACTATATCTAAAATTTGACTAATAGACTTGATTTAAATTTTTGGGCATTTGAAAGGTGGATCCTTCCTCTACAAACTCCATACCAACCTTGCTCTGTTAATTGATATCTACTACAACTTCACACGACTATATCTAAAATTTGACTAATAGACTTGATTTAAATTTTTGGGCATTTGAAAGGTGGATCCTTCCTCTACAAACTCCATACCAACCTTGCTCTGTTAATTGATATCTACTACAACTTCACACGACTATATCTAAAATTTGACTAATAGACTTGATTTAAATTTTTGGGCATTTGAAAGGTGGATCCTTCCTCTACAAACTCCATACCAACCTTGCTCTGTTAATTGATATCTACTACAACTTCACACGACTATATCTAAAATTTGACTAATAGACTTGATTTAAATTTTTGGGCATTTGAAAGGTGGATCCTTCCTCTACAAACTCCATACCAACCTTGCTCTGTTAATTGATATCTACTACAACTTCACACGACTATATCTAAAATTTGACTAATAGACTTGATTTAAATTTTTGAGCATTTGAAAGGTGGATCCTTCCTCTACAAACTCCATACCAACCTTGCTCTGTTAATTGATATCTACTACAACTTCACACGACTATATCTAAAATTTGACTAATAGACTTGATTTAAATTTTTGAGCATTTGAAAGGTGGATTCTTCCTCTACAAATTCCATACCAACCTTGCTCTGTTAATTGATATCTACTACAACTTCACACGACTATATCTAAAATTTGACTAATAGACTTGATTTAAATTTTTGGGCATTTGAAAGGTGGATCCTTCCTCTACAAACTCCATACCAACCTTGCTCTGTTAATTGATATCTACTACAACTTCACACGACTATATCTAAAATTTGACTAATAGACTTGATTTAAATTTTTGGGCATTTGAAAGGTGGATCCTTCCTCTACAAACTCCATACCAACCTTGCTCTGTTAATTGATATCTACTACAACTTCACACGACTATATCTAAAATTTGACTAATAGACTTGATTTAAATTTTTGGGCATTTGAAAGGTGGATCCTTCCTCTACAAACTCCATACCAACCTTGCTCTGTTAATTGATATCTACTACAACTTCACACGACTATATCTAAAATTTGACTAATAGACTTGATTTAAATTTTTGGGCATTTGAAAGGTGGATCCTTCCTCTACAAACTCCATACCAACCTTGCTCTGTTAATTGATATCTACTACAACTTCACACGACTATATCTAAAATTTGACTAATAGACTTGATTTAAATTTTTGGGCATTTGAAAGGTGGATCCTTCCTCTACAAACTCCATACCAACCTTGCTCTGTTAATTGATATCTACTACAACTTCACACGACTATATCTAAAATTTGACTAATAGACTTGATTTAAATTTTTGGGCATTTGAAAGGTGGATCCTTCCTCTACAAACTCCATACCAACCTTGCTCTGTTAATTGATATCTACTACAACTTCACACGACTATATCTAAAATTTGACTAATAGACTTGATTTAAATTTTTGGGCATTTGAAAGGTGGATCCTTCCTCTACAAACTCCATACCAACCTTGCTCTGTTAATTGATATCTACTACAACTTCACACGACTATATCTAAAATTTGACTAATAGACTTGATTTAAATTTTTGGGCATTTGAAAGGTGGATCCTTCCTCTACAAACTCCATACCAACCTTGCTCTGTTAATTGATATCTACTACAACTTCACACGACTATATCTAAAATTTGACTAATAGACTTGATTTAAATTTTTGAGCATTTGAAAGGTGGATCCTTCCTCTACAAACTCCATACCAACCTTGCTCTGTTAATTGATATCTACTACAACTTCACACGACTATATCTAAAATTTGACTAATAGACTTGATTTAAATTTTTGAGCATTTGAAAGGTGGATTCTTCCTCTACAAATTCCATACCAACCTTGCTCTGTTAATTGATATCTACTACAACTTCACACGACTATATCTAAAATTTGACTAATAGACTTGATTTAAATTTTTGGGCATTTGAAAGGTGGATCCTTCCTCTACAAACTCCATACCAACCTTGCTCTGTTAATTGATATCTACTACAACTTCACACGACTATATCTAAAATTTGACTAATAGACTTGATTTAAATTTTTGGGCATTTGAAAGGTGGATCCTTCCTCTACAAACTCCATACCAACCTTGCTCTGTTAATTGATATCTACTACAACTTCACACGACTATATCTAAAATTTGACTAATAGACTTGATTTAAATTTTTGGGCATTTGAAAGGTGGATCCTTCCTCTACAAACTCCATACCAACCTTGCTCTGTTAATTGATATCTACTACGACTTCACACGACTATATCTAAAATTTGACTAATAGACTTGATTTAAATTTTTGAGCATTTGAAAGGTGGATCCTTCCACTACAAACTCCATACCAACCTTGCTCTGTTAATTGATATCTACTACAACTTCACACGACTATATCTAAAATTTGACTAATAGACTTGATTTAAATTTTTGGGCATTTGAAAGGTGGATCCTTCCTCTACAAACTCCATACCAACCTTGCTCTGTTAATTGATATCTACTACGACTTCACACGACTATATCTAAAATTTGGCTAATAGACTTGATTTAAATTTTTGGGCATTTGAAAGGTGGATCCTTCCTCTACAAACTCCATACCAACCTTGCTCTGTTAATTGATATCTACTACGACTTCACACGACTATATCTAAAATTTGACTAATAGACTTGATTTAAATTTTTGAGCATTTGAAAGGTGGATTCTTCCTTTACAAATTCCATACCAACCTTGCTCTGTTAATTGATATCTACTATGACTTCACACGACTATATCTAAAATTTGACTAATAGACTTGATTTAAATTTTTGAGCATTTGAAAGGTGGATCCTTCCTCTACAAACTCCATACCAACCTTGCTCTGTTAATTGATATCTACTACAACTTCACACGACTATATCTAAAATTTGACTAATAGACTTGATTTAAATTTTTGGGCATTTGAAAGGTGGATCCTTCCTCTACAAACTCCATACCAACCTTGCTCTTTTAATTGATATCTACTACAACTTCACACGACTATATCTAAAATTTGACTAATAGACTTGATTTAAATTTTTGGGCATTTGAAAGGTGGATCCTTCCTCTACAAACTCCATACCAACCTTGCTCTGTTAATTGATATCTACTACAACTTCACACGACTATATCTAAAATTTGACTAATAGACTTGATTTAAATTTTTGAGCATTTGAAAGGTGGATCCTTCCTCTACAAACTCCATACCAACCTTGCTCTGTTAATTGATATCTACTACAACTTCACACGACTATATCTAAAATTTGACTAATAGACTTGATTTAAATTTTTGAGCATTTGAAAGGTGGATTCTTCCTCTACAAATTCCATACCAACCTTGCTCTGTTAATTGATATCTACTACGACTTCACACGACTATATCTAAAATTTGACTAATAGACTTGATTTAAATTTTTGAGCATTTGAAAGGTGGATCCTTCCTCTACAAACTCCATACCAACCTTGCTCTGTTAATTGATATCTACTACAACTTCACACGACTATATCTAAAATTTGACTAATAGACTTGATTTAAATTTTTGGGCATTTGAAAGGTGGATCCTTCCTCTACAAACTCCATACCAACCTTGCTCTGTTAATTGATATCTACTACAACTTCACACGACTATATCTAAAATTTGACTAATAGACTTGATTTAAATTTTTGGGCATTTGAAAGGTGGATCCTTCCTCTACAAACTCCATACCAACCTTGCTCTGTTAATTGATATCTACTACAACTTCACACGACTATATCTAAAATTTGACTAATAGACTTGATTTAAATTTTTGAGCATTTGAAAGGTGGATTCTTCCTCTACAAATTCCATACCAACCTTGCTCTGTTAATTGATATCTACTACGACTTCACACGACTATATCTAAAATTTGACTAATAGACTTGATTTAAATTTTTGAGCATTTGAAAGGTGGATCCTTCCTCTACAAACTCCATACCAACCTTGCTCTGTTAATTGATATCTACTACAACTTCACACGACTATATCTAAAATTTGACTAATAGACTTGATTTAAATTTTTGGGCATTTGAAAGGTGGATCCTTCCTCTACAAACTCCATACCAACCTTGCTCTGTTAATTGATATCTACTACAACTTCACACGACTATATCTAAAATTTGACTAATAGACTTGATTTAAATTTTTGGGCATTTGAAAGGTGGATCCTTCCTCTACAAACTCCATACCAACCTTGCTCTGTTAATTGATATCTACTACAACTTCACACGACTATATCTAAAATTTGACTAATAGACTTGATTTAAATTTTTGGGCATTTGAAAGGTGGATCCTTCCTCTACAAACTCCATACCAACCTTGCTCTGTTAATTGATATCTACTACAACTTCACACGACTATATCTAAAATTTGACTAATAGACTTGATTTAAATTTTTGGGCATTTGAAAGGTGGATCCTTCCTCTACAAACTCCATACCAACCTTGCTCTGTTAATTGATATCTACTACGACTTCACACGACTATATCTAAAATTTGACTAATAGATTTGATTTAAATTTTTGAGCATTTGAAAGGTGGATTCTTCCTTTACAAATTCCATACCAACCTTGCTCTGTTAATTGATATCTACTACGACTTCACACGACTATATCTAAAATTTGACTAATAGACTTGATCCACAATATTTGTTTTCTTACTAAGAACCAGTGTGATTTGTTTTGCGTTTTTGGATTAACAACGCTAGTAAATTGTTGGTTATTGAATTAATTTCTCGTGATATAAATTTCTACGCTTCAATATTTTTTTTGGTTTCGGGATGGTTCGAACACCTGTCGCTATTTGTTTACTGAAATTTTCTGTATAGGAATTCTTTTCGGGATAACAAAAAAAAAAAAAAAATATCATGATAGTAAAAGTGTCATGATAGTAAAAAAAATTCGGGATGACATTCAAAACTAGCGTGATATAGAAAATTTTTCGGGATGACACTGAAAAATGTCGTGATATTTGTTTTATAGTGTTGCCATCGCATTTCTTCGGGATATTTTTCGGGCTAACTTCACAGACATACGTTTTCCTAGTAAGTCATTCAGTAAATTCCATTGCTTTTTTTGGTCAAAACTTACACCCTCAAATTTTTGAATATAATAACGTTTTCTAGCAGTTTCGCAATCTAATTTGATTTGTTTCGAAAGAGTTTTTACTTTACTTTTTAGTTTAGAGTTATTAGGATGTTTCTTACAATAATTTTAAATAAAGCATTTTTACTACGAATTTTACCTAATAGAACACTATTTATCCATGGTTAAGCATAGTTTGACTTATAACTTATCACAGAGGAAGTCGTGTAGGTTGCCACATGTTTAGATAACGTTGATAAAAAAATATCAAATGATTTAGAAGAATCATTGTTTGACCGTATTTTGGTCAAATCACAAATTTGATAGTTGACAATTACTTAATATGTTTTTCGCTTGCTGCTGGTCAGGGCTGGACAGAAACACGTTGACTGTTGTGTAAGAACTAATATTTATTCCATAATTCATTTGATTTATATACAAAAAAGATCATTTATAAAACTATTGATTATGCAAAAAATGTAAAATTAAATGTAAATGCCCTAGTCAATATGAAAACCGATATACATATTCCGTGTTATCAGTATTTAACGGATGTATATGTATATGGAAAAATTGATATATTCAATGTCATAATTTGATATAAGTGTTGTTGTTATAACATTCTCCCCGGCCAAGATGTGAAGATTATCTAGCTTTATACCAGAGCCTCTAGAGGAGTGACTCTGTCTGGTTTATTTTTGGTTGCATCAATTCTCCTTTTGATTGCCACGAAGACTATGAGTATGAGTACGAGCGCAAGGAGCCCATACGTGAGTGCATAGTGGTGCACGTGGTGATGAGATAAGCTTTGTCCTGTATTCATCGTTACTGCCCTTATTCTTTGCTGTAGTTCTTCGATTCCTTGTACCTTTGACAAGTCTTGAAAGTGATGGGAGTAACCTTGTGGTTGCTTGGTCATTTCTGTTGAGAGATTAAATGTTGGTAGTATTGAGTATTCAGTGTACAACCAGAGCCTAAGCTTAGAATTCCGCTTCTTGATATCTTTGTAGAAAATGGCTCTTGTTGACAAACGATACTGATTGTACGTTCAGCTGGTACTGAATAAAGCCATCTGTAATCTCTTAGTTGGATCCATGTATCGGGCATGTTGTTCGTCTTCCTTTCGACCACCTCGCATTTGTTATTCACTTTTTCTTGTCGTAGCAGGAGCAGCTCACATAAAACATCATCTTCTTGATTCTGATGCATAGCCTGGGTTAGCTGGCATATGCTAAAGTCGTTGGTGCTGATACAGTTTTGCCATTCAGAAGTTGTCATTGAAGAATATGTGTGCCGATGCAAATTTGTCACGAGAAGTTCTATTTGTGGCCGTATAAATATAGATGGACTGTTGGGGGTAGGCAGCGGTATGGGCTTATATATTTGGTATATTTCCTTATATACTAATGGCAGCTTCACCTCAAATATCAAATATTTGCCTTGCAGCTTTGTCTTGGCTGTCATTAGCTGGTATAGTGCCAATATGTCATCTGTGTCATCGATATTGGGAAGCATTAGTTCAGGTGGTAGATTTCTCGTCATAAAATCTATTTTTTTTTTTCAGTTGTTGTGTCGTTAAAAGCCTCGTAGTAATGACTCTATGGTGCGTATCCAATACTGCTTCTATCAGTGTGTCTTGAATCTCCTTGAATGCAATCATGCGTAACATTGTATGTATTGATAGAGTTAGAAAGTTGCTTTTTTCACCGTTGCTCTCCAACGCCTCTTCTAACTGATTCTTGAACACAAGCCAATGCTTGTTGACATCTTCTTGTCTATTTTTGAAGACGTTTATAGTCGCATCTATGATTGACGTTTGATTCTTTAATAATGCCGTGAAATGGTTGTTGTTCATCTTGAGTTTTTCTATTTCTTCCTCATAACGTACCGCGGCCCCGTCATCTAGCACCCCAAATAACTCATTGGCTATATTTCCTCCTAAGTTAAAAAGTCCACGTTTGCTTCTTCCAAAACTCACCTTATGGTGGTGAAGCAATTCATCCTTGTGCTCCATTTCTTGTAAAGATTGCTCGAACGATGGTTCTATTAGTCCACATGTATTTTCTCTTGATCTTTTAGCGATACTCGAGTTTTTGAAGTTGTCGTCAGGATATGAACAATATTTAGCTAGTCTGTCTATGGAACGCTTATAGGCAGCCAGTTCTGCATAATAGCTGGTTAGATTATAATACACTATTATGTTCCAATCGTTGTTTGTAAGTTTGAGCTCTCCAATGGATTCAAAATAGATACCTGGTTGATTTTCGAACGTTGTGATATTGTATGGTAGTGCGCTCGAATTGCAAAAACTAAACGTAATTAGTAATATGAGTAGTGGTGCATTGATCTTCTTGGTAACCCTGGCAACTCGAGACCTGCCAACCTTGTGTTGTTCTACCTTGTTGTCGTCTACTGTTACATCTTCATCTGATTTGCTTGTTAGATCTTGATTATCCTCAGTTGGAAGGAGACCTATCTTTGTAATCGGTCTCTTGAAGATGGTGTTTTTTGCACCCTTTATTGATACCATTCTGGTTAGACCATCTGACCCTGGATGAGTATCTGTTATCCTTCCCATTGCCCATTTTGTAGGTGGAAGTTGTTCATCCTTTATTAGAACTAGCTGACCAATCCTGTAGTTTGCTTTTGGTTCTTTCCATTTGTACCTTTGCTGTAGACTGTTCAAGTAATCCTTAGACCATATTTTCCAAAATCCTTGAGTCATCTTTGAAAGTAGAGTCCACCTCTGTTTTGGGCTTATGTTGGTTTAACCTGACTCAGGGGGTGAAATCAGTGGTCTCCCGATTAAAAAATGTCCAGGTGTCAAATCATCAAAATCATCTAAATCGCTTGACAGTGAAAGAATCGGTCTGGAATTTAAACATGCTTCAATTTCTGATAATACGGTGCTGAACTCCTCGTAGGTCAGTGTTGTTTCACCGATCACTTTCTTTAAGTGGCCTTTCGTTGATTTGACTCCAGATTCCCAAATGCCTCCGAAGTGGGGACTACCGGGCGGGATGAAATGCCAGTTTGTTCCATAGTTAGCTGCTTCCTGAGCTGCGTTGTTGTTTGCTTGTTGTATAGCCACCTGTAGCTCCTTACTTAGTGCGTTCCGAGCTCCAACGAAGTTGGTACCGTTATCACTGTATATGTTTAAAGGCGTTCCCCTTCTTGAAGTAAATCTTCTAAATGCTGCCAGGAATGCTGCTGTTGTTAGCTCACTCACCAGTTCCAAGTGAATTGCTTTCGTAGAGAAACAAATGAACAATGCGACATATCCCTTGTAGGACTTGTTTCCTCTTCCTTTGGATACACAAATTGCAAATGGACCCGCGTAGTCAATGCCGGTAACATACCCATTAACTGTTCTGATGCTGCTCTTCTGAATCGAAAGCATTTTACACAATTGTGGATTGTTGTGCGTACTAGACGTTTACCATCCAAAATCCAATATTTTGAACGTATTTGTGCTAGAGTTGCTTGTACGCCTCCGTGTAATACAAGATGGTGTGCTTCAATTGTGATTAGGTTTGAGTAAATATGATTTTTTGGTAGAATTAGCTGATGCTTTTGATCATACTTAAGTTGAGATTTTTGTAATCTACCGCCGACCCTCAGCAAACCATTTTCGTCCATGAATGGATTTAGTGATGATAGTTTGCTGTTTTTTCTGGCTTTACTCGTTGATTTGAGGAGTTTAATACCTGCGGCGAATTCCGAATCTTGTATTGTTTTTATGATTACATTGTGTGATCTGGTTAGTTCATCTACTGTTAGAAAACTGGGTATCTCTCCAGGAACTTGACGTATTCGATTTTTAATGATATTAATAAATCTGTAGCAGTACCAGTGTTGTGCAATTGTATGTAAAAAACTGTTTTATACATTTTTTACGTAAAAAATGGTAATATACTTAAATTACTGTATAAAACGTATAATATTGTATAAAATCAAACGCGTATTTAAAAACCTTAGTAAAGTCACAAACCTTAATATACGAAACGTAAATTTGTATGATATTAATCATAAAAGAAGAAATATCCGTCGATTAATATTACGGAGTTTTCAGATAGGTTTGCGCGAATTTCTTTAAGACAACTATCGTAGTTAATCCCTAAGAGTCTGTTTGATAAAAAATTTCGACTAGGGAGGGGCAAGTTTCGAATGTGATCGAAGATTTAATAATTTCAGTGCAAAGTTGGATACGTTTGGGTGGCTCATCACTGCGTGCTCCAAAAATCTTGTGGATTTCTTATTTCTTTTGAGTATAAAGTATGGGATATTCCACTTTCGTATTTGTAAATGAGCCAATGCTCATTTCCTTGGCCATTTAATTTGTTAAAACTGATTGATTTTATCCATTTGACTATCAATTAAAAGGTCGTTATCGTAATAAGGATGCACATAATAAGCTGGCGTTTTTCGAAAAATATTTGTAGTCTATCTCTAAATCTTACCTGCAGGTTAAATGATAGCTACATAAAACCAGCATTCGCTAAAGTAGTTTTTCCACGTTGGAAAGTGTTTATAAGATTACATATAGGATCAAACAATTCTTTTGAGTTTTGTACGCTTTCGATTAAATCTTTATCAAAAATAAATTTTGATATATTTGCCATAACTATTTTGGTGTCTGACAAATTTAATTGGCCACGGAAATTTGAGGATTGAGGATTGGCACATTTACAAAAACAAAGTGGAATTTTCCAAACTTTATACTCAAAAGAATCCAGACATTTTTTGGAACACTGCAGCGAAGCCACCCAAACGTATCCAACTTAGCACTGAAATTATTAAATCTTCCAGCATCGACAGCGCAGATTGAGCGGATATTTTCAAATCGGGGTCCAATTCCTTGCCTAATTCGAAATAGCCTGACATTTAATAGGTCTAAAAAATTAATTCATATTTATTAATATTGTTATTTAAATAATAAAGAAATTCTAATTCGATTTGTTGATAGTGATGATAATAAAGATTTGCGATAAACAAAATTGCATTAATGTTACTTTTAAAAGTAAAACTGAATTTATAATTTAAATAAACAATTTTTTTGAATTACAACGTATTTGTTTTTTATTAATAATTATTATAAGCATAAGTAAACAAAATATTTATTTTTCAGTCAAAATTCTAGTTAGTTAAGAAAATTAAAATATTCGAGCCAAAGAGCCATTGGTATAGTTTCATTTGACTTGTAATTTAATAAGTAATAGAAAACTCACTCGAGAACGGTTAGTAAAATTTTAATATCTCGGGCCAAATTTTGATTTGCCGTATTCTTATAGCTAAGTCTATGATGAGCGATACATCGAACAAGCATAGTTTTGAACTTCCACTCATTCATACGAAATATCGTTTTCAAGCAAATTTGCACTATCATTGATTCCTTGGCCGTAATAAAATCCTCTAGTTTTGGAGCTGTTGTATTTGGAGCTGGTGGATATAATTATATTATTTTGATATAATATAATATTTAAATTTTTATTTACCTGATTTTATTTATCGATTTCTATTTTTGTTTTTTTGTGTTGACATTTGACAATAACAAATGACACCTAAATTTTTTAATTTTTTCTCCTCACGTCACATAGCGCAACAATTCTTTTATTTCGTTTTGCTACAATATTAGAGCAGTATGAAGTTGTTAAATTTAAGCAATGTAATTCTTATTTTAAGGAATAATCGATAGAGAACAAATTGCACTACAGATGTCTCTGTCTGTGTCAAGTTAAATAATCTTGTCGAAAGATGGTAATGATTTCTCGTAATCATCTAAACAATTTTTGTAACCGATAACATTAAAATATTATAGCATTAATATTGAATGAGTTCGATGATTAATCGTTTTGCACTTCAATCCCATAGTGTTGTGGATTTTGTTTTTCTATTCTAAAAAATAAGTTGGCAGCTGAGAAACAAACCATATTTTCTTAAAAAAAAAAGAATTGTATTTATATTTTTGTACAAATATTTTACTTTTAATTATAATTAATAAATTAGAAGAATTATAAATAAATTCAATTCAATTCAATTATTTAAAGTTCAATTCTCATTTTACATCATACCTATATCCAATTTTCTTTATATAGATACATAAGAATTGAGATTATGAACTATAAGTAATTTTGAATTAGTTACGAATAGTTTTTGTATTTTACATTTTGTAAAAAATTGTTATGTGTAAAATACGTATTTTACATGTAAAAAACCGAGTATATTACGTAACGTAAAAAACAGGCACAACACTGAGCAGTACGCTATAGTTCTTTTGATTTTAAGAGCCAATGAAAATCGTGAAAAGTCTATGAACTCTGGTTGAGGAGGTGCGTTGATAAATAAACAATTTGTTTTTAGTTCCTCATTGGCTGCTTCTTCAGTTGGTTCAAGCGCTAATGGATAATTTGAGTTTTTTAACCAGCTTGGTCCTTCCCACCAAAGTTTATAGTTGCGCAAGTTTTGTGCGTTCATGCCACGTGAAGCTATATCTGCGGGGTTATAACTGGATTTTACATAATACCACTGACTTGGTTGCATAAGCGACTGAATTTCCGCTATTCTGTTACCCACAAAAGTTTTGTATTTACTGGGATCGCCTTTTATCCATCCAAGCGTTATCATCGAATCCGTCCACGCATAGGTAGTAGCGTGTTCCAAATCCATGGCATCTTGAACTGTTTTTAATAACTTTGCCAATAGTGCGGCACCGCATAATTCCAACCTTGGTAACGATATTCTGTTTTTTTATATGAGCGACCTTGGTCTTTGCTGCTATTAGATAAACGACCCGTGTGCCTTGGGAATTTATTGTCTTGTAGTATACCACTGCTGCAAATGCCTTCTCTGATGCATCGCTGAATCCATGTAGCTCACTTTCGCCTTGTTGCCTTTGTTCTATCCATCTGTTTATGGTAATATTTTCAATTGCAATCAAACCTTCTTTGAATTTACTCCATTGTTGTTGTAGTTCAATACTTTGAGTATCATCCCATCCAACACCACTTATCCATAGTTTCTGCATTAATAATTTTGCTTCTATGATGATGGGTGCAAACCATCCTAATGGATCGAATAGTTTGGCTACTTCTGCCAATATGCTCCTTTTTGTTGGTTCTTTTATATTTTCGGACAATGATATTTTAAACCCAAAATTGTCGAAAACTGGGTTCCAGGTTATTCCGAGCGTCTTAATTGTTTCATCGATGTTTATGGAGCATAGCCCATCTTCGCGAGCGTTTCTAGGTAGATGTGTTGTCAATTCTCTTTTGTTACTTGCCCATTTTCTTAGATTAAAACCTCCAGCCTTCAGCAATTGTATGAGTTGTGATTGGGCTTCTAATGCTTCTTCTAATGTATCAGCTCCTGAAAGCAAATCATCAACATAGAAATCTTTTAACGTTATTTTTGACGCGATTGGGTAGTTTTTTATTTCATCATGTGCTAGTTGACATAAGACTTTAGTGGCTAAATATGTTGCTGACGTGGTCCCATATGTTACTGTTTTAAGTTTAAACGTTTTGATTTCTTCTTTTGGTGATTCTCTCCACAGGAGCCGTTGATAGTTTTGATCTTCTTCATTGATTATGATCTGGCGGAACATCTTCTCTATGTCGGCTTTGATGACGAATTTATGTTTTCTCCATCGCATTAGAATTGATATTAGATCCTGTTGTAACGTTGGACCGTTTAGCATTAAGTCATTCAATGATGCACCGGATGTTGTTTTTGCCGAACCATCGAACACGACTCTAAGTTTTGTAGTCGTGCTGTCTGATTTCATCACTGCGTGATGTGGTAGATAATATGCTACAGTTGAGTCTTCCTCATCTTTTAGCATCTCCATTTGACCAAGTTGTTCATATTCACGCATAAAGTCTGTATAGCTTTTTCTGAGATTTGGTTCTCTTGACAACCTTCTTTCGACTTGAAGGAACCTTGCTATTGCCATGCGTTTAGAATCTCCCAAATGTATAGCTGGATCCTTTTGAAATGGGATACGTAATTCGTAGCGCCCATTGTTCAGTCGCCTGTGCGTGTCACGAAAGAATTCTCCACACTCCTTCTATGGCTTTGTGTGAATGAGTGGGGATGCATTTCTTCTAACTCCCAAAATTTTTTAGTTGTTCATCTATCTCAGCCGATGAGACGTGTGAGTTGTATTTTAGCTCTGTTGTCTTGTTGGGTGTAGATATTCTTCCTAAAATTACCCATCCGAATTCCGTGAGCTGTGCTACTGGTTCGTTTTTATTTCCTTTGATGCACTGTGGCTTCAAGATCTGCGTGTAATAATCTGCACCCAGTAGTATATCAATCGGTGCGGGAATGTTGTAGTTCGGATCGGCCAATAGCAGCTCGTTCAAATGTTCCCATTTTTCAGACATAAACGGGTTTTCTGGCAGATTTTTGCTTATTTTGGTTAGTACTAGAGCTTCAATTTCTATTGAAAATGTTGACGGATATCTTGGTTGTAGGTTGATATTTACAATACTATTAACTCTGCCAGCAACTTGTCCGCCTACACCATGGAGCTCTGCACTGATTTTACGACCTACTAGATTTAAACGTTGTTTGGCTTCTGTTGTTATAAATGATGTTTGTGAGCCGGTGTCGATCAGCAATCTTAAAAGCTCCTCCCTTCTATCAAACCTTGTGGTTTTGATAAGGGCGGTTGCTAAAAGTGTTGTCTCATGCGTTTTCATCGCACTGTTGGTTGAAATGCTTCTTGAAGTTGTAGTTGTAGACTGCTTTGTATGAAGTAGACTGTGGTGCTTGCCATTGCATTCTTTACATCTTGATTGAATATAACATTGTTGAAAATTGTGTCCAGTGGCTAGGCACCTTCTGCATAGATCATGTAAGTTGACAAGCTGTATTCGTTCTATGTGACTCATTTTGTTAAACTTGTGACAGCATTCTAAATTATGATTTCCTGAACACAAGATGCACGGTTGATTTTTTACTATTGTTGCACTGAGTGCTTGTTGTTTATGGCGAATGCTATCGTTTGCCGGCGTTAATTTTGGTAGTCGTAAGGTTTCTAGCAGTTGATATCGCTGTTCCAGAAACTTGAGAAGTCCGTTGGTAGATTGAATCTCCTTTGGATTTTCTAATGACATCTCATATGATTTAAGAGTCTCGTTGTCAAGTTTTTTTTGTTAGAAATGGAACTAGCCAGGCACCCCAGGTCGCAATGTCGACTCCTAAATTCTTTATTGCATGTACATTTTCCCTGACGGTGTCATGCAATATTCTAATTGCAGATGCTGCTTCTTGTTGAATATTGTTTAGGGCAAAAATAGCGTTAATATGGTTGTTTACTAGCAACTTTTTGTTTTGATATTTGTCGCCTAGTATTTCCATAGCGCTTTTATAATTGTCTCCTATTGGCTGCAAATGTTGGATGATTTTGCTCGCTGCTCCCTCCAAATGTGTTTTGAGATACATGATTTTGTGTGTATCTGTTAGACTGACGTTTTGATCTACCAATTTTGAGAACAGTTCATGGAACCCAACCCAATCTTGATAGTTCCCATTGAACTTTGGTATCTCAATTTCCTTTAACCTGTAATTTTTTGATTGCTGATTGTTGGTGTGTGTTTCACTTGTTTCAAGCGTCTTATGTACCGCTTGTTGTAGCTTAGCAGTACATTCTTCTGCACGGCTGCTAATCTCGAAGTAAATGTTGTTTTTAAAATAGTCTTGTTGTTCTAAGTCTTCTTCAGTTGTCTCTAGCAGTATTTCTTCGTGCAGCTCATCTATTTTTTCCATCGTCGTATTTAGTTGTTTACTTTTTTGTCTCAGGTATTCAGCTTCTTTTCTGGTGTTTATGAGGCTGTATGCTTGAATGATGATGTTTTCCAAGTGTTTTATTTTTATTAACTGCTTTCTGAGCAGCCTTTCCTTGGGATCATCGCTGTTAACTTGAATCGTCGGGATTACCAACTTGGATGCAACTTTTTGTTGTGCCGTAGTTGTGCTGGCTGTATGAGTGCTTTCGATATCCAACTCATTCAGTTCTGCTAGCTCAGTTGTTGTTGCTATCGGCAGTTTTTCAATTGCGTTGTCATCTGCTACTTTTGTAGTTGGAGTTGTTGCAGCAGTTTCCAGCTTATAGTTGATCTCAGCTGTTATAGTATCACAAGCACGTTTTATATGTTTGCGTTCTTCTATGTAAAGCAAGTTGTCTATGCCTTCGTAGTTAATTAATAACTTGTCGTTGTCTTTATATCTTGTGTAGATATCCGCGACTTCTTCTCTTCTTTTTTCCAGGTGGGCCTTTGTTTTCCGGGCAGCTGGATCCTTCCTTATATTTGAGATTAGTCTTTGTATCTGTTCGCCCAGATCACTTTGTTGTTTTAATAATTTCTCCATAATAAATTTTTGTTATTGTTGTTGTTGTGGAGCGTTTCACCTAGCGTGATTCTTTTTCCTCGAAGGACCAATGTTTGACCGTATTTTGGTCAAATCACAAATTTGATAGTTGACAATTACTTAATATGTTTTTCGCTTGCTGCTGGTCAGGGCTGGACAGAAACACGTAGACTGTTGTGTAAGAACTAATATTTATTCCATAATTCATTTGATTTATATACAAAAAAGATCATTTATAAAACTATTGATTATGCAAAAAATGTAAAATTAAATGTAAATGCCCTAGTCAATGTGAAAACCGATATACATATTCCGTGTCATCAGTATTTAACGGATGTATATGTATATGGAAAAATTGATATATTCAATGTCATAATTTGATATAAGTGTTGTTGTCATAACAATCATTTTCTTCAAAAACTTCCTTCCATGATTCGACTTGTAAACACCGGTCTAATTCTTCAAAGTTAATAAAAGTTTGTTGTCTAGGTATTTTAGGCGGAGGTTTCCAATTTAAGTTAAATTTAAAGATGTCATATAATGATCAGATAATTCTAAATTAATACCCCTATTATGGTTCTCGTCTCACCATCACCTCACCTCTCTTTCGCCGTGACAGTATGATTCGTGTGAGTAGTGTTTTGGTATTATGGTTCTCACCTTTATTTGGGCGAATGAGAGTATGCGGTGACGTGCGTTGTTTTTAAATTTTTTACTTTTTTGTAGCTGACTACAGTATTATTGTTAGCAGTTTTGACATATTATGTGTTTGTTTATGTATTTACATTTTAATTAGTTGAAATAATTAAAATATTCTTAAACTAATAATTAAAAATATTAAATATTAAAAATATTAAATATATTAACTAATAATGATCAGTAGTGTCGATTTATTTTTTCGTGGTGAATTTGTCATTATTTGACAAACAAATAATTTGTAGCATAAAATTTATTTAAAAATAAAAATTACATTATCACTGTGAGACATTTTTATTTGTACTATTAAATTAAAAATAAAATCACTTCTGTTTCACGGCGAAAACCATTGCTGTCTTACTTTGAGAAATTTACAACAACAATCCCATATATATAATTCCAATTTGGTATTATTTTAAACCAACTTTTCTGCTGGTATAGAATTATTCTATTCTACCTGTAGTTTTAATGTTCACCACCAGGGTATTTTTTATTGAATACTTTTATATTTAAATGTTGGCAACAAAAATAAAAAAGTGACATTTGTTTAGACAGCTAGTTTTAATAAACACGAAAAAATATTATTTTCGATTCAATATATATTTCTTGAATAAATTTAGTATATATATATACATATTACTTTTATATTAGTTTCTAGTATATATATATATTAGTATATATTACTTGAATAAATTTAGTTTTCACGATTTTTTTAATGAAATGGCTTCTCGAAGAGAAATTTTAATACAGGTAAATATTTATTGATTGTTTAAACCAAAAACAAATATAAACGTGCATTTTACTTGTAGCGCATCATCGAAAATAATGAAACGACATCAAGTTCATCGGATTGTGAAGATATTTTAACATCGGATAGCAGCAGCGGAGAAGAATTTGTCACTCATGCCAGAGTTAAAAATTTTACCGACACAATTGCTTTGTACGACGATGTCGATTTCAAGAGGCACTTCCGATTGTCTCGTAACACTGCTGAAATTCTTATAGGTAAAATTTAAGATGTATTTATATATGTAACTGAAATTTTGTGGTTGTTTGTAAAAAATTGTGTTGGAAAATTTATTTAAAATATGTATAACAACCAATTTAAATGTTATTTTTAGAAGCATACAAGTCGTCTGACATGTGCCCCAAACATCAGCACGGTGGAAGAGAGAAAGTCGGAGAGAAGCGAGAAATTTGGATTTTTTTGTGGTATATTGCTAATACCATCACATACCGGCAGTTAGGCAACTTGTTTGGGATAGCCGAAAAAACAGTTTGGATCATAATAAATAGAGTGGCAACGTGGTTAATGTCAATTGCGGACCATCATATAAAGTGGCCTCGGACTACACAGGCAATACAAAACACGACAGCCGGGTTCGAACGTATGAAAGGTTTAACGAGAGTGCTCGGTGCAATTGATGGGACACATGTTCAAATAAAAGCTCCTTCAAAAAACCGTCATTTGTTTTGTAACCGCAAAAAGTATTTTAGTATAATACTACAAGCTGTCGTAGATACGAAAAAAAAATTTATTGATGTTTATTGCGGAGAACCCGGTTCTTTGCACGACAGTCGCGTTTTACGGCGATCACTTTTATATCAAATGGCTACTGGGGAGTACCAGTCTTACTTCCCTAATAATACCTATTTATTGGGGGATTCAGCGTATCCAGCTAAAAAGTGGCTGGTAACACCATTTAAAAATACTGGTAATCTGTCGGAAATAAATCGACAATTTAACTATTTACATTCGTCAACCCGGATCGTAGTCGAAAATGCTTTCGGGTTATTAAAAACAAGATTTCGTCGTTTGCTGCATTTTACGGAACACACAAACTTGAGGCACGTGGTTAATATAACGATTGCCTGCTGTGTGTTACATAATATATGTATCGATGAAAATGATGATTACGAACATGGAGAGGAAGCAAATGATTCCACAGACGACGTAATATTTGAACATGAACTGCCGCAATCTATTAATAACCATGCTAGGTCGGATGACAGAAGATTGTTGTTAATCAACGAACTAAGAAATAAAGGAATTTTACATTAAGTAAGTAATATCGTAGACAGACACAAACTAGATAATCATGAATTCCTAATTATCGCAATATTTCTTCTGTCTGTCATATCCCTTTTTCAAACAAAAATTGGCTCTATCTAAGGACAAATCACACAAACGTGTGAGTAAAAAATCATAGTATGTAATGGCGTTTTTGATAAAAAAAATTTCGTTTGAAATAATTTTATATGTGTATATATGTAAACATAAAATGAAATCATAATAGGGGTATATACGAATAAATAAAAAAGTCCAATACAAAATTCAAGTATTTCATTTATTTATTTTTCATTCATTTGTACACACAACATTAATATTTATTTTATAAAAAACTTATGATTAATTGCCTTCTCTTAAGGCTGCCAATAATTCAATATGTCTCTGCTGTTTGGCTGCTTCCTTTAACCTAAACCTTTTAAATTTATTTCGCTCCGTTATTTTCAGAGCTTTCTCTTTGAATTGGAGTTTTCTCTCGAAGTAATTTTCCCTCTTTGAAATACGTCTAGGTCTTCTATTCACCGTTGGAATATTTTCGTTTTCTGTATTAGAAGACATTCCCGCGGCCACCTCCGGAATGGAAATTTCAATCATTTGTTCAAAATTTTGGTCCGCCAATTGTTGTTCTATAGGGGGATTTGTATCTCGCCTGCCTACTCCAACGCTACTGGTACTGGTTACACTTGTAGTCGCTTCGGGACCGAGATTTGAATATCCATAGATTTGGTCTAATAAATCCATAAATGGAGCGACCGAAGGTGCAGCCCCGGTACGATTATTATTGTCTATCGCTGCTTTATACGCGGTCTTTAAAGCTTTCAGCTTATTTCGGATTTCATCAGAACTAAATGGAGTATCCTAAAAATATTGATAAATAATAATAAAACATCAAAAATTTGATGAAAATATCACTTACCGATACTCCCGCATTAGTCATGTCTTCAAATAAATTATCATGTACATGTTTCTTTTTTTCTACATGATAAAATTCTTCTCTCCTGCCGTACACGGAAACGAGTAAGGTACGCGTTTCCACTAGCGACCATCTTCGTCTTGGAGCACTACATTAAATGAAAAAAAAATTTGTATTAGTTAATAGTAAACGTAAATATTTACAAATCATTCTACAAAATTCAACAAAAAAAAATTCCATTATTCGATCTAATTGTACTTACGATAGGTTACGTGAACGTGAACAAATTTCTTCCGTCATATTTTATCTTATTTAAGAACTTATTTTTATTATATAGTTTACGATTTCACTTGAAAATTAAAATAAATGTTGTTAAAATCAAATTTGGAAAACGTCAAAATATAATGATTACCAACTGTTAAAAATAAATATATTGGTTGTTACTTTGAGCACAAATTAATTCTATACCAGAATGGAATTAGCTTTTACCAAAGTAAGACAGCACATAATACCAAAATTTGAATGAGGCGACTTGACGTCGCCAAGTGACGCGTAGGTGATAACCATAATAGGGGCACAAGTGTTTCAGCTATATAATTGATAATATATCCAATTTAGCTTCTAGTAAAAATATGGTCAATACATGTCATACTATTGGATAAAACTCTAGTAGGTTCGTTAATTAATGACTCAAGTCCTAAGGAAGACCTTATTGAAAAGTATTTACATTCCTGCGGATCTAGGTGATCTATATTTAAAATGTTAATATTCATATCTCCAAGAACAATTAGATTTTTAGAATTTATCTGTTTAAGGTAATTTTCAAATTCAAGAATATCAACTTTAACAGCACAAGAATGTAAACGATACACACATACCACGAAGATTAATAATTCACCAATTGTAAAATTCACTCGAAGTATATCAGAAGACTGTAAATGAGTACTAGAGAATGTAAAATGAATATCATTTCTAACATATGCTAATATACCACCAGATCTATAGTCATTGTTACAGCAGTCCAATAAAATATATTCATCTAAATTGTAAATATTAATTTCAGTACTATCAATCCACACTTCAGTCAAAAAAATAGTATGCGGTTTTATATTCATACATGATAACTGAAGCAAACGGTCGGCGATTGATCGTCGAAGGAGAAAGACGTGTTTTGTCTTTCTTCGTGTTAAACAAAAAATAATAAATAAAATTAAATATATGTTGTGTAGTTTTTGTATTAATACATAATAAATAATAAATAAAATTATAATATAATAATAAATAATGAAAGTGATTAGTGAATTGGATGTGTATTATTTATACAGGAAGACGTACCTCTGTACAGTCGGTGAATTAGAGAATTAGTATTAACACAGATAATCAAATTAGATTTTTCATTTGAACTAAAAAATGAGAACAAAACAAACTTCTGATAATTCCAATGTCATCGTTGTATCTGTGATTTTTCGTTAAACTGCGTATACGTATATGCAAAAAAACAAATTATATTTGATTGTATGCGGCTTTTTACAGAAAATGAAATCGCAGTTTAAATTTTTACGTTTACATAGGATGAAATATCTCTTTTAGGTTGTCTCTGGTATTAACATTCAGTTTAATGTGAAAATGTGCTAAAATAAATAAAAGTGGTTTATAATACAAATTTGTTTGTTTATTTACTTTTAATATTAGAGAAGTGCTATTAACGTGTAATTAAAGTGTGGTGCCCAGCGGAAGAAATGTTTTATATCAAAACCAACAACAATTAAAAGCCCTGAACAAAGTCTGAAACGCAGATACCAATATACGATAAACTACAGAAGATTGTGTTTATTACACTAACAATCCCATGTTAATTTTTTTCTTTCGCACCACTACTTATTAAACTAGTGCGCACATACGATGTACAGACATATGCTAATACAACTATCTATAGTGTATTTTTTCTGTATTTGTTGCATTAGCATGGCTTTATATTGTTGTTGGTTTTGTTTATATACATAGACCGTGTTGAAATATTTATAACGGGATATATTTCTATGCGAAGTATATTTCGTTTTAATTTTTCGATATCTGGATATGTATATGTATGCAAATGGAAGCGCAATTCAGAGAAGTTTCCTTTTAATATATTTTTATTTACATAAAATGTATATATTTATGTGTATGTATCTGTATATGTGTGTGGATGGGGATGTAAATACAGTGAGGCTTCTGTAAGTCGAAGTATTCCTTAAATCTAATTTCGATTTATGGTAGGAACATTTTTCGGTAAATTTCCTGTTCATAAGTATATAATATACATATATAATATCTATGTATACGTGTGTATATGCTCGGGAAATTCGAGCGAAATTGGTTTTTCATCTATTTTACTCAAATTTTCGCTATCTCAAGCAAATTATTTTGGCAAATAATGGCTCGACTTATAGAAGTTTTACTGTATGTTAAACCTTTGTGAAGATAGCCCAAATTTCTATCCCCGAAAATCGAAAAAGTTGCTTATGGCAATACTATACAAGTTTATGTATACTATTGCGACATTTAATTAACAATTATAGCAATAAATCTAAATTCGGGTATAAATGTTCGGAAATATTATATATAAATGTTCGGAAATATATAAAGCTAAATAATAAATAAAAATGTTATGAGTTTAATTAAAACAATAAAAAGTTCTGATAAAATGTGTAAATAAACAAAAACAACTAAACTCTACTATCCATCCTCCACTGACATCAAAAATCAAAAATTACTTTGAATCTTCCTCATTCACAAAAAGGCAATATTTTTCTCTCAGCCCAGAAAAATGTTTGTGTCGTGATAGTTTTAGCTATCATGACAGTAAATATTTTCGGGGCTGAGAGTCAAAAACTTGATATACAAGTATAAAATTTTAAAAATAATAAAAAAAAAAAAAATTTGTAATTTTTTTTACGAAATTGTATAAACAAAACTAGACGCATATATCATTTAAAACATGAACAACCTTCTTAGATTATAAATAAATTACAGTAAACAACAAAATTACTGTTAACTATTGTAACATAGTATATAACTTTAGTAAATGATATATAAAAGTCTCGGGACATATTTGATGAAAGTTTCTATGATTTTTGAATTCAAAAAGAGCTGAGATATAGTCCATAGAAGTAAGGAAATATTCGTTGGCCCAACTAGTGGTGCACATCGTTTGATAGGTGAATGTTTAAGGAGCGTATATGAATTTTTTTAGAATTTTTCTATGTATAGTAGTTGAGATATAGTCCATAGAAGTTAGGAAATATTTGTTGGCCCAACTAGCGGTGCACATCGTTTGATAGGTGAATGTTAAAGGAGCTTATATGAATTTTTTTAGAATTTTTCTATGTATAGTAGTTGAGATATAGTCCATAGAAGTTAGAAAATATTCGTTGGCCCAACTAGTGGTGCACATCGTTTGATAGGTGAATGTTTAAGGAGCGTATATGAATTTTTTTAGAATTTTTCAATGTATAGTAGTTGAGATATAGTCCATAGAAGTTTGGAAATATTCGTTGGCCCAACTAGCGGTGCACATCGTTTGATAGGTGAATGTTTAAGGAGCGTAGATGAATTTTTTTAGAATTTTTCTATGTATAGTAGTTGAGATATAGTCCATAGAAGTTAGGAAATATTTGTTGGCCCAACTAGCGGTGCACATCGTTTGATAGGTGAATGTTAAAGGAGCTTATATGAATTTTTTAGAATTTTTCTATGTATAGTAGTTGAGATATAGTCCATAGAAGTTAGGAAATATTCGTTGGCCCAACTAGCGGTGCACATCGTTTGATAGGTGAATGTTTAAGGAGCGTATATGAATTTTTTAGAATTTTTCTATGTATAGTAGTTGAGATATAGTCCATAGAAGTTAGAAATTATTCGTTGGCCCAACTAGTGGTGCACATCGTTTGATAGGTGAATGTTTAAGGAGCGTAGATGAATTTTTTTAGAATTTTTCTATGTATAGTAGTTGAGATATAGTCCATAGAAGTTAGAAAATATTCGTTGGCCCAACTAGTGGTGCACATCGTTTGATAGGTGAATGTTTAAGGAGCGTATATGAATTTTTTTAGAATTTTTCAATGTATAGTAGTTGAGATATAGTCCATAGAAGTTTGGAAATATTCGTTGGCCCAACTAGCGGTGCACACCGTTTGATAGGTGAATGTTTAAGGAGCGTAGATGAAGTTTTTTAGAATTTTTCTATGTATAGTAGTTGAGATATAGTCCATAGAAGTTAGGAAATATTTGTTGGCCCAACTAGTGGTGCACATCGTTTGATAGGTGAATGTTTAAGGAGCTTATATGAATTTTTTAGAATTTTTCTATGTATAGTAGTTGAGATATAGTCCATAGAAGTTAGGAAATATTCGTTGGCCCAACTAGCGGTGCACATCGTTTGATAGGTGAATGTTTAAGGAGCGTATATGAATTTTTTAGAATTTTTCTATGTATAGTAGTTGAGATATAGTCCATAGAAGTTAGAAATTATTCGTTGGCCCAACTAGTGGTGCACATCGTTTGATAGGTGAATGTTTAAGGAGCGTATATGAATTTTTTTAGAATTTTTCTATGTATAGTAGTTGAGATATAGTCCATAGAAGTTAGGAAATATTTGTTGGCCCAACTAGCGGTGCACATCGTTTGATAGGTGAATGTTTAAGGAGCTTATATGAATTTTTTTAGAATTTTTCTATGTATAGTAGTTGAGATATAGTCCATAGAAGTTAGGAAATATTCGTTGGCCCAACTAGCGGTGCACATCGTTTGATAGGTGAATGTTTAAGGAGCGTATATGAATTTTTTTAGAATTTTTCTATGTATAGTAGTTGAGATATAGTCCATAGAAGTTAGAAAATATTCGTTGGCCCAACTAGTGGTGCACATCGTTTGATAGGTGAATATTTAAGTTATTTTCGTCCGAAAAAATTTACTATAACTATACACACAATTGTGTTGGTTGTACTTCAAATGAAGCGAAATTTTTTATCAAAAACGCCATTACAAATGTTCTATTATTTTTTAGTCACACATTTGTGTGGTTTGAATTTAAGTTGAGCCAATTATTTTTCTTCATTGTAAAAGGGATATGTGAGATTTTGTTTAATATTGTTAACTTTGTATTTATGTCAGTGTATGTGTATCCCTTTCGAGTTCAAAAAAAAATTTTTTTTGGTTCAATTTAAGTTCACCATACACAAATGTGTATGTAAATTATGACATGTTGTCTTCATGTTGTCTTCCGTATTTTAACGGATCTTAGTTAAATCGGAATTCTTTTTGAAAAAACCATAATAATTTGTTAACAAATTAATTATATAACATATAATTTATTTGTTCTTGATAACAATTAATTATTTTATCATTATTATAGTTACTTTTATCTTTCGGACGAAAACAAAATTAAGTGGTTTACACAAATGTGTACACTGGTCTTCAATTACCACCTAATTCTATGTTTGACATCTTCGTTTGTCGTAATCGACATTTACATACACAATTGTGTATGCGGGTCAGTAAAGGGGTATTTGTGATTTTTTCGTTTTTAATATGTAGTGCAAAATTTGCTTTCGGTTCTGTTTTTGTTATGTCGTTGATATGTTTTTTGCACCTCTCTGGAAAACTTCTACCTGTTTGTCCGATGTAAAATTTTGGGCATTCGTCACATGTTAGTTTGTATTCTGCTGCGTCTATTTTTTGGAGCGTTTTAAATTTTGGATTTCTGTTCTAATTTATTACTGTTTTTGTAGGGTATCATGTTTCTGAATTTTTTTGAAAATCTTTTCTATTATTTTGTAGTCATTTTATTGTATTATACGCTAATGAATTCTTTCTCTGCACTGGTTCTCATTTTCAATGGTGAGGTCCATATGTGTTTATTGTTTTCTGTTTCAAAGGAAAATTTTATAATGGGTTGTAAGTTATTTATGTCTTGCCGTTAAATAATTGTATTACGTTATCTACTTATCTATACCAGTGATTTATATTACCTTTAAAATTGTTATTTTGCTATTAATGTATCGTCTTTTTAAATGAGCCATATTTATGTCAATGTACCTACCTGATAATGGACTTCCCCTCAAGAAGGACTATACATAGAAAAATTCTAAAAAAATTCATACACGTTCCTTAAAGAATCACCTATCAAACGATGTGCATCGCTAGTTGGGCCAACGAATATTTCCTAACTTCTATGGACTATATCTCAACTACTATACATAGAAAAATTCTAAAAAATTCATATACGCTCCTTAAACATTCACCTATCAAACGATGTGCACCGCTAGTTGGGCCAACGAATATTTCCTAACTTCTATGGACTATATCTCAACTACTATACATAGAAAAATTCTAAAAAAATTCATATACGCTCCTTTAACATTCACCTATCAAACGATATGCACCACTAGTTGGGCATACGAATATTTCCAAACTTCTATGGACTATATCTCAACTACTATACATAGAAAAATTCTAAAAAAAAATCATATACGCTCCTTTAACATTCACCTATCAAACGATGTACACCGCTAGTTGGGCCAACGAATATTTCCTAACTTCTATGGACTATATCTCAACTACTATATATAGAAAAATTCTAAAAAAAATCATATACGCTCCTTAAACATTCACCTATCAAACGATGTGCACCGCTAGTTGGGCCAACGAATATTTCTTAACTTCTATGGACTATATCTCAACTACTATACATAGAAAAATTCTAAAAAAATTCATATACGCTCCTTAAACATTCACCTATCAAACGATGTGCACCGCTAGTTGGGCCAACGAATATTTCCTAACTTCTATGGACTATATCTCAACTACTATACATAGAAAAATTCTAAAAAAATTCATATACGCTCCTTAAACATTCACCTATCAAACGATGTGCACCGCTAGTTGGGCCAACGAATATTTCCTAACTTCTATGGACTATATCTCAACTACTATACATAGAAAAATTCTAAAAAAATTCATATACGCTCCTTAAACATTCACCTATCAAACGATGTGCACCGCTAGTTGGGCCAACGAATATTTCCAAACTTCTATGGACTATATCTCAACTACTATACATAGAAAAATTCTAAAAAAAATCATATACGCTCCTTAAACATTCACCTATCAAACGATGTGCACCACTAGTTGGGCCAACGAATATTTTCTAACTTCTATGGACTATATCTCAGCTACTATACATAGAAAAATTCTAAAAAATTCATATACGCTCCTTAAACATTCACCTATCAAACGATGTGCACCGCTAGTTTGGCCAGTGAATATTTCCTAACTTCTATGGACTATATCTCAACTCCTATACATAGAAAAAATCTAAAGAAAATCGTACATGCTTCTTAAACATTCAACTATCAAACGATGTGCACCGCTAGTTGGGCCAACGAATATTTCCTGACTTCTTTGGACTATATCTCAACGACTATAACTAGAAAAAATCTAAAAAAAAACATACATGCTCCTTAAACATTCACCTATCAAACGATGTGCACCGCTAGTTGGGCCAATGAATAGTTCCTGATTTCTATGGACTATATCTCGACTCCTATACATAGAAAAAATCTAAAAAAAATCGTACATGCTCCTTAAACATTTAACTATCAAACGATGTGCACCACTAGTTGGGCCAACGAATATTTTCTGACTTCTATGGACTATATCTTAACTCCCATACATATGGACTATATCTTAACTTCCATACATAGAAAAAATCTAAAAAAAATCGTACATGCTCCTTAAACATTCACCTATCAAACGATGTGCACCGCTAGTTGGGCCAACGAATATTTCCTGACTTCTTTGGACTATATCTCAACGACTATAACTAGAAAAAATCTAAAAAAAATCATATATGCTCCGTAAACATTCAACCTATCAAACGATGTGCCCCGTCATGACATTTTTTAACTATCATGATAGCAAATATTTTCGGGGCTGAGTAGAAAATGTCATGATAGCAATAATTAGTATTGCCATCGCATTTTTCGGGGATGGAATTTGGGCTATCTTCACATACATGTATGTTAACTAGGAAGAATTAAAGGTGTTTGTGTGTGTATGGATATTGTTTATATGGAAATTATAAATTTTTTTTTGAAGCTATCTTCGTTCTCTCTGCGTTTTTTATTTACACACAACGATAATTGTCTTATCTACTTTTGTTTGCAAAGGATATGTATGTATTGTATCATGGTATGCATGGTAAGAGAAACGAAGGTGGAATATTCCAATGCCTTCTAAACTACAGGGGCCCTATTCCTGAATACGATACGAAAATGTATTCGATACGAAAATTCAATACGATACGAAAATTAATTGTTTGGTGTGTGTCCTAGCTATAAGGGAAATTTATTTTAAAATGGATTTACCTGCAATAAAATTGTACAACTTGGACACTATTTTGAGTTTTGACGTTTTGGTTACTTGAAATGGATACAATAATAATTGCTGTGTTTTTTTATTAGCGCCCGATAGCTGTATCCGGAGCAGCCAATTTTCTATGTGAAAACTTATATTTAGCGCGCTATTATTGCATTTAATTAATTTATTTAAATCTAAACTAAGATTTTTCATTCAACTTTTTAATTAAAAATCGATAAAAAAATATCTCGGCTCACTTATTTATCGGGAGCCGCTATCGGGAGCGCTATCCATTTCAATGGGAAATTTGAAAAGGCTTTTAATTTTGTAAACCCCTGAAACCATTAGAAACTAAATCTTACAATAAAAAATTAAAACGCAGCAAAATGAATTTTTGTTTATAACGTCATGTCAAAATAAATGTCAATTAATATATTTCAGGTGATAAATGTTTGTTTTATTGATGAATTTAGTTTTAATTTTTATAGTACAACGACACCAGTGAATAATAGCTGCAGTTTCAATAGAAAATTGCCATTTGGCTCCGGATAGTGCTCCAATATTAAAACACAGCAAATATTATTGTTGCATTAATGGATGAAGAATTTGTCATCCATAATAGAAGATTTTGTATTTTTGTGTGGCCGACAAAATTGTTAGGATCGATAATAAAATTCAATCACCGAATAATTTCTTATGGTGTGATAGTGCCCCATTAATTAAATTAAATTAATTAAATTAATTAAATTAATTAAATTAATTAAATTAATTAAATTAATTAAATTAATTAAATTAATTAAATTAATTAAATTAATTAAATTAATTAAATTAATTAAATTAATTAAATTAATTAAATTAATTAAATTAATTAAATTAATTAAATTAATTAAATTAATTAAATTAATTAAATTAATTAAATTAATTAAATTAATTAAATTAATTAAATTAATTAAATTAATTAAATTAATTAAATTAATTAAATTAATTAAATTAATTAAATTAATTTAATTAATTAAATTAATTAAATTAATTTAATTAATTTAATTAATTTAATTAAATTAATTCATTAAATTAATTAAATTATGTCGAATCCCTGAATCGACCCCAATGTCTTTTATATTTTCGATTTTTCTATGGAGTCGTTAACTAAATATTCATCGTACAAAAATTCGTTCATGAACGTACAAAAACTGTTCGAATTCGTATTGCGGAATAAGGGAATTTTTTGAACGTATCGTACATTTTCGTATACGTATTAGAATTATACGTATTCGTATTCAGGAATACCGATTATACGAATTCGTACATTTTCGATTCGTATTCGTATTCAGGAATAGGGGGGCAGGCCTCATACACCAAATGATGACGAAACGCTATGTCTACATTGTTGTTGCTTTCTCTAGTTATTTTGTTAGTGTAAATATCTTAATATTATTAATGCGCAGTCTCAGTTTAGACATAAATTGACGTCATATGCAAAAAATGAGAGTAGTAAGAGGCCTGTAGTTTAGAAGGCATTGAATATTCCCATATTTCATTTTCGTCGTTTTGTGAGCATTACGTCAAATGTGGACAACAAAACGGAAATTTACATTGAAATTGTCGATTTTTCGATTAATTGTTTAAATGGATCTGCAGTAAGCGTAATTTAAAAATTGATGGTGTGATTTTGATAATTACAGTTTAACTAAACACTTTTTGATGGTTTACCCTTTATATTTCATTTTATGGTCGTAATATTTGAGAAAAGAATCTGCCGAGATATATTTTTCAAGTCGACGGAAAAAAGGGGATATAATAATTATGAGTATATAACATAAATCTATAAAATTGTTAATACATAAGTTTACTAATAAAATATTAAGTGGGTACCTGTCTGTAGCTTTTATTCTTCTGCTTCTAAAATATTCGTGATCTTAAGAATTCATTTAATTAAATACATTATGCACTTTAAATTACAAATTAAAATTAAATCTCGATTTTATTTCATTTGTTATTTTATGTTTTCCGTTAGTTAAAAAACGAAGTGTTAATTTCGGTCTTTATCAGATATATGTAATTGATGGGTTTTTCTACAAATTGAAGAAGGCCCCAATTTCTTAGTTGATGTGGATTTGGAGATTGTTAAATGATTTATTTAAGTAAAAAATTGTTTGATTTTAACTGAAAATCAGAAAATAATTAATAATTATAATTAAAAATTTCTTCAACTGTACTTATCAAACTTAAATGAGCTTTTTGTTTGAAAAAATGCGTTTTTTATCCATTTGTTTAGGAAAATAATAAAAAAAAACCCGAAAGTACGTTTCTTGTCCACATTGACGTCACATTAACATGCTCAATGTTGCACCTTCTTGTCTATACATCGTGTATGGTATAGGCAATGCCTCCTAAACTGGAGGCCTCTTACTACTCTCATTTTTCCCACATGACGACAAGTTATGTCTAAACCGAGATTGCGCAATAATAATATTAATATATTTTTCACTGACAAAACAACTAGAGAAAGCAACAAAAACGTCGACATAGCATGTCGTCATCATTTGGTGTAAGCGGCCTGTAGTTGGGGGGCATTGGTATAGGTATGGATATATTTCTATAGATGTTTGATCGGTTATATATATGTATATATGTGTATGTTATACATATACATATATGATTGATTGTTTTTATTTACAATTATTTTAATATTTTAATAATTAATCTGATATTTTATTATATTAATATTATTTAATATATATACGAGTACTATATGATTATATATGTTTGTATTTTGGCTTTTCCTGTATGCATTGTGTGGGACGAGTGGCCATAATGTTTCATCTATTAAAGCGCAGTAAAAACATTTTATTTATTAGAGCTAGATAAGTATATTCGAAGATTATTGTATATTGCTTGCGTCATTGTATAATGTAGCCTGCGGCCTCATTCCTGAATGCGGTGCGGGGGGCAGGGGTGCAGGATTCATATTTGAATTGAATCAGATTTGTACGATTCTTATTTAAAATTGAATGAGAATCTTGTACGTTCGTTTTCGTGTCGTATACAGGAATGGGGCCGCTGGTTTTTGTAAATTTACTTGTATAACAACATTATAGAGTGGAGAGATGATTGAGGTGAACTCATTTCAACTTGATTGAATGACAGCTTTTGTTGTTTTATTGTATTTATTCATTTACTTGATTTTTAAATATTATACAGATGTTTATAATAAATTATATCATATTATTCTATATTATCCTTTATTAGTTTATTATCTTATTTGATTATTTTAAAATTGTAAAATTTTTTATAATGAATTTTGTAACGTGAATCCAAATGAACTGCATAAATTTGTTAAAACTATGGTTTGTAAATGGGCATACCCAGCGTAGAGTAATTTTTCGTTATTCATCTACATTTTGGGGATTTTAAATTAAGGGTATAGGAAATTGAACGGAATTCAATCTGATAGAGGATTTTTATAAATCGGCGACCTGAACTAATGTCTGAAAGTCTACTATAATATCGTCCTGTGCGGGTTTAATGTGCTCGATAGCAACTCTAACTTGTGCATCTAATCTCATCCAATTTTACAGGCAGCCCAACGGAAAATGTCGTCTTCCTCTGCTATGGCTGGTGATTGCACCTCTGTTAGTTTTAAGATATCAAACCAATAGAGATTGGAATGTACCGCCAGCTATTCTGACTAGTATCTCGCCGATATTGTTTTATATATGAATAGTTTCTCGCATCCGTTCATTTTGTTTATAGCATCAAAGATTTCGGAACAAAATATAGACAATCTTTCGATTTCTGCCCAGATTCTGCACTGTTATATCGCTCTTTGACGGTTTTTAATGAGTAATAGGCCTGCGGGATTTTGCGAATATATGTTCTGTATTGAATGCTCTATGATATCTTATGATATAGCTTAATACTAACAAGTAATTTTTGTGGATCTCTTCTGAACTAAGGTGTGCATTTAAGTCCACCAATAGAACAATATAGCGTGACTTAGGATAGCGTTCTACCATTGACAAATTTAGTGCTCGGTGGCGCTGGAGCTTTTGACCATGTTTGTTTCTTATTTACCACAAAAGTTAATATTCCATTGATTTAGATTGATGTCAATATTGTTACGTTTGTGCAGACTGCTGAGTCTACGAGCATTCCAGACCTCAAAGCATAGTGAGGAGGAGGCTGATCTTGTTTTACTCACAACACATTTTGGGTGTTGTAGTGGATTTGTGGCATTGACTACAAATCTGCTACAATATTTAAAGTGTACCACTTTAAACCCGATATTTTTTTTTCTTTATTTTTAACTTTTCGTTAAATTTTTAGAAAACCAAGAAAAGGAGCGAATGACTTCCATGGAAATACAGTACGGCTTCAAACCTTAAATATGATATTCCAATATTTATGTTTTTGCAGCTGTCTTGTTTTCGTTTAGTTCCACAAATACTATATGTGCCTGTTGGTTTTTAGTGTTATAGAATATAGAAGTATTAATCTAATCTTTATGGTAGAAATCTTTTCCGTTATATAGCGGAGGTCCAATTTTTATGGCAGTAGTAATTCATGTCCATTTAGCGAGGGTTAATATTAAGCGGTATGTGGTGTACTCCAATTTCAGTTGCTCAGGTAGATGGTTTAATAAAGCGGTATAGTATATCGAGATATAGCATTATTTTTATGTGAATATTGAGTCTAATTGACCGTTTTTTCAAAGAAAGCACTTTATTTTGGATTGACGTTTTAAATTTCATTTATTCACTATTCTAACTTCTAAAAATATTTTCTAGGTATAATTTATATTATTTAATTATTAAATATTTAATTTATCAATTTAAGGTACATTATCAGATATATTACTATAGGATCATGGAATTCTACTTCTAATTAGCTTAGTTTACATTAATGATATTAGTCCTATAATAAGTGAATATTGAATGTCGTCGGCGGGGAGTGCGGAGTGGATGGGGCCGGAGTAGTGGATTTTCGAGACGCGCTTAGAGCGTTCTTGCTATCGTCTTTGCGGTTGGATGGTTTGTGTTTTTGATGAAGATTTTCTTAAAACTTAGTCTGTTTTGGGAGGGTGTCTTGGGGTTTTGCGGTTTTGAACTTGTTCATTCTGCGGTTCTCGCTGGCGATTGAATGTTCGCATGTGGTATAAATTAATTGCTCATTGCGTAGTTATAAGTTGTATTATCTTTGTGTTATTAACTATCGTCTTTATCTAGGTGTATGTAATCGGGCCGATTCAATCAATAAATTCTGTTTAGGAAGTCGAAAATTATTAATATAGTATTCAATTTCAGGTTATTTCCAGATACATGTGAAATAATTACATTTTTCTTAGGTTGCGGTTTTAAAGAAGCAATTATTGATGACCAACACCATCATTATCCATTTAACCTATTAAACCTTTATCCTTCCCCAAGTAGATTAGTTTTGTGCTGTCTTTGTGTTACTAACTATCGGCTATACCTAGGTGTCTGTAACCGGGCCGATTCTGTCCCACTTAACTTACCTATCCAATCCTTCGGTTTTGTTATGTGTAAAAAAGAGTGTACGGTGGGGGGCCCGGCGTCACCCGGGAACTCCTGTGTAAGAACTTGGTCGTACATTCAGAATCAATCAATCAATCAAATACATGATAACTGAAGCAAACAAATTAAAACTCTTAGACTACGAATATTTTGATGAACAATCCATACTAGTTTATTTTCACTTACATTAAAATTATTGGACAAACTAAAAGATAAATCTAAATTATTATTACGATCTTGAAAAGATATATTAGATAAATTAAGACTCATATAAGATTAACTTTTATTTATACTTATCTGTAATCTTTTTAAGATCATTTGAACGATTAACTTTTAATAATTCAGATCCTTCACTTCTGTTATTTTAAATTAATAAATTCATCTTAAAATAAAAATAAAACCCATGTTTAATTTCGAAATACGGTTTAAAATGGGTCATTTTAGACCGGAGGGAGTTGAGTGTTATTTATTTTGAGGGAAGGATGAATGTTAATTAAATCACATAAATTTAATTTCGCGCAAACCGACATTTCTTCACGATATTTTTCTTAATCCCAATTCTGCACGAGGACCAGATACACAAAATGTTTGAAACCACCTTTCCAATTTTTTTTTGTATTTAATGATATTCCCTTATGATCATAATTATCTCTCATTTCACATCGTAAGTTTTAAGTATTTTTTTGTTTACAAAAATGTTAGTACATTATTTGATCGTTTTCAAATTTTGGCTGTAAAGAATTTAATGTAGCCAACATAATAATTACATAGCAAATTATAATAAATACGAATTTACAGATACAAATAACTTTACTTATTAAAAAACCAAAATATTACAAATTACTAACAAAAGAAGTCGACCTAAGAAGAAGTCGACCGAGTATTTTTACTCTCTTATGGATGATAATTCGTCTCTCTTTATATGCATTCTTGCTATCGTATTTTACCTTTTTTGTTTTTAGCAGTTTTTCGTTTATTTTGTTTAGTTACACATTATCTGCTAGATGATGAACAATTAACCGTGCATTTGTTTTTTATTTGTCGAAGATTTACCGTACACTTGTGAGATTGTTGTTTATGATCAGTTCGATAAAGAATATTGTGCATACCACTCAGTGATATATTTTTATTAAAACTAAATTCAATCAATATAAATAAATAAAAATGTTTCGTTCACTTGTGATATTATTTACTATTCTTCTAAGAAACTCAGGTAAGATTTGTGACTCAAATATATTTAAATATATTTATATACCGGTGCATATGCATTTCACATGAATAGACAAAATTTTATAAGGAGTATGGACACACTGTATAGGTTTCTATTATAGTATGGTGGTCCAAATATTTTTGTTATACATAATTTCTTTAACATTTTTTTGTGTAAAAGAGGAATTGTTTTTGTTTGGTCACGCCTCAATACCTGTTGGAACAAGTTATATATATTTACAAATTATATATATATAGTATATATATATAGACATGTATATGTATATATAGGTGGGATTTTGGTAAATTTTACTATTTACTTGATATTCATTAACTTAGATAAAGGCATAAGTTAAAAAAATTGACATTGTTAAAAGTTTAAATTTAGTTATCCTGAGTGTCAAAATAGTATGCTATTAATTTATGTAAAATGAGTTTTGGCTCAAATCAGTTGTAATACAAATTTCAAATGTTACAATGCATAGTTATCTTTATTTAGTTAGGTATGTAGGTTGGCTATCGCTTTAAGCTTAAGCGTTTAAGAAATTTTCATTGTTAACATATCCAATTATGTATTAATATCATAACAATTAGATAGTAAAAACTATTCATCACCAGAGCATAACCAATTTACGTTCATCCAAGTGAAAAAAAAAAATTTAAAAATAATTTTAATTACATCTCATGTTTCGCCGCGGAATATTTAATCGTCTTAAATTGACTGTATTTTGATTGGAAACTGTATATATATAACGGTAATTTGGCATTGCCGTTTACATTGAAATGATCGTTCAAAAATTATACACAGATAAACGTAAAACTATTACATAAATAATAAAATAAACTATAACTTGAAAAATATGGCTCAAGCACACCTAAAATTTAGCTTTCAATTGAGTCAAAAATACATGAATGAAATTACTATTTCCTTTATATACATACATACAATAGTATGAGATTTGAGATCTTAAAATCTTTGTCAGACGTTTTTTTTTTTGTTCATGTGTATTCCAAAGTGAAATTCGCGTATTATAAAATAAAAATGTTGTGGTTTTATATTATACGGCTGCGATTATGCAACAAAAAAATATAGATGCCTCAATAAATCAGAAAACAAACTAATTCCATTACTAAAACAACAGACATAAGAAAATTAACGTGATTGTTGTTAAGTTCGCTCGATCTTCGATCACAGTTTGTTTATTTCATATTTATACACACAAAGAATTTTCTTTACGAATAAATATTTTTTTTGTTTTTTTTTTTTTAATAGATTGCGATTACCGGCATAACAAAAAATAGAATGAAATCTTTGATTGCGGAGAAGCCCCTGTGTTTAAATAGAATTCTTTGTACATAAGACAAAAAATCTTATTCAAAATTATAATAAGCGCGTCAAAATACAAAATCAAATTTGTATTCGCATCAAAGAGTGAAATACAGTAAAAGCCCTGTTATCCGGAATGCTTGGGGATGGGAGTATTTCGGATAATATAAAATTCCGGATAATTGCATGTTTCATTAAAAACAGTTTTTTTTTTATATATATATTTTACTAGCTGACCCGGCGAACCTCGTTTCGCCCCAAATTTTTTCGCTCCGAGCAAATAATTTGGTGCTTCCCGAAAATTGATTTTGATGTGAGATAAAATCAAACAACTCAACTCAATTCACAATAGAAGATTGAGTTAAGTGTCATTCCATTCTATTTTCATCGAATTCAACACTTAAGGCAAGTTTATGTTGCGTTCGTTCGTTCGTTCCGCCGTTTTTTCGACCAATCATCTGTTGTGGAAAAATCAAGAAGAAAAAAAATCATCATTTTTGAGCAATATGGTTGGTCGTAAAAATGTCAGAACGAACCAACGAACGCAACCATAAAGGCGGCATAATGTATTGAAAAGTGAGTGAAATGTCGATTCAAACTCAGGCATCTGTAGAAATTTGAGTTGTTATTATAACGTTTCGTTTCGATCATACATATCAATGCAATCTCTCATATCAACCATCTCCTGGCAATTGCGAATACAACAAAAAAAGATTGAGCTTAATCGATTAAGCGTTTTTTCCGAAAGTTTTCGGGTTTTCCACTCAGATTTTACAATTTTTCTCTTCTAAAAGACTATCTGGATCCGATACTAACATCAAAAACATCATTTTTCGATTTTCCGAATTTTCCGAAAAAGTTTTTCGGTGGACTTTCCAATTTTCTTTCGTAAGAACCATCTACTGGAAATTGTTAACACAGCAAAAAAAGATTGAACCAAATCGGTTCAGCCATTCTCAACTATGCGCAAGAAAAAAAAAATCAATTTTCTTTGGATTTTCTGGAAGTTTCCGAGTTTTTCACTAATATTTTATAATTTTCCTCTTCTAAAAGATCATATGAATCGGAAACGAGCAAAATCCCGAACACAGCAAAAAAAGATTGAGCCAAATCGGTTCAGCCGTTCTTAACTATGCGCAAGAAAAAAAATCAATTTTCTTCGGATTTCCTGGAATTTTCCGAGTTTTTCACTCAGATTTTACAAATTTTCTCTTCTAAAGATGGTCATTTAGAAGAGAAAAATTGTAAAATCTCTGCACAAAAACATCATTTTTCGACTTTTCCGGTGGATTTTCCCAAAATTTTCTTTCGTAAAAACCATCCATCTCTTGACTATTCCGAACACAATAAAAAAAGATTAAGCCAAATCATTTCAGCCGTTTTTATATATATATAGAAGATTTAGATAAATAGATAAAATAGATCGGAAAAAAAATATATTAATTTGCGTGCAGCCTGCTTTGGGATTCGAATCTAGTACCTCCCAGCCCAAGCGCCGAAGCTTTAATCACTGCACCACTAAACTCATAAAAAATGTGCACACAAAATTCATATGAAAATGGCTTTTTATTCGATTTTTCGGGTTTTCCGACTTTTCCGGTGGTTTTTTTCAAAAATTTCTTTCGTAAAAACCATCTCCCCCCTGGTAATTGCGAACACAACAAAAAAAGATTAAGCCAAATTGGTTCAGCCGTTCTCAACTGATGCGCGCACATACATTTATTACACAAGGTTTATCTATATAGATTCATTTCTTCTTATTTTTGGGTTAATGTTGATTCTTCTATTTCCTAAAATATTTTCTAGTTCTTCTGCAAAGTTTTCAGTGAATATTAACTGTGTTTTAAATCTATTTATTATGGTTTCTAAAAGTGTTATGTTGTCATTTACAAATTCTTCGTTATTTATTTTATATTTTGGAAGTAAGTGGAGTTGTCTCCCTTCGTTAGATTCGACGGCAGCTTCGATTTTGTTAATTTCATTAATGTCCGTATTTATTTTACTTAAAAATCTGCTATCTTGTTGTCTTTTCCTTGTAGGTAATTTATGACCCTAATGCTGCACCAGCACTTGTAGCACAATCCAATGAAAATGGTACTGGAATTTTTTACAAATTAATTACAAATTTGTTACAAAATAGTTAGAAAATTTTTTACAGGTCCCGTTATCCTGCAATTCGTGTGTGGGTGGGCTGGCGTTAGACAAAGCTACACCACACTTTTCGTATTTTTGTTAATATTTATTGTATCGTACTGAGGGTGGTACTGGAATTTTTTTAATTAACTACAACATATTGGCATAGTTCAACCCCCAAAAAACTTCGCCTAGGGGTGCAGTTCTTTAAAAACCTAATTTTTGATTAAACCATGCTGTTGTCATTTCAGCTAATATTTCTTGTATCGACTGAGGGTAATACTGTAATTTTTAACAAACTAACTACAACATATTAGCATAGCTCAACCCCCAAAACACTCCCCCTAAGGGATGCAATTTTTAAAAACCTAATTTTTCGTCACACCACGCCTTTTTCATTTCTGTGAATTTTTGTTGTATAGTGCTGGAATTTTTATACAAATTAATTACAATAAAATAGCATAATTAAACCCCTAGAAAACTACCCCAAATGGGAGCACCGTTTAAAATCATTGTATCGTACTGAACACTGGTTTATATAAGAAGTTTTTAATAAATAAATTTATTGGAATAGTTCAATTGCCAAAAACTGTCCCTTAAAGTGCAGCTCTTTTAAACAATATTTTTCTGTATAGGTAAAACCCCTCCAATAATTACCACTGAATTTATTACAACAGCCCACACCCACAAAAATCGATCATAATGCATTGAATTACCTTCTTTCCTATGCAAGAAATAGGTATCCCTGAATTTATTACAACAGCCCACACCCACAAAAATCGAACACAATGCATCGAACTTCCTTCCTATGCAAGAAATAGATATCCTTGAATTTATTACAACAGCCCACACCCACAAAAATCGATCATTATGCATCGAATTGCCTTCCAATGCCAAAAATAGGTATCCCTGAATTTATTACAACAGCCCACACCCACAAAAATCGAACATAATGCATCGAACTTCATTCCTTTGCAAGAAATGGGTATCTCTGAATTTATTACAACAGCCCACACCCACAAAAATCGAACATTATGTATTGAACTTCCTTCCTATGCAAGAAATAGGCACCCCTGAATTTATTACAACAGCCCACACCCACAAAAATCGATCATTCTGCATCGAACTTCCTTCCTATGCCAGAAATAGGTATCCCTGAATTTATTACAACAGCTCACTCCTATGCAAGAAATACATATCCTTGAATTTATTACAACAGCCCACACCCACAAAAATCGATCATAATGCATCAAACTTCATTCCTATGGAAGAATTAGGTATCCCTGAATTTATTACAACAGCCTACACCCACAAAAATCGATCATTCTGCATCGAACTTCCTTTCTATGCAAGAAATAGGTATCTCTGAATTTATTACAACAGCCCACACCCACAAAAATCAAACATAATGCATCAAAATTCCTTCCTATGCAAGAAATAGGTATCCCTGAATTTATTATAACTTCAGGGATACCTATTTCTGGCAATGGAAAGTAATTCAGTTCATAATGATTGATTTTTGTGGGTTGTGGGCTGTTGTAATAAATTCAGGGGTACCTATTTTTTGCATAGAAATGAAGTTCGATGCAGAATGTTCGATTTTTGTGGGTGTGGGCTGTTGTAATAAATTCAGGGATACCTATTTCTGGCATAGGAAGGAAGTTCGATGCATAATGATCGATTTTTGTGGGTGTGTGCTGTTGTAATAAATTCAGGGATACCTATTTCGGAGGAACTCAGTAGTGCATCTGCAAGTGTGAGATTTCAAAGGTTGTCATCTTTCAGCAAATGTAATTCGTGACACGCATTGTGTTACGTGTCCTACAGTAGTAATATGGACTGTTCGCAAGTATTCGATGAAAATCAGTCCAACAACGTTAAGCAACAAGAAAAGCGAAAAGAAGCATTCTCGTTGCTTCGAATGGACTGTGTATAATCGGCCTAACGTATTTTCCACGAATCTGCCGTCGTATCCTTGGACTGGAACGCTACGCTCTCGTGGGCTCACATTTTTGACTGTTTGTTCCACATTTTTTTCCCAAAAACAGTCAAAAAAGTTTTGGGGCAGTTAATGCTTGTTGTAGAGCAGTCTCTTCAGCAAAATAAACACGCTTCCCATTTTCATGGTGCACGGCCAAATGTATAACAGCAGGGTCTCTGTCGTTTATGGGAAAACTCAAAATACGCCGAAACACTTCATTGCTGCTAATGAATCGGCTCATTTGATAACGTATTATTTTGAGCCGTTATCATTTAAATTTTGAACAGCAAATACAACCATATTGCAGCCGTTATGAACGTATTCAAATGTATTTGCTGGACTTCGCCGAACTGCAGAGCTCAACGTTTATGTGTGCTTTATCGTTTTACAGCTACGGTGAATACGGAACCGCGGTGGTCAATGTCAACCGTTCAACCATTTGACACTCGTAATTGATATGACTGGCAGAATAGATACTATTGGCAGAACAACGCCAAGCTACAACGCAAGTGGCTTGCGCATGTATTGATGTGTACGTCAAATACCACAGAATTTGGCATCAGCGCCACCTATGATACACAAACATAATTACTATATGAATTATTCACAGAAGTTTTATTATTCATGAACTTCTCAGAAGGTTTTAACGGTCAATTATTCTTGAACTTATGAATTTTTTCGATTTTATAAAATATTTGGGGGTGGTGGTGGGTGGGTAGTGAAATTTCAACAAAAACCCTTGAACCTGATCGCAGTGTCACCTACCGGGTCCAATTGTAAATCTAAACCGTCCAGTACTCACTCAAACACACACAAACAAAATTTCATTAAAATTGGTCCAGCCGTTTAGGAGGAGTTCAGTCACATACACTCGTACAGAAGAATTATACATATGTTATGCAACAATGACGAATGGTATAAATGCCTTGCAAAAATACAGATATAAGAAGAATTTTTAAAATCGTCCGTGAATTTAATTTGTTTTAAGATTTTTTTCGGCTTTTCGGACAAAATAGATTATTTTAACCCGTACAATGTTACCGTCGCAGTTTTAGTCGCAGAAAACAAAGAGGCCATTTACTAACAATATTTCTACCACAAAAGTAGAAAAAATGCACTCCTCTCCCCCACCTTAACCCCAGGGCACTTGTGTGCACAAACCCTTACAAAAATGAGAACTCCCTTAGGCAGCTTCTTGGCAGCTTGGTTTCGTACTGATAAAAAGTTGGTCTACTCATCAGGTTGCAACGACCAATCTGCAAAAATCTAACTCTTGCTTTGTACCGATAATACAAAACAAGAACATATTGTAAGGGTTTGTGTACCATCACATTTTTGTTTATCACATTTTTGTAAGGGTTTGTGTATCTTTGTGTACACAAGGTCCCTGGGGTTAAAGGTGGGGGAGGGGAGTACATTTTTCTACTTTTGTGGTAGAAATATTGTTAGTAAACGGCCTCTTTGTTTTCGGCGACTAAAACTGTCGTAAACATTGTATGGGTGTCCATTAAAATAATCTATTTTGTCCGAAAAACCGGAAAAAATTTTAAACTAATACAGATATAGTTTGCAACAACTAATAATTCAAAAATCTTTTACTGTTAGAGATAATTGTTTACAGTGTTGTTAATGTGTTGGAGTTTATTTTTTTGATTGTGGTTTTTTTATTTTTGTGGTTGCGTTTGCAACACAAATGATTTTCCGTTTTTCTTTCTGTAGTTGAATGTGTGATTGCGTTTGCAAGACAAATATAGATAATCGATATATGGGACTGATATTTTGGTTTCTTATATCAGTTCTCTTTGTTTTACAATAAACATATATGTACAAACTATTGTTTGAAAATAACAATATTATTTTTTAATTAAATTTAATTTACATTTTTGTATTTCTCACTTATTCCACACAAGTTTTAATTTATAATGACTCGAAACAAACGTACATTTTTTTCTATAAATTTTTCCTAGGTTGCTGTTAGCCCTTTTTTGTTTTTTTTTTATTTAATAATATACAGTAAGCACAATAACAAATTTATATCAAACTATTTTTAATACATAACAAATTCGTAATATATAAAATGTGATTCACACATGCCGCGCCTCTTGAAAGCTCATACTTTCAACAACAGATTAAAATTCTTAACTGAAACGTAACTTAACATAATATGATAACTATTCAATCAATAGGAAGTTTAACTATTTTACAAATGGCACGTTTGAAAATTCCTCCCTTCGTCTTTACTTCAACCACTCGCACTTTATTATCTTTTTCTTTTATTGACGAAATAACTTTACCCAATGGCCATTTGATTGATGGAAGGTGTTCATCAACAAGCATTACGATATCATTAATTTTAATATTTGAACCCTCTTTTTTCCATTTTACTCTGGTTTGTAGAGTGTGCAAATATTCCATTGAGTATCGTTTCCAAAATGATTATACTAATTTTGTAATTAATTGCCACTTTAATAAATGATTATTTGGTACAAGTGACAATTGAGGTTCGTAAATTGTCATGTGAGAACCTCCTGTTAAAAATGATTTGGAGTTAACGGTTCTGGATCATTAGGATCATCAGACAAACATGTTAATGGTCGAGAATTAAGTATTCCCTCTATTTGAATAATAAGAGTTGTAAATTCTTCTAAAGTTAATATCTTATCTTTAGTAACCCGTTTGAAATGAAATTTAAATGATTTTATGGATGCTTCCCATAATCCTCCAAAATTGGGCGATCGTGGTGGGATAAAATGCCAATTTATTTGTTCATTTGTGCAATAAGACCTAATTTTTTCTTGTTCGGTTTGTGAAATGAATTTTTCAAATAACTCTTTTAATTCTCGATTTGCACCAACGAAAGTGCTTGCATTGTCTGACCAGATATTGGCTATCACTCCACGACGTGAGATAAAACGTTTTAGACATGCAATAAAGCATTGTGATGTTAGGTCAGTGACTATGTCTAAATGTATGGACTTGGTTGAAAAACATACAAAGGATGCAACGTATACTTTGTAAGGTGACGACTTTCGCTGGAATTTGCTCCGTATATAAAATGGACCACAATAATCCACTCCAGTGTTAAGAAATGGTTTGGTTTGTGTCACTCGTTGAGCTGGTAGATCACCCATAATTTGTTTAATAATTGTATTTTTGGTACGCGCACAAACGATACAATTTCTTACAACCTTTTTTGCAGTGCTTTTACCAGCTATTGGCCAAAATCTTTGACGAATTATTGATAGTAGAAGCTGTGGCCCTGCATGACATTGAGTTTTATGTTCAGATTCAAAAATCAATTACACAAATTCATGATTTACCGGTAATAATTTTTTTTTTTTTATTTAAATTATTACAACTGAATACAATTCATCTAGTAATATTTCTTTCTTGATTTAGTCACTTGTGAATGAGAAGAGGCCCATTGGGCAGCTCCATTTATAGGTTATTTACTGAAGTAGTCTTTGCTCTGGTGTCCTTAATCCATTAAATCAATTGGTTTCGTTCTCTGCAATCGTTTTACTGCATGTGAAGTGTCCAACATACCACGAAGCTCTTCATTTACGTGTTGATAGTTACGTTGTCCATGAATTACTGCAAATTTTTTTATTTCTTCTTGGACCGTCGGGATATTTAGGTCCCTATGAAGGTCATCATTCCTAATGTACCACGGAGCGTAAACTATACCACGTAGCACTTTGTTTTGAAAAGTTTGTATTATTTTGGTGTTGGTTTTCTTTGTACAGCCCCAGAGCTGTATTCCGTAAGTCCATACAGGCTTTAGCACCTGTTGATACAATAGCAATTTATTTTCGGTTGACAATTCCGAATTTTTCCCGAGAAGCCAATACATTTTGCGATATTTGATATTAAGCTCATCTTTCTTCTTTTTAACGTGCTCTTTCCATCTGAGCCTGGTATCTAAGGTCATTCCTAGATATTTAGCATAATTTGCATACGGAATCTGCTGACCGTTAATGATTACAGGTTTATAACTGACTTTTAGATTGGTGAAATTCATATGCGTGGATTTCGATTCATTGAGCCCGATACGCCACATTTTTATGATTTTGTCACATGCTTCTTGTCACATGCTTCTTGGAGTTTCGTTATCGATTCCTCGATAGTGTCTCCTACTGAGAGAACGGCAGTGTCATCAGCAAATGTTGCAATGGTAACATCGTTTAATTGAGGTAAATCTCTGGTGTAGAGCAGGTAAAGAATAGGTCCCAAAACACTACCCTGCGGGACTCCTGCCGAAATCTTTTTTAGCTCGGAATATTCATCTTCATATTTCACCCTAAAGTGGTGATTCTCTATGTAAGATTTTAAAATCATATAATATTGTTTTGGTAAATCTCTATGTAGTTTGAAGAGTAAACCTCTGTGCCACACCTTATCGAAGGCCTGCGCCACAGCTAAGAAGATACTAGAACAAACCTTTTTCCTTTCTAATGTATTCTCAATGACATCTGTAAGCCTATGAACCTGCTCAATAGTTGAGTGTTTCTCTCTGAAACCAAACTGATATTCTGGGATAAGGTTTCTTTGTTCTATGGTTCTTTTCAATCTTTTGAGCAACAGTCTCTCAAACAATTTCGCTAGTGTTGGTAGAAGTGAAATTGGCCGGTAGGATATTCTATCATTCGGTGGCTTGCCCGGTTTCGGAATCATTATTACTTCTGCTACTTTCCACTGCATTGGCACATGCTTTTTCCTGAGAATCGCATTGATTATGTGCAGTAATTTACGGGTACCTTTTTCAGGCAGCTCCTTTATTATTTGCCCTGTTATCAGATCATAACTAGGAGCTTTCTTTACTTTTATGTTCTTAATTTCAGCTTTTAGTTCTTTTAATGTTACAGGCCTGATCTCTTCAAAATCAGATATTCTGGGCTTATCAGCAGTGTTTTCGTCATTGGTCTGCTGACCTAGAGGTTGAAATGTTTCTTCAAGATGTTCAGCTAACAGGTCAGCTTTATCTTTCGCTCTTCTAGCCCATTTCCCATCGTGTGTTTTGATTGGGGGGATCTGGGTTTTGGTCGTTTTAACCCTTTTGTTGCTTTCCAGAGGGAATAGTCGGTATATTTAGTTGGAGCTAGGGAACAAAGGTATTTTCCAGTTGTTTCATTTTTCACTTTTTTTATGAGTGCCTTAAGTTTGATGCACGAGTTGTTTAAGGTGGTTTTATCTTGCGGCGCACGCGTAGTCTGCCATTTCTTGCGGGCTTTTCGTTTTTCCTGCACTAGTTCTCTAACTTCTATTGGGTAAATAACGGAGTTTTCTTTCCTGGATGATAATTTGGGGGTGCATTCCCAAGCCGACCATTGTATGACATCAAGGAGCTTGTCTAATTCTTCTTCTATTTCATTTTCACTTTTGATTTTGACTTGAAGTTCTATTGTTTCCTCTACCAACTGCCTAAACAGTTCCCAATTTGTTTTGTTGTTTGTGAGCTGTGGTGAATTTGTTTTTTCTATTACATTTTCACTAACCGTCATAATAACAGGAGAATGATCAGATGTTAGACTTTCATCATTCTCTAAGAAGATGTAGCGTTCCGATATGCCTTTAGTGATGTAGAAATCTATTAGATCTGGGATTTTGTTAGGATCAGTTGGCCAGTACGTTGGTTTCCCTCCTGAGTAAAATTCACAGTTTGAGTATTGGCTAGCTGCGAGTAATTCTTTGCCTTTTGGAGAGGTTAATCTTGAACCCCAGAAGGTATTTTTTGCATTAAAGTCACCTCCAATAATGAAGTTACTTCCTAATTTCCGGAACAAGTTAATGTAGTCTTCTTTCTTTAGGTTATACCGTGGGGGGCAATATATCGCAGATATATTACAGGTGTTGTGATAACCAAATTTAACCGTCACGGTGGTTACTTGCATGGATTCTTTTTCTATTTTTAATTCTTCACGATGTTTGATATTATCCCTAATAAATATAGCTGACCCTCCTCTTGCTCGTTCTGCGGGATGGGTGGTATGGTAACAAGTATATCTCCCGATTGATACGTACGAGCTGCTGGTAAGATGTGTTTCTGATATTAAACATATATCAATTTTCTCGGTTTACCGGTAATAATATTTGATGTTTTGAATCATAATTAATGTTGGCGTTTTTAAACGACCTGCAACTCGTAATATATTGTTTTTATCTAAAAATGGATTAAGAGGTTTTAGCTGATTATTGATTGGTAACTCTTTCTCCAATGACAATAATTTTATCTCTGAATTGAATGAACAATTTTGGATACTCTTAACCAAATGTGTTAGAGCTGCCTCAAGTTCCATAACTGTTAATTGTCCATGACTGGATAGAATTCGTTGATATTTGTTCTTAAATCGCAAACAATAAGCTGTAATGCGAATTAATTTTGTATATGAACTAAACTATTTGAAAATTGTGAATTGTGAAATATTATTGTTTCTATTATTAGACGTTATTAAACTAATAATAGGTTTTTCTGGTTTTAATTCAAGATCAACTAGTGATTCATCAATGATCAAATTATTTGACTCAATGATTATTTCCCTTGAATGAAGGATGTGTGGACCTTTCCACCATAATTCCAATTCACAGAGTTGTTGTGGCATTATTCCTCGGGAAACAATGTCTGCAGGATTATACTGTGATATGACGCCAAGTAAAATTAATTGTATGTTGTTGTATTTCGTTAACCCTATTGGCTACAAACGTTTTTAATTTATAAGGCGGTGTTGCAATCCAATGTAGAGTTATCGTTGAATCGGTCCATAATACAACTTCTTGAAAGTTTAAACCCATAGATTCAATTGTTGTTGTTACTAGTTTTGATAATAAAAGTGCAGCGCATAACTCCAAATGTGGTAATGTTATGGTTTTTAGTGGAGCTACTCGGGATTTACTGCACAATAAATTTACAGTTACATTGCCATTTATATCTATTGTTCTGACGTATAAACATGCACCATAAGCCATTTCCGATGCATCTGCGAATCCATGCAATTCAATTCGTTGTATGATTGATCCTTTCGTAAATATACATCTAGGCAATTTATTTGTGTTATAACTTCTAAACTACCGGACAAGTGGTGCAGTGGTTAAAGCTTGGCACTTGGACGGGGAGGTACTGGGTTCGAATCCCATCAGAGGCTAGATGCAAATCGAATTTTCATCATCGATTACGATCGGTGATGTTAATAAACACAACTAAGACCCTCTGATGGAGTGCAGAATTCAGCGCCGACCCACCGTCCATGTCAATGTACAGGTTGACATGGAGCTTGCAATGTGCAGGTGGTAATACTGTAGTTGTGTGAGTAGGTGAATAGGTGAATGGGTTAATGATGTAGCGTGAATGCGTGGTATCACAATGGGCCAAAAATGGCCTAAGTGTCAACCACTGAAACCTAAAAAACCTAACCTAACTTCTAAACTGTTTCGAAATAAAACCCAATCTTTCAAATGTTTTAAGGAACTTTGTCATCCCAACCTAAATTTTTTTTCCATAAACGTTGCATTAAAAGCTTTGCAATTACGATTACAGGTGCTAATAAGCCTAATGGATCAAAAAGTTTAGCAATTGCTCGTAATATGTTTCTTTTTGATAATATCGTTTCAATTTCTACTGTTAGCTTATTAAATATAAAATAGTCTTCATTTGGTTGCCAAAATAGACCAAGTGCTTTAATATATTTGTCTTTACTAAATTCGTTAATTTTAATAATTTCACGATCGTTTTCTGGAATTTCATTCAACAAATTGATATCATTAGTACTCCATTTGTGTAAATGAAATAAACAATTTTTCGTTAATTTACAAAGTTGTGATTGGAGTTGCAATGCATTGGATAATGTATCTGCACCTGTTACTATATCATCGACGTAAATATCAGTGAGTAATGCTTGTGAAGCAAGTGGAAATTTTAATCTTCCATCTAAAGCTAATTGTTTAAGAAATTGCGTTGCCAAAAATGGAGCTGACGCAGTACCATATGTAACTGTAGTTAGTTCGAATGTTTTTAAAGGTTCTTGCGAATTGTCACACCATATAATACGTTGAAATCTGGTTTGACTAGGATCAACATTGATTTGCCTTTACATTTTCGTTATGTCAGACGTTAAAGCATACTGATATTTACGAAAATGCAAAATTATGTTGAATAGTTCGGACTGAACAGTTGGCCCAACTATCATTTTATCATTTAATGAATTCCCGTTTGAACTCTTTGCCGAAGCATCAAACACCACTCATAATTTAGTGGATGAATTCTCCGGACGTAAAATTGCATGATGCGGAATGTAATAATTTTCGTTATCATCTTGTTCAAAATCATTGACTTGTTTCATATGACCCAATGAAAGGTATTCTTTCATGAAGGATATGTATTCTGTTTTTATTTCCCGGTTATTTTCCAATTTGCGTTCGAGGTTTAAAAATCGTTTAACTGCCATTATTTTTGATTCTCCTAATGACACGGATTTGCGTAGAGGTAAAAAAATATTATATCGACCTTCAGCATTTCTGTAATGCGTAGTTTGAAAATGTTGTTCACACTCATTTTCTTCTACAGACAAAAATCGTTTTGTTGGTTTGCGTTTTCAATTTCCCAAAACCTTTTTATGAGTGGTGAAATTGTGTCTTCTTGTGAAATGATGTGTGTAAAGTAGTTTTTGGTTTAATTAAAGTATTTGCTTTGCCAAATATTAACCAACCAAATATAGTTTCTTGTAGAATGGGCAATTGCTGTTCCAGTTCAATTTTGTTGGTTAATAAAATGTTTGGAAAGAATTCTGCACCGATTAAAATGTCAATTTGTCATGATTCATTAAATTGTGGATCTGCTAACTTTAAATTGGAGGGAATATACCATCGATTAATACAAAAACTGGTTTGAGGTAAATTGTTTGCTATTTTATTAATTACAAAAAGATTTAAATTAAATGTATAATTTTTGTATAACGATTTTATTTCGGTTGAAATTAGTTCATTTACCTTTGTTGATACTGTGTCAATTCCAGTAATTTTAATGCTATTGACCTCATTCGTTTTAAATCCCACCTTTCTTGACATGTGACTAGTTATGAAATTTGATTGGCTACCTGAATCCAGTAATGCACGACTCTCTCTCTCTCTCTCTCTCTGGCTTTCACATCCCATGAAGGGATTTCGCCGCCTGTACTAAGGCCCTCCATCCATCTCGATCCACCGCTCTCGTCCTCCAGTTTCGACATCCTAATGTTCGAAGATCTTGTTCGATGTCGTCGCGCCAGCGTAGTCGGAGTCTTCCTCTACGACGTACTCCGGCTGGTTGTTGGTGGAACACTTTATTTATCATCCGTTGTTGTGGAGACCTTGTAACGTGGCCGAGCCATCTCACTCGATTGGATTTGATGAATCCGATCATATCGCTGCCTCCGAAGAGTTGCTTTATTTCGTGATTCATGCGAATCCGATATTCGTTGTTCGCAACTTTAATTGGGCCAAAGATTGAACGGACAACCTTCCTTTCGAAGGTAGATAATAATCTACAATCGTTAGTGGTCATGGTCCAGCTCTCGCTTCCGAAAACCAGCACAGGTCTTATAAGTGCTTTATAAAGTGCGAGCTTGCACGACTGCGATAGATGTTTCGATCGCAATAATTTTGATTTGGCGTAGAAAACTCGTTGTCCGGCAGCGATTCGGGCTTTTATTTCTGCCTGCATATCATTCGACGATGTTATAACTGACCCGAGGTATTTAAAGTTTTCGACGCTATCAAAGTTGTGGTCGCCAATTCCGAGATTTGCCGTATAGATGTTCCTAGGTGTTACTAAATATTTGGTTTTACTGCTGTTCACCTCCAAACCAAGTCTTCTTGCGCAGCGATCGAGCGGTATGAAACTGTCTTTGATATCGCTAGGTCTTCGGCCAAGAAGCACGATATCATCTGCATATCCAAGAATTTGGCCTGACTTATTATTAAATAAACAGCGCGAGGTTTCGATGTTGCTTTTCCTCACTACGTACTCAAGCGCAAGATATAACAGCAAAGGCGCGAGTGCATCACCCTGTCGAACACCAGATGTTATTTCAAAGGAGTCTGACACAGATCCTTCAATTACGATTCTACATACAGATCCGGATGTTGTTAATTTACACAGAGAAACGAGTTTCTCTGGGATTCCCAGGCATATGAGCGCGGCCCATAGGTTGTCGCGGTTTATACTGTCATACGCCTGTCTGAAGTCTATATATAGCTGATGTATGGTTATGTTGTACTCCCAACATTTTTCCAAGATCATCCTCATGGTGAAACACTGGTCAGTGGTCGATCGGTTGGGACGAAAACCACACTGATAGTCGCCAATGATGTTTTCGGCGAAAGGGATGAGTCTGGCAAGTACAACATTAGCCAACACTTTGTAAGCAGTGTTCAATAGAGCTATGCCACGAAAGTTTTCACATTTAAGACGGTCGCCTTTTTTATGCAACGGCCATGTGAGTGCGGTGTTCCAATTCTCCGGCAACTCTTCTTGGTCCCAGATACAAACAACGAGATCGTATAAACTTGTTGCAAGAGTAGCGCCTCCAAGTTTAATTAATTCTGCGGGGACGTAATGCACGACACACTATATAATTTCCGTTTGGATGTTTTAGCAATATAATTGCTGTTGGTAATATTACAGTTAATATGCCTTGAAATCCTTTTGGAATTGAATAGCTTTTGTAGTCTTCAATATGTTCAATTGTTTGCATAGTAGTTAACGTTTGTTTACTACTGGATTGATCCTTTTGAATTTTGCTATCTTCCATATTTCTTATACGTTGATCGAGATGCAAAAGTAAATGATGTTTTTTATTGCATAATTTACAACCTGTAGACCGACAATCAGAAACAATATGAGTCGGATTTAGACAATTTATGCAAGCTCGAATATCTTTAATTTTATTAAATCTTTCAATTGGAATTAAATTCAAAAATGACTGGCAACGAAAATATGGATGTGAAACACCATAGCAAATTTTACAATTGGAAGACTGTGACTCGTTTGTGTCTAATTTTTGAGTCATGGATGAATGTTTCGATTTGGTAAATGATGCTTTGTTATTTTGTTGAAAATTACCACACGATATTGGTTTATTATTGGTATTATAATTAGAAATTGAAATTGATTCCAAGATTCGACATCTCATTTCAAGAAATTCACGAAATTGGGCCCATGTAGTTTTTTCCTTAGAAGTATTTTCCTTTTCCCACTCCTTTATGGATTCTCTATCTAATTTACGAATTGTAAGTCTTATCACTACAATTTCCGAACATTCATCAAACTCCACATCGCAAGCTTCAAGTGCTGTTACATGCGATAATATGATGTTTGCGAATTTTCTCATTTCGGAAGCGTTTGGATTACTATTAATTTGCTTTAAATCAATTAATTCATCAATATGTTTTTCTATTATTATTCTTGGATTATCGAAACGTTGTATAAGTTCTGCCCAGGCTCGTTTGTAACCTGCATCAGATATTTCGATGTGACCAAGAGATTGTTTTGCTTCATCCTCTAAGCTGTTTTGAAGATATATAAATTTTACCACATCTGTTAGAGTTGAATTATTATTTATCACAGCTTCGAAGATGTCTTTAAATGTTACCCACTTTAAAGGATCACCTCACCGTTAAAATGTGGAAAGTTTAATTGTGGCAATTTAATAATAGGATTAGTAATTTTTAGCGTTGATAAATCTTGTGTTGAAACTGTATGACAATTATTTGATTTTAATACAGCTTCCATACAAAAGAAAATGTTGGATTTTATTTTTTGATATTTTTCATCAAATAAGTCAAAATCCGTTTGATAATTTTCAATCAATTCTTCTTCAGAAATACAATCAATTATTTGTTTGTAATCGTTTCGAATTCTGAATATGCTTTTTCGATAAATTCTAGTCTATTTTTCAACTCCCTGGAGTCAAAAGGTTCGTTTTCATCTAGAAAATGTACGACAGTTGTTAATCGTCGTTTATTAAAGTGAATTTTCTCCGCCGCGATATCAATGGTGAAGTAAACACGTTAAATAGATCCCTATCTAATTAAGGTTTATGAAATTTAATGTTAAGTTGAATGTTAAGTTAATTCCCAATGAAAGAAATTCAATGTATTGTGAATGTTCAAGAACCACCGATTTAATATACAGGTGAAATACAATTGACCAAAACTGATTGTGTATTATATATATAAATTTGTTATATTTTTTATAGAACGTTTGTTTGTTGTTGTGCGTTTACAACTTTGATTTTATTATCGTTAAATAATGTTTACTTTAAATTAATAAGTTAAGTTAAATTTTTAATTTTAATAAAAACAAACTTACAAAATTGTTTTTGATGATGACGTTTGACATCAAATTGGTATTTGTGATGCAACCGCTGCTTATCAATTATAATGTTGTATCCGGACGCTCGAGATGATTTAACGTTAGACCAGGTTGCTTAACGAATAATTGTTGGACCAGGCTGCTTAATGAATTATTATTGGTTTGCGGCTGTTTATGATTACCAAATATTGTATCTGGCTATTGATAATGATTAAATGTTGTATGTGGCTGCTTGTAGTTATTATGTGTTGTATCCAGCTCGAAGGACCAAATATTAGTTCTCTCTCTTTGGCACTATATCCCATCAAGGGATTTGGCCGCCTCAAATGAGGTTTCATAATCATATTTTTCATTTCGGATAATGAGTGATTAATTCATTGATCCTAAACCAGCCGTGAAATATTTTCCTTGTCACCGCCGGGAATCGAACCCGGGACTTCCGGTCGCTGGAGCAAGCATGCTGACCACTTTGCCACCAGGGCGACCAAATATTAATGCGTTGGAGTTTATTTTTTTGATTGTGGTTTTTTTATTTTTGTGGTTGCGTTTGCAACACAAATGATTTTCCGTTTTTCTTTCTGTAGTTGAATTTGTGATTGCGTTTGCAACACAAATATAAGTAATCGATATATGGGACTGATATTTTGGTGTCTTATATCAGTTCTTTTTGTTTTACAATAAACATATATGTACAAACTATTGTTTGAAAATAACAATATTATTTTTTATTTAAATTTAATTTACATTTTTGTATTTCTCACTTATTCCATACAAGTTTTAATTTATAATGACTCGAAACAAACGTACATTTTTTTCTATAAATTTTTCCTAGGTTTCTGTTAACCCTTTTTTGCTTTTTTTTATTTAATAATATACAGTACGCACAACAACGAACTTATATCAAACTATTTTTAATACATAACAAATTCGTAATATATAAAATGTGATTCAAACAAGTGTTTCCTACCAATTATTGAACAAAGAATTTAAATTAAATATAAAATGAATGACAGCAGCTGTCAAACGAGTCAAATTCGGAGTGTAAAAGAGAACGCATATAAATCAACGGGTCGTATTTAGAATTTGTTCAATCGAAATTAAAAACTACACAAATTAACAAATTATTTTTATTCCAATTTAGTACGGATTTATTTTTTTTTATTTTCGGTAAAAAATTGTACTATATTCTATATACTAGTATTTCAAAATAAAAAATAATTATGAAAAAATAGCACGTAGAATATGAACTAATAAGAAAAATGCGATACTGTAATATAACATATTGTTACGATTTTGCCTTGTCACTCAAGATTCGAATCACTGGATTGTGAATAAATACAACTGCTTCAAATTTGAACTCACACAATTTATTTACACAACACAATTTATTATACAACACAAAATTAACAATTAATTATTACAATTATAACACACTTTTTAATTATTACTTTAACAATCGCTTTAATAATCACTTTAATAATCTTTCTATTTAACCTTCACTGTTTCACGTTTAAAATAAAACTCAGCATTCCACGTTAATGTACGCCTTTATACCAAAATATTTGTTTCTAGAATAATCCTAAATGCGCATCGAGCAAATATATTAGTATAGAAATTACGCCTAAATGTTGAACCAAATCATAAATGCAATTGATCAATTAATGAAATTAAGTTATTATATTCTAATCTCGGTGTCACCGTAACAAATTCTATTATGTTTACAAAAAGAAAAAGTCCACTTAAGTATAACTTAAATTAATGATAATTTTATCACAAATCACTTTGCTTTTAACACAATTTTTATTTTATTTTATATAAACACTTATAAATGGTAAGGAATTTTTTTTCGAATTTTTCGATGCGCATTTTGACAACACTTCACAAAGCACTTCATTGCAATATTTTAATGTTCAAAATTTTCAATATTTATTCACAAACTACACAAAATAACACGATACACAAAATGTTTTATTTTGTTTAATTAATAATATCACGATTTTTTAAGAACACAAAATTAAGCGCGCCACTTTTTAAAACAACAACAACTTATCCCGTTAGCTTTTTCTTTGACATCTGAGCACAATATATGCATTTTTTATATAACCATCCTGTTCCCACATGACTCAAAAGAGATAGCCAATATTAAAGTGATTTTTATATGGGAAAAAAGTAGTTGCTGCTCTGGTTAATGTAACTCTATTTTATTGCAACTTTAGCAGACGACTATTACAATATATGCAATATATGTGCGAAAGAAAATTTCACTTTAGCTATGACAAGTATTTTAGCCTACAAGACAGTCAATGTAAGTTTTGCATTACATTTTTCACGCCATAAATAAACCAATTATTTAACATTTACTTCTGGTTAGTGTCAGCTGGGGACGACACTTAATCAACAAATACATAATTTGTAACAAACCAATTCGAAAACTATCACGGGATTCCCTTAACCGCTTTATTATCACAGCCTTGACGTGGCGAAGCAACTTAAGCATAGCAAAAAATAGATAATTAAATCGAGTCTATTCCAAAGCAATCAACCGTGATTAAAACCTGAAAAACCTTAATACACGGCAATTGATAAGCTGTTAGTGACGTCATTTTAAGTTATATCTGACTTTTTCGAAGCCACGTGGCCGCTCCCCTTCTCTATATACAGTCAATTCCGCGTGATTTAATTTTATTTAATTTATTAAAAAATCTTTAAGATTATATACTTTGAGATCCTTTGCTGGAAAATGCAATTGGTGTGTTGTGTGCTTGGGTCGGAACTTCAATTTAAGTTGTTGTACTACGTTGTTCCACGTCCGCTGATGGTCTGGGATCTCCATGATCACATTTCTGGCTTGTCCGATGATTTTATTATTCACTAATTTTCGTAAACAATATGAGTTGAGTTCAATATTATTACTTCCACACAGTGTCTCTGTATCTTCCACTGTTTTCAAGAATGATTTTAATTTGAATCCTCACCAGAATGGTGGTATCTCGTTGAAATTTCTGATGATTTGGTCAGGTGTTAAGTTAAACTTTGTCACTTTTATTTCTTTTGTTCTACCTTCTTGTTCTAATACTTTTTGGTTTAGACATTGTATTTGATCCAACAACTTTTTTTGGATCTGTTGTTGATCAAATAACTCCTTTTTTAATTGTTCAATTTCCTTTTTCAACTTTCACGAGTAAAATTTTGTTTTTCACATATTTATTATGTTTCTGGATTAATAGATATATAAAATTTCTTTTTGTGACACTTTTGTGTCGCGAACATTCGCACTTCGATTTTAAAATAAAACACTTTTTAATTTTTATTAATGTTCAATCACTTAGATCTTAGCTTAAACACTTTTTAATTTTTTATAACTAATGTTCGATCACTAAAATCTTAACTTGACACTTTTTAATATTTTTTTTTATAACTAATGTTTGATCACTTAGATCTTCTTCTTCGGAAGAGGATCCTACCAACTGCGCCAATTTCGTTTTCAACTTTAGTTGAAATTAAAAAAAAACTTTATTTCTTTTTATTTTACACTTTTTACTTTAAACACTAATTAATCTAAGGCTTAGTCACTAATTAGTTAATATAAGTGTTCTATATACGTTAATCTTAAGGTTAATGTATTTATGGTTCAAACTCTTTAGAGTTGAAAACTTTATTTTGAAAATTAATTGTTTAAATCTGTACTCTTTGGAGTCAAATAGAAATAGAATTCTGATTTTATTTAATTTTTTAATTTTAATTCTTGATAAAACTTTGTAGTAAGCATATTTAAAACGTGTTCCAAATTTGACACCAATATTCGTTTTAAATATACTTAATGAAATCTAATCTAGATTTCCTTCCACAAAAAAAATATAAAAATTATAAAATATCTTGTTTGCACTTTTTGTGTGAAAATTTATGTATTTTGATATTTTCTAGAACAAAATGTTTTCATGTGCATTTTTGTTATCATGTGGTGTCAATGTCCTACCTGTAACTCACACGTATGTACACGTAATCGAAATTATAAAAACAGATTTCACGTTGTTTAATAAGTCTTACTGTCATTAAAACAGACGTAATAATTTAAAGTGATCACAGTGAATTAGTGTTAAAGTGTCAAAAAGAATTAGAATGAAAGAATTCCAAAACCAATCAGAAATGGCATAACAGATAAAGAGACTCTGGATAATTATAAAAAGATAGTTAGTAAAGGAAAACCAAAATATAAAATAAAAAAAATAACTGTATAACAAATTCATTAATACAGATATGGCAAAATTATGGCAAAATTACAAGACAACCATTCGTATCTGATTTTGAGAGAAAATGTTGCCGAAAATTATAAGCAATACATCAATGAATTTCGTGGAAAATTAAACGAAAATCCACCACTGACATCTACATTTTCAACAAAAAAAACCGCATTGGAGAATGATCAACAATCCTCATCCGGAGAACGACAACCTTAGGTTCCTGAAGAAGATGAAATCCTAGACCTGCAAATAGTAAGAATCCAAAGAATAAACAGCGAGATAGCAAGTGCTGAAGAATTGCTAAAAGAACAATCACCAAAGGCCATACTGGACGTACGAGGAGTTGCGTATTTTAATGGATAAAATCACAAACCTTCATGACGAGGTTTGCGTTAACCCTTTAACTGTTTAATTATTTTTCAGCGAAAACGAGTATACTCGACGAAAACAGAGTAAAATTGTATACAAAGAAACACAACCAAAAATGATATACAAAAAATTCAAGGCCATTTTTGTGTAGTGATAGAACAATAAAAAAATTTGGGGTGATGATATTTTGATACATATATAAAATAACGGTTTCAAAGCAGTAATAAAAAAAAAATTCAGTTCACTTTTGTGCTTTATGTTTTAGTCATAATTAATTAAAAAAAAAATTCGATAAATTATATTGCATAGGTGCGAACTATGCGAAAACATTTTAAAAATTATTTTTTTTTTAACAATTTTATTATACTTTTATAGACATTTTATCGATGACGACTTATTTTGAACCAAGAAGCAGTGCTTCAAAGAAGCCTCGGTGATTTGCCCTTCTTCATGAAAAAAAAAAATAAATTGATTCGTTGAATAATAAGGACGAATGTAATTTTTTTTTATCTTGATGACGAGTATACTCGACATAAACAGTTAAAGGGTTAAATCTATTAAAAATGAGGCAATTGTAAAATCAAACCTTCGGTTATTTCGTAAAAACAAGGAAAGCATATAAAGATGTAACACATAGAATACAGGGAGTTTTAGCGGGCATGAAAGATGAAGCTAAAATCAACATATCATTTCATCAAGAACAAATGATGCATTGCAATATGAGACTACCGAAATTAGAGTTAGCAAAGTTCTGTGGTGACTATTCGAAATGGTCAAATTTTCAAGATTTGTATTGCCAAATTGTTCACGAAAAGAAACAAACACCGCACGCAGTTAAAATCTCGTATTTAGAAACATGTATTGGTGGCTCTGCAGCAAAAATAATAAGAAACATGGAGAAAACGAACGACAACTACAACATAGCATGGCAGCTGCTAAATGATAGGTACGAAAATAAAAGACTACTTGCTCACAAGCAGTTAGACATTTTCTTACGGTTACCTAAGCTATCCCAGGAATCAGGAGAAGCCCTAAAAGAATTGCATGATACAACAAATGAAGTTCTAAATGCATTAAAAGGATTAGGATTCAATACATCTACCTGGAACTTATTCATAACGCATATATTACTAAATAAGGTTAATTGGCTTTGATTTTCGGCTCAAATAGTCAGAAAAATATCCTGATTTTGCAAAATTTTATATTTTCGATTATTTCTGAGCATGTTATTTTTGGGGTACGGTATTGAGCAGTGAAGATATTTACTCACAAGGATTGAACTATTGGACCATTGTACAACAGAAGGAGACTATTAAAGTTGTGATCTGAACCAAGGGTGCATAAAATTGGTACATGGTGGCAGATACCAATTTTAAATTTAACACGAAGAAGATAGTCATTTTGGAATGTTTTATGATGTTCAAAAACCTCGTTATAAATGAGCTTGTAAGCTCAAAATGGGGTTGGGCATCAAACAAAATTGTGTAACAGTATATATAAATTACATTGAATTCAAAAAATTCAAAAAAAAAAAAAACATAGCGAAACCAGCAAACTGTATGAAATGCAGTTAGAGGATCCAAGAAAGGTGGAGGATCTCAAAGATTTTCTCCGATTTTTGGAACAACGGTTTCTCCCACTTGAAACAAATAAAAAATTCAACACAAAGAACAAACCTTATGAAGTACGTGAAACACAGCATAAAATTGTTAAGAACTTATACATCAATAAGGAGAATACATAAGTCAATGTGCGAATTTTAAAGCATTAAGCGTACACGAAAGAACACAGCTCATCCAACTCTTAACGGTATGTAGAATTTGCTTTGAGAACCACAGCACTACAACTTGCAAAAGTCGTTCTTGATCGACTCCGGTTTGCAAGGTACCTTCATCATAAAAGGTGGTGCAAATTTACTGAACGTAAGGAAGAAGAACACGAATATTGCCGTATCAGGAATGGGTGGACTCAAAGCAGGAGTTTGTAAAAACAAAATAGAATTCGATGTAGCTCCGAGATTTGACAGTAAGTTTTCGGTTCGAATGGAAACAATGGTGTTCGATCAACTGACGCATCACCTACCAGAAGCTAAATTTAACAAAAACAAATTTAAGCATCTACAAATGATGCTAGGCCTGACTATTATCGAGCAATGTGGTGAACAACTTAATAAAGGGGAATGAACGAGAACCCATGGCGCAAGAGACCGCGCTTGGGTGGATAATAATCGGATGCCTGAGATCAGCTAATCAAGCAACTAACACTAGCTTGGTATCAACAAAGGCGATCAGTGAACATCTACAGTTACTCGTAGAGAACGAGGGCATAGCTGATCATATAACACGAACGGAAGAAATGGAAAGAGCTGACGAACATTTTGTAAAAACCATTCGACGTGATTCCAATGGCATGTGTATTGCAAACTTACCCTTGGAAGAAAACATTGCGACGCTAAGAGAATTACGAAAAACGGCCATTGCCAGACTAATTTAGTTAGAAAGACGGTTCGCTAGAGATGTGAACTTTAAACAAAGATATGTAGAATTCATGAGAGAATACCTGAAATTAACACATATGGCAAGTGAACCAACCAGTGAACCAACCATCCACGTGTCACAAGAATGAATCGAGCAAAATCTACAATATCCCACATCATGGTGTAGTAAATAAAGACAGTGATACCACCAAACTGAGGGTTGTATTTGATGCATCAGCTAAAACAACAAACGGTATAAGTTTAAATGATATAATGCTAAACGGCCGAAAAATTCAAGATGACTTGGATTAACTAATTCTATGTTTAGACAAGTTTGGATAGATCAAAACCAGCAACACTATCAGGTTGGAGAGAAGATTCTAACCTTACAATACAAGATTTTGTCTTAAAAACAGTCACCTATGAAACCAAGGTAGCTAGTTTTCTAGCAATAAAAACAATGCACAAATTAGCGCAAGATAAAGCTGAAAACTACCCCGTTGCTTCTAAAATATTGAAGGAAGACCTTTACGTTGACGATAGGTTAACAGGAGGGGACACAAAAGAAGATGTGCTCAATGTTTATAATGAATGAACCGGCATAATGGCCAGAGGAGGATTCATGCTACGGAAATGGAGTTCGAACGATGCAACAATTCTTGCCGAAATTTCAAAAGAAATACAAAGTAATGGCACAATCACCATTAAATTGAACGACATAATTAAAACGTTGGGAATTTTAGATAATCCAAGATATGACAACTTACAATTCAACACGCAACGTTTACAGCTTTCTACTTCAAACATCTCAATTAAAAGGCTGCAAGCGATAAGCAAACTATAAAGATGAATTGAACAACATTGATTCCATCGTACGTCATACCAAGATGGGTGAACACAATTAAAAGCAAAAAGTACTTTTTACGCTATTTGCCGTAGGCACTTGACGAAACACACTTATACTTAATAAACATATTTTTTTATTAATCACTTGTTTTTTGTTTCGCAGAATTATTTTGAATAATTTTCAAAAAGTTTAAAAAATCACTCGATCGATTTCGACTTGTTAGGTCTTCATCAGGAGTATCTACTGATTTGTATTAGTAAAAATTTTGTTATATAGTAGAAAAAAGCAAAATATAAATAAAAGAAGGAGGGACAAAAAATCAGCAATAAAAATTAATCTACGGATCGCGCAGGTAGGCGATGAGTCATAGGTTGAGTAACAAAATTCAAGGTATATTATTGCGTACGTGAGAATAGAAAAGGGCGGGGTCTTTGGTGAGAACCGGATTTCTCTCTGTTCGTTAAGGATATTTTGGTTAAGAAATATTGATTTTCGAATTTCGTAAGATTCTAAGGTATCTAAACGTCTGCCTTTGGGTTGTATATGTAATATGTCTAAATTGTTCAAGCTAGCTGTATGATTTTCTGAAGTTAAATGGTTATGGAAAGTTGATTGATTGCAACCAGATAAATGTTCTTTAGCTCTAACTCCAAAATTGCACCCAGTCTGACCAATATAGGAGAAACTACAATCATTGCAGTTGATCCTATTGACACCAGATTTGGAAAGGCGATCAACTCTAGGTTTATTGTTAAAAATCATTTTCTTTATTGTGTTATTATTATAAAAAGCAAAACTAATATTGGTATAATTGGACACGATGTTGCTAATCCGTTGGCTCGTTTTTCCTATATACTCTAAGCGACGCCAATTTTCCCGCGTTGGACTACCCGGTGGATAAATACCCGTTAGAGTTTTACGCTTTAGCTTTTTATTCAATAACTTTAATATAGTCCTAGTTGTATATCCGTTATTCGTTGCTATTTGAAGAATTATGTTAAGCTCAGTGTTATAATTTGAATTTGACAGAGGGATGTTTATTAGTCTATCTATGAGTGAGTGGAAAGCTGACATTTTAATATTATGGGGATGGTTTGAAGAACTAGGGATAACAGCGTCCGTATACGTGGGTTTACGATAAATTTTGAAGTCTAAAGTAGAATTAATCCTGGTTATTGTTATATCTAGAAAATTAATACATTTATTTTCTTCTTTTTCTAACGTAAAATCAATGGTGGGATATTGAGAATTTAACCAAGTAAGAAAAGAGTCTAACAGTCTATCAGTTCCATTCCATAGACATAATATGTCATCAACATATCTATACCAAAAGATTATATGACGAAAATAAGGATTGTTATTCGATATGATCATTTGTTCGAAGAAAATCATGAAAATTTCAGCCAACAAAGGTGACAGAGGCGAGCCCATGGGTAGACCATCAGCGAATTTGTAATATGTGTTATCAAAACAGAAATAATTTGTTTAATACAAGTCTCAAAAACTAACTTTAGTTCACGACGTAAGCTCTCGTCTACAACATCCCTATCTAAGTAATTACAAACTATTTGGGACAAAGTATTAATTGGAATAGAAGTGAAAAGACTGGCAACGTCAAATGAAACTAGTTTTGAATGTAACGGAATGTCGACGTCTTGAATTTTGTTAATCAATTCTACCGAGTTCTTAACCGAGTAAGCCGAAAAGAAATTAGTATGACAATTGAAAAAATTTATGAAACCCTTACATAGCTTGTAGGCAGGAGCATCGCAATACGCTACTATTGGTCTAATTGGAATGCCTTCCTTATGGATTTTTGGTAAACCATAAAGGATCGGGGCAGATGGATTCATGACAGAATACTTCCAACCAGTTCCATCAAATAACTTCTGGCATTGGTTGATACACTTACTAACCGAAGTCTTAAAAGACTTGGTTCGATCTCTGCCAAGCTCTATTGCTTTGCTTTCTGTAATAAAATCAGAGATTTTATTGCAGTAATCGACTTTTGTGAGCACGGTAATTGTTTTGCCTTTATCCGCTTTACACGATATCAGGTCATGGTCACGTAGTTTTTTCTTTATCGCACCAATCACTTTGAGGTTAGTATTAGAAGCAGCAGAAGAAAAAGAATTTGTCGGAGAAGAAGAGTTACCAATACCTTTCTTTATTTGTAACGCACACACTGATTTTATTTGGGTTATCTGGCCAGATAAGGCTGTTTCGGCATCTACAGCAAGATTCTCGAATGATCGAAGGTCGATTTTGTTTGGCGTAGGGGCATAATTCACTCCGTTGCTAAGCATTTGCACCTCTGTATCACGGAAAACGACTGAGGACAAGTTCTTAAAACGTGGATGAAATTGGAAACCAGACGAACCACTATTACCTCTACGGTTAAATGGATAGGCCTCATCTCGCAACACATCCAGCTTAGCTTTTTGTTTTACATATTGAATATGTGAAATTTCAGCTACCTCTGCACGAACTTCGGTTAGTAAGTGTATCAACCAATGCCAGAAGTTATTTGATGGAACTGGTTGGAAGTACTTTGTCATGAATCCATCTGCCCCGATCCTTTATGGTTTACTAAAAATCCATAAAGAAGGCATTCCAATTAGACCAATAGTAGCGTATTGCAATGCTCCTGCCTACAAGCTATGTAAGGGTTTCATAAATTTTTTCAATTGTCATACTAATTTCTTTTCGGCTTACTCGGTTAAGAACTCGGTAGAATTGATTAACAAAATTCAAGACGTCGACATTCCGTTACATTCAAAACTAGCTTCATTTGACGTTGCCAGTCTTTTCACTTCTATTCCAATTAATACTTTGTCCCAAATAGTTTGTAATTACTTAGATAGGGATGTTGTAGATCAGAGCTTACGTCGTGAACTGAAGTTAGTTTTTGAGACTTGTATTAAACAAATTATTTCTGTTTTGATAATACATATTTCAAATTCGCTGATGGTCTACCCATGGGCTCGCCTCTGTCACCTTTGTTGGCTGAAATTTTCATGATTTTCTTCGAACAAATGATCATATCAAATAACAATCCTTATTTTCGTCATATAATCTTTTGGTATAGATATGTTGATGACATATTATGTCTATGGAATGGAACTGATAGACTGTTAGACTCTTTTCTTACTTGGTTAAATTCTCAATATCCCACCATTGATTTTACGTTAGAAAAAGAAGAAAATAAATGTATTAATTTTCTAGATATAACAATAACCAGGATTAATTCTACTTTAGACTTCAAAATTTATCGTAAACCCACGTATACGGACGCTGTTATCCCTAGTTCTTCAAACCATCCCCATAATATTAAAATGTCAGCTTTCCACTCATTCATAGATAGACTAATAAACATCCCTCTGTCAAATTCAAATTATAACACTGAGCTTAACATAATTCTTCAAATAGCAACGAATAACGGATATACAACTAGGACTATATTAAAGTTATTGAATAAAAAGCTAAAGCGTAAAACTCTAACGGGTATTTATCCACCGGATAGTCCAACGCGGGAAAATTGGCGTCGCTTAGAGTATATAGGAAAAACGAGCCAACGGATTAGCAACATCGTGTCCAATTATACCAATATTAGTTTTGCTTTTTATAATAATAACACAATAAAGAAAATGATTTTTAACAATAAACCTAGAGTTGATCGCCTTTCCAAATCTGGTGTCAATAGGATCAATTGCAATGATTGTAGTTTCTCCTATATTGGTCAGACTGGGCGCAATTTTGGAGTTAGAGCTAAAGAACATTTATCTGGTTGCAATCAATCAACTTTCCATAACCATTTAACTTCAGAAAATCATACAGCTAGCTTGAACAATTTAGACATATTACATATACAACCCAAAGGCAGACGTTTAGATACCTTAGAATCTTACGAAATTCGAAAATCAATATTTCTTAACCAAAATATCCTTAACGAACAGAGAGAAATCCGGTTCTCACCAATTACAGACCCCGCCCTTTTCTATTCTCACGTACGCAATAATATACCTTGAATTTTGTTACTCAACCTATGACTCATCGCCTACCTGCGCGATCCGTAGATTAATTTTTATTGCTGATTTTTTGTCCCTCCTTCTTTTATTTATATTTTGCTTTTTTCTACTATATAACAAAATTTTTACTAATACAAATCAGTAGATACTCCTGATGATGACCTAACAAGTCGAAATTGATCGAGTGATTTTTTAAACTTTTTGAAAATTATTCAAAATAATTCTGCGAAACAAAAAACAAGTGATTAATAAAAAAATGTGTTTATTAAGTAAAAGCAAAAAGGTTGAAGTTCATAGTTTTGCGAATGCATCTGAAAGGACATTGGCTGCGATAGTTTATTACCGAGTTATTGATAAAAAAGGTGAAAACAAGCCTAATAATAGCCAAATCCAAAGTTGCACCCATAACGAATAAAATTACTATCCCAAGGCTTGAACTCAATGCAATTTTACTACTAGTGAACCTAGTAAACCATATTCGTGAGTCAACACAATATGCCAATGCAAAAGTGTATTGTTGGACAAATTCAACAATCGCGTTAAGTTGGATTAAGAGCAATATAAATAACTATACACCATGGGTGTCAGAGTGTCTGCAATGAGAAAGCTGTTTCCTCAAGCTATATGGTGTCACGTACCATCCGAAGAAAATCGTACCGATGTCGCCTCAAGAGAAATTACACCAGGGAAACGTAAAGGTAGCGAACTTTGGTGAAATGGACCAACATTCTTACGCTTAAATAAAGGAAGGTGGCCTGAAGATATTATGTCTGACACGAAAACGGATAATATCATTAAATATGAAAATAGAGCACCCATTTCTACAATTATTTTCGAGAATATCGGAATATCGAAAATTAATTAGAGTTATAGGTTATAAGCTAAGGTTCATTGACAAATGCAAATACTTAAAAATACCAAAAACAGTGGAAATCAATGCTGTTGAATTTAAAACAGCAAATGAAAATTCTATTAAGATGACGAAAATTGAGGATTTATCAACGCTATGTAGTCAAATAGGGTCATCTCTCTCTCATAATTTCGAGTGGAAGCACACCATTAGTTTTGACACCGGCACACTTTCTAATTGGGAGATTATTTCTAACGGTTCCAGAAGACAATTATAGCGAAATAAAGCAAAATCGATTATCTAGATGGGAATTTCTACAATAACTGAAGCAGTATTTCCTTATCGAAGCACTGGTACACGGGGTATTTGAACTCATTTCAACAACGATACAAATGGAAGCAAGTGCAACCAAATATTGCCAAGGATCAAATTATACTAATAAAGAACAAAAAAGGTTGCCAATACATGGCCAATGGGAAAGGTGGTAGGGTTCATCCTGGTGATGATGGTAATGTCAGAGTGATATCAGTAAAATATAACAATGGTATTACAAAACACTCGATAAGAAATGTGTGCCTTTTGCCAATCGATGACATCGTATATTCTGCACCACAAGTACAACCAAACGAGAATCTGGTAGGGAGGAAAATATAACGGCCGGAAGAGCGACAAAAAGCATGAAAGCCAACCACTGTGGATTGAGTTCTGTTACGACCAACATGACAAACAATAGAACACAATCAGTAAGAAAAGCGAAGCTAATGAAGTTTGTGGCATTAATTAAGGCCATTATGATTGTAATGATCATTTCACGAGGACACCTCACCAATGCAACTGACAAGGTACACATTCAACAATTCAACCAGCCAATTGAGGATTATCAGGAAAACATCGGCCACGTAAAAGTAATTGCAAAGAAATGGAATTTAATAATCTGTTACTAATTTACGAACTAATGGGAAGAAATAAAACAAATAAATGTGATGCATACGGAACTTGCGGAAGCCTGTAAACGAACACCAGGCATTATATAATTGTGTCTTGATGCTACACCAATTGGATTGGCAACTAGGGGTTGTACGAAAGAACAATGAATTCTTAATGTCCAGTAATAAGGAGATGCTACACCAAAAGAGGGGAATTTGAAATACTACGGGGATCCTGCGTGGAGATATATTCGGAATACTAACTCAACGGGAAGCAAATCAATATGAAAATCATTTTTAGACGATTGATGAAAACGAGCGGCATCTATTAGATCTTCTTAGCAATCAAACCAGCATCATTGATAACACGATCAAGTTATTCAAACATAACACGAACCTGACATTGTTGCCGTTAAACAATTTTCGGGAAAAGAGCGGTGTTGTAATATTATATATAAAACACGCGCTTGCTTGTCTGTACATTAAAACCAACAAAAGTTTATTAAACTATTAAACTCAAGATCCCAAATTATACAGTGAACGAAATATCGAAATGTAAAGTTATAACAATCTCTCCCACTTAATTAATACTTCTTACATAATCTTGAAGATATTTCGGTGGTTGCTTTACACGACTGGATTGCCTTAAATTGGATGGTCCTGAAATTGCTTGCGATGGTCTTACTATCTCCTGACATTGTTGTTCTTCACTAAATTCAGATAAACCATCTGGTGATGGTCTGTCCATAAGTGGTAATCGTATTGAACTTGGTGATTTTATTGATTGCTCATTTAAACTTGATGGTGGATTTGTATCGAAGTGGACCTTTTTAACTAGTGTACGATGAATTTGATTTATATGTCGCTTAATCGAACGATCTATATCTAGTAATACGTTGTAATGTAGAACGCCCCATTTTTCAATTATTGTTCCAAAACGCCAAACTACCTTATTATGATAAAAATCACGAACTTGTACTCTCTCTCCCACTTGAAAAGATCGCTGACATGTTGAAGTTTGGTTTGGTGTTGGATGATAGGGACGTAAAGCATCTAGTCTAATTCTTATTTGACGATTAAGATATAGCTCTGCTGGTGATTTTCCGCTAGCTAATAGTGTGGCACGTTAGTGAAACATAATTTCTTGAAGCTTGATATTTAATGGTGTTGAATCATTTTCAGCGGCTTTAAATCGATTTTTCAATGTTTGTACATTTCTTTCAGCTAAACCATTGGTTGCAGAATGTCCCGGAGCAATTAATTTTTGAAAAATACCACTTGAATTACAGAATTGTTTGAATTCATTACTTGTAAATATTCCTGCATTGTCTGATACTATTACTTGTGGATAGCCGTGACTTGAAAATATGTTGTCAAGAAACTGGATGGTGCTGAAAGACGTTGGTGAACTTTTCAGAAGTTTTATTTCTACCCATTTTGATTTTGCATCGACACAAATTAAAAAGTAATGATCATTATGCCATTCCACACTTTAATTCTTTCAGCGTGATTCTTTCTTTGTTTCTTTCCCCTTCACCCACAAACTGATTTTTTAGCGGGGAAATTGTTGATTCTTTTTTCGTCAATATTTTTTTTTTGATTCACTGATTTCTTCGCACTATTACGTAATAAATATTTCAAGGACATCTTGTTTATTTTTCGTTTTTGTGTTAATTTTAGTTTAATGTTTGCTTCGAATGCAAAAAATATATTTTTTCAACCAAGGAAGCAATTTTCGCACCGAATAATAAATATTTTTTACTATATGAATAAATAAATTAAAAAACATAATTTTACGCACATCTATATAAAAAAAGAAAGGCTATAGTAAAAAAGGGTGTACCAAAAAAATCGTTCGGATTGTTTTGTTTGCTTATAATAAAAAATAGAAATAAAAATGATTAATTTAAAATATAATTTATATTTAATTTAATGTATAATTTAAAATAAAACATATTAATTAAATATTATAGTTTTCCGAACGGATTTTTTCGTCCCCCTACAAATGCGCAAAGAAATCAAATGTGGCCGTCGATTGATTTTTTGAAATCAGAGAATCACGCTGAAAGAATTAAAGTGTGGCGAGACCCATTGATTGGTCCTGCGTAGTCGATATGAACACGTTGCCAGTTATATTCTGGTTCATCCCATGAGTGTACATTTACTTTCGGTGGATTATGCTTGATAAGAGCGCAACCTTCACATGATTTAACTACTTTTTCAATGGCTTGATCTATTCCTTTCCAATAAACATAACGTCGAGCAAGTTGTTTCATTTTAGTTATGCCAATGCGCGTATGATGTAATTCCTTGAGAACCTGTTCTTGTAATTGTTTTGGAATAACAACTCGATTGTTTTTGAATAGTATACCATCGTTTAACACGTAATTATCGATTGGTGAAGTTTGAATTTCATGTATAAGTTGAGTTAATTCCTTATCCTTTTTGGTTTCTTGTGCTATTACGTCAGCTGTTATTGTAACTGATGATATTTGTAAAATTAAATTAAAACATATCTCTTGAGTTTCATCTTCAATGAACTTTTCTGTTTGTGATGATTGTTCATTAATAGGCGCTCCAGATAAGCAATCTACGTTAACATTTCTTCGCCTTTTTTGAATTTCGCAGTGTAATTGAAACCTGATAGAAACAATGCATAACGTAATAAACGACCTGCAGTCATCGACGGTATCTGCTTTTTATGATGAATAATTCGTGAAAGTGGTTCGTTATCTGTAACAAGCATAAAATGTTGACCAAATAAATAATTGAAGAAATGGCTGACGCCAAAAACTATAGCTAAAGCTTCCCAATCTAATTGGCTATAATTTTGTTCATAAACGGTGAGAGCTCTAGATGCATATGCTATTAGTTGTTCTGTGTCATTAATTATATGATTCATAATTGCAGCTACTCCGGTAGGGCTGGCATCACATGTCAGTACAATTGGTAAAGCTGGGTCATACGGTATTAAGACTCGATCACTTATTAACTCCTTTTTCAAATTAATAAATGCTTCCTCACAATCTGTTGACCATTTGAATTTTTGATTTTTCCGTAATAAATCTCGAAGTGGAGTTGTTTTTGTTGACATATCTGGAATGAAGCGTGCGTAGTATGTAATCATGCCAAAAAAACGGCGCACATCATCAATATTTGCTGGACCTTTCATATCAGTAATAGCTTTAATTTTATCTGGTGATTTTGAAATTTTGTTGTGCTCAATTATATGCCCCAAATATTCTATTTTCTCTGATAAAAATATACACTTTGATTTATTTACGTGCAAATTATTTTCTTGTAGGCGTTGTAAACATGCTTCTAAATTAAATAAACATTGTTCTTTTGAAGTGCCATGAATAATTATATCATCGAAATACGTTTCTGTTTGATTAAGACCTTGTAAAATTTGATCAAGAATTCGATTGAATTCTGCTGGAGCTGTCTTAATTCCAAAATTTAAACGATTTACTTTGGATACACCTCGGTGTGTTGTAATGGCTTGAATTTCACTACTGGATTCATCGATTGGAATATGCAAATATGCTTTGTAAATATCAAGTTTACAAAAATACTTCGAATTTCTGAGACTATGTAAAATATCTGGAATTGGGCGAATTGGATATTTCGCTGATACAAGTCTTTCATTTACATCATCTTGTAATCTGCACATAATCGAACACTTTTATCACTTTTAGGAATCACTACTAATGCTGAACCCCAATCACATACATTGATTTTTGTAATTATACTGGCAGCTTCTAAATTATTCAATTCTTGTTCGACCTGTGATCTCAATGCAAACGGTACGTCACGTTCTTTTGTATATGATGATTTTACACCATCACGGAGTTTAAGTGTAACTTTATGATTTGTGGAATACATCCAACTTTTTGTTGAAAAAATTCTGAGTATTTGATGGTGACGTCATCAATTGATATATTGGTGTTAAAATGTATTGCATGACGATCCATACAATTGCTTTTATCCACATCTTCTAAATTGATATTTAGATGTCGAATCCATACACGACCTAATACCGCCGGTCGACCTTTTGAGACAATATACACTTCTTCGTTGGATTGATTATTTTTATATTTGACATCAACAAATACTTTGCCTAGAAAAATATCATTTGTGTATGCTCGAAAATACATGTTTGTGGATATTATAGGAATATTTAAGTTTAATTTCTGAAATTCGTCCTCCAGAATAAGAGTGAATGCTGCACCCGAATCAACTTCAAAATAAGCTGGTTTGTTATTTAACTGAACGGTGACAAAATATTTTTGATAATCACTGGAATGAATTGGCACTTGTTGAACAAAAACGTCTACAATATTTGTTTGATGAATTTTAGCTGGCTCTTTGAATTTGGTTGACTGTTGTTCTTTTACTATTGATGTTATACATACTTTAGCGATGTGACCACTTTTATTACACAACGAACATTTTAAATTTTTATGCTTGATGCGACAATATGATGCGCGATGATTATTACGGCCACATTTGAAACATAACCCATCAATTCCAAGAGACGAGTAATCTATTTTTGACTTTGAACGTTGATTATAATTTGAATTTGAACGATGTTTATTTCGGCTTGATCGCCCTGAATGTACTACTTTGTGAACCTCGCTTAAATTACTGGATGTTGCATTTCAATTTTCAATTTTTGTTAATTCTTGAGTTTCAATTCTTGACGCTTCAAGTGCTGTAGCTTGCTTCAAAATATCAGCAAATGTTGTTACATCTAATTGTAATAATTGTTCCCGAATCCAATTATCTCTGAGACCTCGAATAAACTGTGCTCGTAGAAAAATGTCTGCAACTGTTACCTCCAGATAACATGTGCAAGTTGCTATAAATTTACATTCCGGTAAATCTTTTGGCGCGGAGCGATGCAACAAATTCAGATATCGACTGATTACTGGTTTCATATGTATTTAGAAAATAATGTTGTGATACAACCACATTTTTTTCTGGCGATAACATTTTCTTAAATGATTCAGCCAATACTCTAAATGTTAAATCTTGAATTGGTTTATCAGGTCCAAGTAATGCTGATAAATTATTATAATGTGTTAATCCGATTGAAACTGTGAGTAATTGAGCCTTTTTCTTATCATCGTTTATGTTTCGAACTGCCAAATAATTATTAAAACGTTCTAGATAATTCTTGAATTTTCCTTCTTTTGGATTGAAATTTTCGAATGCTGGAATATTATTATTAACATTTGCTGGATTATTTCCCGTGTTTTGTTGCAAATTTCGCATAAGGGCGGTTATACCTTCCATAAATTCTTTGAATTGAATTTCATTCATAGCTATTTATTTTCTAATTTCTGTTTTTTTTTTTAAATTATTGCGATTTTCACTAATAAAATCTTTTTTTTTTTCTTCGTCGCCAATTGTAATATTATATCATAGAATAAGTTGTTAAACTTATTTTTCTATGATTATATATAAAACACGCGCTTGCTTGTCTGTACATTAAAACCAACTAAAGTTTATTAAACTATTAAACTCAAGATTCCAAATTATACAGTGAACGAAATATCGAAATGAAAAGTTATAACAAGCGGCATAATCATTGCATTTGCAATTACCATTAAATATTACGACCCTTCGTGGAGCTTTACCAACTGCATCTCCCATTCAGGCCCAAGAACTTCTAGGGCGCCCCAGGATGTTTAAACACATAAAATAAAAGCGACAAATTTCTACATTAAAATCAGTTTATTCCAGTATTAGTTCCCACCAGTGGTCCGCTCGGAATAAAAAGCAAGAATTTTCTATTTCAAGCAGAGGCTGAACTAACAACAGTTGTTTTTTGTTTGTTTTTATATTTACTCAACTACAGATAAAGTGAAATTGCGTTTCAACGTTAACCTGTCCTTTTTCAAGTTTTATTCAATTGTTGTATTTTAATTAAAAATTATAAATATGACAAAATTGTCAGCTGAGAAGGAACAAAATATCATTTCTTTTTTGCGAAAAAGGATATATTCTCTGAGCAAAATGCCACGCAATGTTCTATGACATATCTGTCATAGAACAGTACGCAATGTAAGAAACCGGGACAATTTGGGGAATCAAATGGATGCAAAGGACGTCCACAACTTTTAAATAATAGGAATTCTCTAATAGGGATTATATTTCTATCGCCCACTACTCCTGCGGAGATTTGTAATATTATTTGTTTTCTGGGTAATGGTAAAGGTAGTGGACCAGATAATATTCGTAATCAGGTTCTGAAGCGTAGTGTAGCCTTCTTCTCTGAAATTATTGCGAAGTTAATAAACACAATTTTTCAAACAGGTGAATATCCTAATCAATTAAAAATTGCCAAAGTTGTGCCAGTTTTCAAAAGTGGTGAGAAAAATCTAATTTCTAACTATAGACCTATTTGTACTCTATCTGTATTCGATAAAATTATTGAAAAAGTTATAAATTCGCGATTCAGGAGTTTCTTAAATGAATCAAACTTTTTCTACGCATATCAGTATGGGTTTAGAGAAGGTGCGGGCACTGATGTGGCTCTTGTTGAAATGACAAACATGATTTACAATGCTTTGGATCGAAAGGAGTATGTCGCAGCCCTCTTTCTAGATCTAAAAAAAGGTTTTGATACTTTTGATCACAAGCTGCTTCTCGATAAACTATATGTTTATGGATTTCGTGGTGTAGCCTATAAATTGGTTACTACACACCAAAAAATTTACATATAAAATGAATACACTTATAATATAAATTATAATTCCGTACGAATTTTTTATAGATTTTATATTAGTTAAACTTATAAACAAATGTTATAAAATATTGAATACAATTTATAATACTAAATATAAATAAATTGATAGGTCACTGGTATATAGTGAAAATATAAAGTTTATCCAGTAAATGTTAATTTTTGTTTATAAGGGATTTAGTATTAAATTTATATAAATTATTTATAGAAAATATCAACCTGGTTATCGTATAAAATATTGTTGCTTTAGTATAGAAATTTCGGAAATTCTATATGCTAGAACTGAACTCAGTTTTCAATACTGATGAAATTTAAGTAATATTTTTACATAAATAAAACAATTTTAGATTATTTTGTAATAATCTTAAGTGTTATGTTTATTTAAATTTGCTTACAAAAATGTACAAGATCTACGATTAAATTAATTGTAAAGTAATTTATATGGTACTATTTAATATAATATATGTTTTGTTTGTTTTTCGTGACACGGCACGATCATAACTTCTGTTTAATTTAAAATGTTTCAAATATAATTTATTTAGTATTGACTGTGCCATAGCTTGTATCTTAAATGTATTATAAAATTCGTCAAACGTGACAACTAAATAACTATTTCCCAAGAAATATTTTTCCTTAAAGTCAAAAAACACTTTGGGGAAAAGGGAATAAAACTGATACAAAATTTTAAATTTCTATTCCCCGGGATTTACCAGAATAGTGCTAAAGAATAATCAAGGGCGATAGTGTGTATTTGTGTAACATATTATAATTAATCCACAAATATTTAACGATTTATCAGATAAATTATTTTCTTGAATAAATTCTTTACTAAGTAAAGTATTTTTCCTATTTTCCACTTTTCTTTCTAGATTTAAATTTTTATAAGAGTTGAAAACTTTTGTTGTTGGCGAATTGCTAAGCTTTTTATTTAAATTTTTAAAATATTGGTCAAATGACTCATAACGGATAGATGTCAAGTAAGCTACAGGACCCATTTTCAATATTATACTAGGATAGTGTGTTAAAAGATGATGTTTTGGTAACAAGTCTACCTTAAATTCTGAAGCCGTTCACTATGGCACATTTCAAAACAGGATGTCATAAGGCAGGACGTCGTGAAACAGGATGTCACATAACAACACATTATTTAAATTTTTGATCTATTTTGCAACAATAAATAAAACTTAAACAATTTTTTGGAATTAAAAACCTGCAAGATTAAGTTATTAAAATCGTAAAATTGACTATTAACTATTTTGTGGTATTCTCTTTCAATACGTACTGTTTTGCGATGTACTCTTCCGTACCATGTACTTTAGTGTATCATGTACTATTCTGTGATGTACTGCTTTAATTGGTCCTGTTCCTTACCATGTATTTGAGTGTACCATGTACTGTTTTGTGATATTTTGTTTTGTGACGTCCTGTTTTGGCACATCCACGACACATTTCAGTCGTTTCATATGGAACCCCTTAAATTCAGGAACTGAAGCCGACTAATGATCCGTTATCAATTTTCGTAAATTATTTACAGATGAAACGATGACTAAACCAAAAAACTCGCGATGCGAAGTAAGGTTACAATAAAAAACTGCAAATGAAGGAAAAATAAATATAATTTATATTTTATTTAATTTTGAAATAATTACCATTTTTCACAGCAAATCCGGAAACTAGACGAACTGGCATTTTTGTGGCAATTTGTGTACTGCTTTAAATTCTTTAAATTCAATTTTTGTTTGAAATTTTAAATAAAATTTGGAGAACAAAATACAAAGTCGGATAGAATAAATGATTTCATTGGTTAAATTCTCCCCGCAGAATAAACACCAAGCGCAAAATAAATTTTGAAAAATATTTGAACATTTTAAAAACACTTTGTAATTTATTAACGAAATTTTTTTTTTTTTTTTTTTCATTTTTAAAATGTTTGCATTGATATATTCAAATTGCACAGCTTATATTTACCTAGCAGCATAACAATGCCGCCCCGGTGGCAAAGTGGTTAGCATGCTTGCTCCAGCGACCGGAGGTCCCGGGTTCGATTCCCGATGGTGACACAAGGAAACAATTTCACGGCTGGTTTAGGATCAATGAATTAATCACTCATTATCCGAAATGAAAAAATGATTATGAAACCTCATATGAGGCGGCCAAATCCCTTGATGGGATATAGTGCCAGAGAGAGAGAGAGAGAGCATTACAATATAGCTAATCTAATTTGCCATAATACGTTGCTTAGCAATAATTTTAATATTTAAAAATTTACTGTAAATATTGCACTGCAAATTTTACATGGCTCGTACTTTATTAAGACATTATTGGTAACTGAAAAAAAATCAAACGATCCTACAGTACAAAACTCCCGTTTTGAACAAAAAATATTCGTGTTTGTATTAATTTTATAAAACTAATCGTATAAAACAAAATTTGTATATGATAAAAATATTAATTTCATACCAATCAAGGTGTAAAGAGTGAAGTTTTATACTTCAGGTTATAAAAAGTATACGAATGGAAGTATAGAAATTGTTTGTATACTATGAATTTGTATAAAATATATTACAGAATTATAAAAACGAATTATATAGGTTCAATATTTATAATTTTTATATAGAATTTCATATAAGTATAAATTATCTGAACAAAAATATAAATAAATTTATAGAATATCCGAAAATTTTTTAGTGTGTAGTTACTTAACTAATCGTCAGCAATATGTTATGATTGATGGAATTAGCAGTAATATTTTAACTGTTAAATGTGGGGTTCCTCAAGGCAGTGTGTTGGGACCATTACTGTTCCTGATATTTATCAATGACATCTCGAATTTGCCGTTGATTGGCAAAATTCAAATTTTTGCAGACGATACTGCAATATATTATGAAACAAAAGTCCCTTCTACAATACAGAATAGCATGAAGCATGATATGAACGTCTTACTGGAATACTTCAAATCGAATGTAATCTCATTGAATTTAAATAAAACAAAATTTATGATCTTTCATTCACCACAAAAACTTCCAATTGATTTGCCATATCTTAATATAAATAACGTTGTAGTTGATAGAGTTGAATATTTCAAGTACTTAGGAGTGACTTTTGATACGCACATGTCTTGGGTTGAACACATTAAATCCGTTTGTACTAAAATGGCTCCTTTAGTAGGATTGGTAAGAAAACTCTCGTATTTTGTGCCTAGTTATGTATTGAGACTGATGTACTTTGCATTTATTCATCCCAGAATTCTTTATGGAATTATTGTTTACGGAACGGCAAGTCGGAGCAGGTTAAAACCTCTTCAAACCATGCAAAACAAAAGTGTGTAAGCTATCTTGAAGCTCCCTTTTCGATTATCATCATTGTATTTATATGAATTTGAATCCAAAGAACTTTTGCCGTTGGGTGCGTTGTATGATTACCAAGTTTCATTGTATACGTACAGGACATTAAATGTCTCTTCTACCTTATATAATTTAGAATTTAGTAATAGTAATCATAAATATGGAACCAGATTTGCTAATAACATATCATGCGGATCTATTACAAATGAATTTGGACACAGATCAATCCGATTTTCCGGTCCCTCAATTTACAACAGATTGCCTGAGTCATGGAAAACCGTAATGAATATTCATCAATTCAAGAAACAATTAAAGATCTACTATAGAGAATTGGCAAATAATTACATTTTGTAAATTGTATAACTTTGAAATGCTTATATCTGACACATGTATGAGAAATATGTTTATTATAATGTTAATTTCCCTTTAAAGGACAGTAAATCCATTGGGGAATTGACATTATAATTTTATTGTAATATTATTTTATTGTAAATAAAGTTAAATAAAGTTAAATAAAGTTAAAAAAAAAAAAAAAAAAAGTGAGTTAACAGCTAGGCGGGCGTTGCAAAAAATAGGTTTGCATTCATACGTAAAGAAGAAAAATCCAGCGTTATCCAGCAAAAATATCAAAGCGCGCCTCGAATTCGAAAAATTTCATAAAATTTGGTCTATTGACAATTGGAAACGGGTGATTTGGTCTTACGAAACGAAAATAAATCAATATCAGTCAGATGGGAAGTGCTGCTACAGGAAACGTCCACATGAAAAAATAAAGTAACATCATGTTACGGAAACGATGAAGCACAGTGGCGTTTCTTTAATGGCATGGGGATGCTTCCCCAGGTGGAACGTAGGTCCACTAGTGAGGATCAAGAGCATTATGCGAAAGGAAGAATATTTAAATATTCTTAAAAAAAATCTAGTGGAGTTTGTGGATGAATGAAGCATGTGAAGTTATCCCAGTTTTTCATCCCAAGAATTTGTTTTATTATTACTTACACGCAACTATTATATTCCATACCAGTTTTCTCATCTAATACCTCTATAAGACGATTTAAATTATAAACACAACAACAAAATATCCCATCCCAGTTTTATCGTTTATTCGTTGTTCATGTAAAACAAATACTTGGAAATAATGTATTGTGTTTTGGCAATAGTAATTCTTTATATTTTAAGTTCGAAACAATAACACGCCATATTATAAGTTTAAAATGTTAAGGGTACCTTATAATGAGCTCCCCAGTGCCAGCCGTATGTTAGGATTGGCACAATCTTTCAGCTTCGATATGGCCCAATATAAATTTATATGAAAATCGTCTAAAAGTTCCTAAACCTTCTTGAGTTGAAAATACCGACAGCAACAGCTATATATTTAAATTTGAGGATATGACCATGTTATCAAGTGAGCAGTACCAGCTGTTAATCAATAAAAAATGTGTTTGTCTATAGAGAATTGTCTATAACGTCAAACATCTACATGGTTTGGAAATTTCAAGGTATATTATTTTGGGATGCTACATGGCAGAGTGACTGCTTGCAATGTGACCGCAGCTTCAATCGTATGATCAAATTTGAAGAAACAGCTACTTGAAAATCATAGAAGTTTTTTTTTTTTTTTTTTACGTTGGAAGGCGGAAATCTTCGAAAGACACCTTTAAGTCCGTACTTTAAGGCATGTGGGATTTTGACCCACTAAAATCACCTACCTTTTAAAACCGTTGTTTATTAGAATAAGCATGTAAAAACATATAAATATTTCAGAAATCAAGGATACAAATAAATGTTTGTACTTATGCTTATTCTAATAAACCATCGGTTTTTGCGATAAGCGCTAATTGATTATATATTTATTTTTTGTAAATTAATAAATGCGGGACTACTGTACTCGTATGTTTCTGGGGGAATTTTATATTAATAACATTCTCCATCAAATCATCGTACTTTTCCCATCTGTCATTGCGGTAGCAGTATGCTGTATAATGTGAAGATTCCTTTGAATGGTTTATAAATCCCGTTAAATTTAAAATTTCGCCATAAACATTTAATGTTGTCGGTATATTTGAGATAGTTAAGCTATGGATTGCTTCGATGCTTGTTTCACAATAAACAAAAACTATTGACCCAACATTTATTTGAAGAATATTTTTTTCTTTTCCGCAAACACAATATAGATAGACTATCCGGTTGTTTAATACAGTCTTGAATCAGTCGTTTGCCTAACTCGTCCACTTGATGTAAACTAATTGGTAAGTATTTATATTCATCGATCCCATTTTCATGACATGATTGACACGATGACTTCGTGTTTATACTGCAATATTTTATTACGTTCATAAAATAATTAGATACTTTTGAAATATGTGCAGTACAATCCCATTGCAATCCATACATCTTTGCTAATATAGCATGTTTGTGAACTTTGGCCGATTCTATTTTAAAGTTTCTTAATGAAATTATTAAATTTAAGAAATGTTTTTCTTTATTTAAAAATTCGGTTACATTTACGTTTAAAATGCATTGTATGAATGCATCAAATGCACAGATATTATGATAATAGTCAGTTTTTAATCTTCCGTTTTTTAAATAACACATATGATCTTTTTTAAATACTCTTAAAGTTTTTAATTTTTTAACGTTTTTGGATGGAGCGTTGGAAGTTCTTTTCTTAGTAGCCAGATATTCGACGATTGACGCTTTTCTTACTGTTTCTTCTAAATTATTTAGTTTCGATCGATTTTAACGTAAAATGGCTTTTTGAAGATTTAGGTTGACCATGCCACATTTCCTCTTCTTCAAGAATCTTTGCCAACGTTTGATCTTGGCTGTCCTTAATTATACTCGTATGTTTGTCAATATGTTCTTTCTCAGGTAACTTAGGAATTTCGAGTCACATTCTTTTCATCTATATCTATAAAAATGGTGCAAAAAATGTATGTCCGCGCACCAGTTGAGAACGGCTGAACCGATTTGGCTCAATCTTTTCCGTTGTGTTCGCAATTACCAGGAGATGGTTCTTACGAAAGAAATTTTTTAAAAAATCCACCGGAAAAGTCGGAAAACCCAAAAAATCGAATAAAACACCGTTTTCATATGAATTTTGTGTGTATATTTTTTATGAGACAGGTGGTGTAGTGATTAAAGCTTCGGCGCTTGGATTGGGAGGTACTGAATTCGATTCGCACCAAAGGCTACATCCAAACTGTTATTTTGTTTTTTATCCAATCTATTTATTTTATCTATTTATTTTCTCTATCTATTTATCTCAATAAAAATCAATTGCCGTGCGTTAGTCTCGCAAAAACTCGAGAACGACACGATCAATTTGAATGATTCTTTTTCTGCATTGTCCATCTCAATACAGTGGGGCTTAGAAAAAAAGAAAATTCGGAAAAACTCAAAGGAAAATCCGGAAACACAAAAAAATCGAAACCAAATGGAAAACCGAAAAATCAAAAAAAAAATCGGAAAATCGAGAATTGCGTTTTGTAGAGGAATTTTGTATGGAAATACAATTAACACCACCGATGAAAATTGTATTTTGACAATGATCATTCATTTAAATAGCCACTTCGGATTATTTTCAATAGATGGCATTGGTTGCGGACTACTATAAATATAAGTTGTGTAGAACTTTGGCAAACTTATCTTATATATATATATATATAAAAACAAGTGCATTCAGTTCCCCGTTCTTTTGGCGTTCGCTACGACGATTAACAAATTACAAAGTCAATTTGCAAAAAAAACTAAATTTTTGATAGTTGCCTAAGTTTGAATCGACCTTTTATTCACATTTCAATACATTATGCCGCCTTTATTGTTTCCTGGCCAGAGTGTCCTTGACGAGCAGAGAGAGGTCCGGTTCTCGCCAGTTGCGGATCCCGCCCTTTTCTGTTCTCATGTACGCGGTGGTATGCCTTGAATTTTGTTACTCAACCTATGACTCGTCGCCTACCTGCGCGATCCGTAGATTGATTTTTGTTGCTTATTTTCTGTCCCTCCTTCTTTTATTTATATTTTGCTTTTTTTCTGCTGTATAACAGGTTTTTACTGGTACAGGTCGGTGGATGCTCCTGATGATGGCCTGGCAGGTCGAGGTCGATCGAGTGATTTTTTGAACTTTTTGAGGATTGTTCGGGGTGGCTGCGAGGCAGGGAACGGGTGGTTGGTGGGGGATGTGTTTATTAAGATTAAATGACTATGGTTATATGTAACATTCAAGTGTCGTGGAGGGAAACTTTATGGGTTGATTTATTTTTTGGCTTAGAGGTTACACAATAAAATTTATAATCAGACAAATATTGATACATGGATGTTTTTTTGTATTTTTGGGATCATGGCACTTCTTTAATTAGATTATTTGCTAATAGCTACTTATTACTAATTCTGTCATTTTACAGATTCCTGATTAGCTTAATAGTTTTATTTAATTCTGATTGGGAATAAATTATAGTGTGTTAATTTGTTTAGGTATTGTGACCTGTGACACATTCATTATTTATATATTATCTTATAGATTCCAGATTAGCACTTTTTGAAAACAGATGTCTTTGTTTCATTTTTATTTTTATTAATAAACATATTGGTTTATTAGGGATGGTTAGGTTATCGGTTGAAGAGGGGATCCATCCGTTTGATACTACAATATTTGGATTCGATTTGTTTTATTTTATTTGTTTTACGATAGTCAAATTATAATTAATTTAGTTATAATAATCATTACATTACATTTATTATATTCAAGAATAATTTAATTATATCGTACAAAATAAGGAAACTCTAACGCATAATAATGACATTTTATTTCAGGAAATTGACCATTATGATGCCAACATTATTAATTATCAATTTTTTAAGATGGATGCTATAATAAAGATGTGTGGCGGGCGCGGCGTCGCGACATTGACTGCTTAATTTTTTTTTTTTTTTTTTTTTTTGGGAGGGGATGGCGGAGGAAATGATATTAAATAAAATTTAATCCCTCATAATAATGAAATTTTATTTCAGGACATTTACTAATTAATCAATTACTTTTTAGGATGTTGATTGATGATTATTTTTATCCCGAAAAACAAAACTGATTGTGCCGTCTTGTGCTTTACTAACTATTGACTACTTAGGTGTCTGTAACCGGGTCAAGTCTATCATACCTAACAACCTTTCCTATCCCTCCATCTTGTTATATGTAAAAGGGGTGTACGGTAGGCCCGGCGTATCCGGGATCCTTGCTTAGTCTTGGCCGTACATTCTAATCAATCAAATTTCAATACATTATGCCGCCTTTATGGTTGCGTTCGTTCGCTCATTCTGACAAATTTTTCCACCAATCATATTGCTCAAAATTGACGATTCTGGATTTTTGTACAAAAGATGATTGGTCGAACAAATAACGGAACGAGCGAACGCAACCATTAACCTACCTTTAGTGTTGAATTCGATGAAAAACTGAATGGAATGGCCACTCAGTCGTCTAACTCAAACGTCTATTGAGAATTGAGTTGAGTTGTTTGATTTTTCTATCATTAAATTCAATTTTTGTGAAGGTCAAAAGTGTTTGCTCGGACGAAGTAATTTGGGGCGAGACAAAGTTCGCCGGGTCAGCTAGTTATATATAAATTACGATTTTGAATTTCTTTTACAAAGCGTAATGGTTTTGCTGGAAGCTTGCCAAGGTACATAGTTCGGCTCATTCGTAATTTTATGACGGCAAAATAGTTTTTAACGTTTCCATTGCTATATATATTATTGAAAATACATGACCATAATGGAAAATGTGTTAAATATTTAAAAAAAAATACTTGTAACAGATCCGGGCTGTAATTTTCGTTGAATGGGTCACTTTCATTATTGATTTCTGTTTCTTCTGTAGCTATCTAATCCGAAATCGATTTAAAATCTTTGTAAAATCGGCTTTTTATGTATAAAAATTCATTAAGTTGACGGTTTAAAATATCCTCGTATTAATTATCGTCCTTGAAATCTCTCGGTTCAGTTTTTGAAGATTTATTGATGTTCTTTAAGATCATCTCCATTGCGTTGCTTACGGCCAATGTAAGGTACCTGCTACTTAAAATAATAGATAAATTTAACCAAACCTGCTGTAAAACAAAATAATTCGGAATTATTTATTTATTATTTATAAATGGTGCCTATAGTAACTACAATCGGCACAACAAAACAATTGGTAAAAAAACAAATACGTTACATAAGCTTGACTACAAAAGATTATATAAAGCTTTCTTAAATTAATCTCTCGACAAGTTATAATCAAAAGCTTCGTATACCTTATTAAATACCCGCGATACCCTCGGAATTTGATCAGAAAGACCGTAGTTGGTTACCGCTCGGTCGATGAAGAAAGCTCCATCGCGTTGACACATCCGATGTTCGGCAGCATATAAGCTGATACATGCTAGTAACTCGATACAATCGATACGGAAATTAATGATATCACGCATAAACACGCGGAAGCTACATCTCGGCGGTTATCTAGACGTTGCAATTTCAAAAGATTGCATCGATTCCGATAAGGCGGAAGAACGTAATCCACACCACGCATGGATGGTAAACGTCGTAGCGCGAACAAAATAAACTGTTTCTGGATACTCTCAATCCTCTCGGAGTGACATTAGTAGGAGGGTGACCAAACAGGAGACGCATACTCCACAATAGAGCGAACAAAGCATACGTATAATGATGTCAATGTTAACGGGTCACTAAAGTCCTTGCAGTTTCGTTTAATGAAACCAAACATAATGTACGACCTTGAAATAGTGGCATTAACATGTCTGCTAAATGTAGCGTCAGATTCAAAGATTACGCCAAGATCCGAGATGAACGCAACCCGATCAATGGTTTCGTTGTACAGTTGATATTGATAAAAAACGGGTGTGCGGATACGGAAGTAACAAAGAGTTTTGCATTTTCTCACGTTTAAAGAGAGTATGTTGTTAATTGACCAACTGCAGAACCGGTTTAAGTCATCTTGTAACAATTTGCAGTCTAACACTCTAGAGACCCGGGCGAAAATCTTTATGTCATCTGCGAAGAGGAGGCAGTTGGCAAACTTAAAACATTTTACAACGTCGTCAATAAATAATAAAAATAACAGTGGGCCGATATGACTACCCTGAGGCACACCGGCTGGCGCCCAAAATAATGGGGAGAAAGAATCCATAATCCTAACGGATTGTCAGCGATCTGAGAGGTAAGAACGCAACCAGTCGATAGGAATGAAATAACAATCGAGACTCTCCATCTTCCGAATAAGAATAGAGTGATATCACATCGAAAGCCTTTGCGAAGTCGGTATAGACAACGTCAAGCTGCTGCTTGGAGTTTAGACTATCAAATAAATTACCACAAAACGAGGACAAGTTAGTCACGGTAGACCTACCGGAATAAAATCCATGCTGAAAAGGAGAAATAAGTCTCTTGGTACGGAAGTGCAGTACTCTGTGAACCATGGACTCAAACAGTTTCTGTAAGACATAGAGGATGGCGATCCCACGATAATTACTAACCTCACTTCTATTACCCGCCTTGAAAATCGGATGAATACATAAGATTTTCCAGGGATCCGGAAAAACACCACGACGAAGGCTTTCGTTAAACAAGAAGGTAACTGCAGGGGCCAGACTTACAGCACAACGTTTGAATAGGATTAGTGGAAGACCGTCGTGATTCGCTCCTACTAACGTCGAAAAGGAGCAGTTGATCCAGAACCTCCTGTTCGGTAAATTTGAAATGATCAAATATAATGGAGGTGGAAGTAGTAGGATGCCCGTTGTCTGTAGACCGAAGCGGCTCGTAGACCGATGCAAAGAATTTAGCAAACAAATTACAAATATCAGACGGCTGACTGGCGGTGGAGGTCTGGTAAGACATATTCGACGGAAAACCACATACCTTTTTCTTACTATTAATGAAGTTTCAAAAATTGTTGGGATTGGATGTCAAAACTTGCTCGATTCGCACTACGTAATTATTGTAAAGGAACCAATTGAGAGTCTTAAATTCTGGACGAGCTTTGACAAAATTGGGATAGTAATCTACGCCGTAAAGCCTGTACAGGGAATGAAACTTGTTGTGTCGTTTCTCGAGCACCATCAACTCGGTACTATACCATGGCTCACGAAAGCCGGATTTATAACCCGCGGAACGTGTCTCTTGATACCACTCCCGAGAAGCTCATTGAATCTGTGCACAGTGTCATTCAAATCCGCACTGCGCTGTAAAAAGTCCCAATCGGCAATGCTGAGAAATTCATTCAAGGATGCGTAGTCGGCCATTCTAAAATTAAAGTGAAAATCATTAGAAAAATAATTAGTTGTACATTTAGTATAAAAAATATTTATCGTAATTGGTGTGTGGTAAATGCGCTCAGGTCCAGTGAAGTCCAAGCACGGAGAAACATCGGCATGCAAGATATCGTTGGCAAATAGCAGGTCATGGAATTTCCCTCGACTGTTGCTGAAACGGTTAAGCTGCGTTGTTGATACGGAAGCGAAGTAATCGATGATACTCACTGCCCAATTAAATATAGTGAAGCTATTATTTCTTTTATTATATTATTATTATTTTTAAGTCTCTTGTTAACATCCGCCGTCATGCAATGCATTAAATGTGATTACACATAATCGTACATCAATTACGTTCAAAGTTGTGCTCGGTGATTTCAACGAAATATGGCATATATTCAAATATTGCACAATATCCATTTTATTGAAAGAGTCAAGCACCGCATTTATTTGGGCGAAATTAAAATCTGTCACTACTGTTTTTATAATAGGCCATGTTTTAAATTGTTTCTACAATTCAATCCGGTAGGACCTAAGCCATCCCCCATTGGCATCTAAATTGTGGCTTGAGCTAATCATATCTGAAATAGAAATTGGGTCGTTTGGCTCATTTTTATGAATCTTTATTGGAACTATTAGAGCATAATATAAAATACAAGCGTTAGTTTTTAGTGGATTTCGGACTAGTCCGCCAGTAGCATCCAAGTATGGTACTAAATTCGTTTTGTATTGATTTCTTATCTAGCGTAACATATCGATCTGGATTTTGCCATAAGTTATAAGCCAAAAAAGGTTTAGGTAAAGCTTTTGAGATAATTCGACATTTTTAGACATCTCGTCAATTAAGTCAATTATATCGTCCGTGTGGTTGTTTCCTTCTTTTAGTGCTTCAGACCGCACTTTGCGTAACACATCCAATGATTTAACATTTGTCGTTCTTGTTTGTGCAACAAAATTTTCATCCTCATCTGTGACCATGTTTTCAAAAATCTGTTCCGGGTAACTATGTGATACTAACTTTTGTTGTAAAATTTGCCGCTCAAATCCTCTAACTTGCCTTGTTTTTAATAATAAATGATTTACTTCCAAGTTTGTAGAGTATACATCGAAAATTCAATGAAATAGGCTTGTGCATTTAAGTTTAAACGTATTATAATTACGATGCCCGCAATAAGCTCGAATACAAATACATTTCTTACCATAATCGATCGATTTATTATTTATACAACACCCAGTCTTTTTCGTCAATATATTATCCACGATGTCCAGAGATAGTGTCTTTGCCAATATTTGTAGGGTTGAATTGGTTAGAATGTTCCAATGCTGCTTTGGTATTTGTAATTTACCAAGTAATTATAAATATTCGTTTTATTATTTTTGATAACTTTATGCTTTTGTTTTTTGCGATATACCTTTAATGGGTTTTTCTGTACTTTTTGAAAGCAATCATCATCTGATAAAACGGCTGAAATCGCTAAGGAAGACAAAGATTGATCGATTTCATCTGTTCCAAATGATTCTAACATATTGATACATTCTTCTTTCTGTTCGGTGGTTGGTTGACTATTAAGATGAATTTTGTCTTTTAAAGATTCCAAAAATGTGTTCGATATAAAAAAATTTTGAAGTTTACGCCCGCAAGCGTCTTTATTCATTAGGCCGTCAACTTTTTCACATAAAATGTTAAATAACTTTTTATTAAATATTTTTGTAATATCCACATTTTTTAAAACGTCGATATTTTCCATAACTATTTGATTAATTTCATCAAATTTTGATTCGTCCAATAAAAATTTCTGGAAAGGCATTTTAATTTATTAAGATTAGATATAACTTACCCTGTCACCATTAAAGAATATAATTTAGGAATTCACCAACAATAGTTCAAAATCTCACAAAAATTAATTGAAATTTAAACGTTTTTCTAAGAAAAACTCAAATTTATACGAAACACTATCTAACAATTAAACACAATAAATGCAATAACACTGTTTATTATAATTTTTTATTATAATATAATTTGTTTATTATAAACAAATAAAACACACTTTGTTAATTTTTATTACACAACAATAATTCAACAAACACTTACTTTTTTTTATACGGTAACTGTTCTAAATTTTCGACTAATCACTAGCTCGCTCAATAAAAAATATACTCAATAAACTACAGCTTATATATGCTGTATAAGATAGCAGAAAATTTCCAGCATAAAAAATGCGTTTTGCTATTCACCGCTAGAGGCATCACTATCACAAAAATGAAATTTTTTCTGCTGATATTTTTTTACACCAGCAGAAAATTTTCGATATTTTTATGCAAATTAAAAATTCTCAACAGAAAGTTTTATGAAAAAGAAGAGAAAATGTACGTTTAAACGTTTTGAAGCGATGAAAGTTAATTTTCTTTAAAAAACGATTTGCGTATGTATAGCGTAAGCACTCTCAAAACTTAATTAAATTATCATAATCATAATTATGCAAACACAGGGCAACATCAATACATGGCCATCGTTGAAAGTACTCCATACATTTTTTAAGTCATTTTAATGTGAATTGTTTTCAGTTTTTTAACAAAAGTGTTAGAAAAACCCCCCTGTAACTACCCTGTAACTACCCTGTAACTACCCTGTACTGTAGTAACATAAGATTCACACTTGGCGTCAGTAGCCTTCCATACAATTTTGAAGTCATTTTAATGTGAAATGTTTTCAGTTTTTTTACAAATGTGTTAGAAAAACCCCCCTACCTGGGTGTATGTTTTTATGGTAGCTGAGATCATATTCTATATACATGTGCAACATAAGATTCACACCTGGCGTACGTAGCCTTCCATATATTTTTGATGTCATTTTAATGTGTAATGTTTTCAGTTTTTTAACAAAAGTGTTAGAAAAACCCCCCTGTAACTACCCTGGGTGTATGTTTTTATGATATCTGAGATCACAATCTATATAATGAGTATAATTAGATTCACACCTAGCGTCAGTAGCCTTCCATACATTTTTGATTACAATGACTACATTAAAATGACTTTAAAAATGTATGGAAGGCTACTGACGCCAAATGTGAATCTTATGTTGCTCATGTATATAGAACATGATCTCAGCTACCATAAAAACATACACCCAGGGTAGTTACAGGGGGGTTTTTCTAACACTTTCGTTAAAAAACTGAAAACATTACACATTAAAATGACATCAAAAATATATGGAAGGCTACGTACGCCAGGTGTGAATCTTATGTTGCTCATGTATATAGATTATGATCTCAGCTACCATAAAAACATACACCCAGGGTAGTTACAGGGGGGTTTTTCTAACACTTTTGTTAAAAAACTGAAAACATTTCACATTAAAATGACTTCAAAAATGTATGGACGGCTACTGACGCCAAGTGTGAATCTTATGTTGCTCATGTATATAGAACATGATCTCAGCTACCATAAAAACATACACCCAGGGTAGTTACAGGGGGGTTTTTCTAACATTTTTGTTAAAAAACTGAAAACATTTCACATTAAAATGACTTCAAAATTGTATGGAAGACTACTGACGCCAGGTGTGAATCTAATGTTGCTAATGTATATAGAACATGATCTCAGCTACCATAAAAACATACACCCAGGGTAGTTACAGGGGGGTTTTTCTAGCACTTTTGTTAAAAAACTGGAAACATTTCATATTAAAATGACTTCAAAATTGTATGGAAGGCTACTGACGCCAAGTGTGAATCTTATGTTGCTCATGTATATAGAACATGATCTCAGCTACCATAAAACATACACCCAGGGTAGTTTAAGGGGAGTTTTTCTAACACTTTTGTTAAAAAACAGGAAACATTTCACATTAAAATGACTTCAAAAATGTATTGAAGGCTAGTGACGCCAGGTGTGATTCTTATGTTACTCATTTATATAGAATATGATCTCAGCTACCATAAAAACATACACCCAGGGTAGTTACAGGGGGATTTTTCTAACACTTTTGTTAAACAACTGGAAACATTTCAAATTAAAATGACTTCAAAAATGTATGGAAGGCTACTGACGTCAAGTGTAAATCTTATGTTGCTCATGTATATAAAACATGATCTCAGCTACCATAAAAACATACACCCAGGGTAGTTACAGGGGGGTTTTTCTAACACTTTTGTTAAAAAACTGGAAACATTTCAAATTAAAATGACTTCAAAAATGTATGGAAGGCTACTGACGCCAGGTGTGAATCTGATGTTACTCATGTATATAGAATATGATCTCAGCTACCATAAAAACATACACCCAGGGTAACTACCCTGGGTAGTTGTAACTACAAGGGGGTTTTTCTAACACTTTTGTTAAAAAACTGAAACAATTCACATTAAAATGACTTAAAAAATGTATGGAGTACTTTCAACGATGGCCATTTTTTTGATGTTGCCCTGTGTTTGCATAATTATGATTATGAAAATTTAATTATGTTTTGAGAGTGCTTACGCTATACATACGCAAATCGTTTTTTAAAGAAAATTAACTTTCATCGCTTCAAAACGTTTAAACGTACATTTTCTCTTCTTTTTCATAAATTCTCTGATTTTTCATAAAACTTTCTGCTGAGAATTTTTAATTTGCATAAAAATATCAAAAATTTTCTGCCGGTGTTAAAAAATATCAGCAGAAAAAATTTCATTTTTGTGATAGTGATGCCTCTAGCGGTGAATAGCAAAACGCATTTTTTCTGCTGGAAATTTTCTGCTATCTTATACAGCATAGTGTTACGGTGACACCTAGAATAGAATAGAATAAGCTAATTTCATTAATTATTCAATTGCAATTATAATTTATACTCAACATTTAGGCGTATTTCTATACTAACATATTTGCTGCGCATTTAGGATTATTCTAGAAACAAATATTTTGGTATATAAAGGCGCGCGTTGACGTGTATTGCTGAGTATTATTTTAAACGTGATACAGTGAAGGTTAAATAAAAGGATTATTAAAGTGATTATTAAAGCGATTATTAAAGTGATAATTAAAAAGTGTGTTATAATTATAATAATTAATTGTGAAAATTGTGTTGTATAATAAATTGTGTTGTGTAAATAAAATTGTGTGAGTTAAAATTGAAGCAGTGTATTTATTCACAATCCAGTGATTCGAACCTTGATTGACAAGGCAAAATCGTAACAATTGGTGACAGCGGTGGGATTGTGAATAATAAGAAAAATGATTCTCTACGAATTAAAGCTTGCGCAATTAAAGGAGCAACTGAAACAACGAGGTTTGGCCAGTGAAGGCACAAAAGCTAGTTTGGTGGAGCGACTACGTGAGGCCATGGAGAAGGAAGGTGTAAATCCAGACAAGTATGATTTCGAGGAGGAAAAAACGGATGAGATCAGTATGGATAAGAAACAAAAGGACGTACAAACGGTGGTCGAAACAACGCAAAACCCATCTGGAAGTTTCGATTTTTCGCAGTTGATGGCTGCTATGAATATGATGGGACAACAGTTGAAGCAACAAGGGGCGGACATTAAACAATCGAACCAGGATATGAAACAACAGATGTTACAAGTGGAGCAACAAGGAGCGGACATTAAACATCAAATGAAACAGCAGATGGAGCAACAAGGAGCGGATATTAAACAATCGAACCAGGAAATTAAACAGAAGATTGTACAAATGGAGCAACAAGGAGCGGACATTAAAAACCAAATCGAAGTTGGCCAAAAGAAAATAGACAAGAGGTTTCTGGAGTTATCTTCTACACTACACGGTAAAGTGGAAAAACTGCAAACGGAAGTACACGCAGAAATTCAAAATGTTAAACAAGATCTACAAACGGAAGTTAAACGTCTCGAGAAGGAGCTCCAAGATGTCAAGTCAAATGGAACAACAGGTCAAGTGATCCAGACAGTTAACGCAGTTAAGATAAAACCACCAACATTTGATGGAACAACATCCTTCAGTATTTTTAAGTTCCAATTCGAAACTGCGATTAAGCAAAATCAGTGGACTGAAGAACAATGTGTTGCAGCATTAATTGTGGCTCTTAAAGGCGAAGCGGCAGAAACACTACAAATCATTCCCGAGCAGGAACGGAACGTTTACATGGGAATTATGAAGGCGTTAGATCGAAAATACGGAAGTGACCACAAACGAGAAATCTATCGCATGGAATTGAAGGGTCGATACCAAAGAGGAGGAGAATCGCTACAGGAATTTTCATCGGCAATTGAGCGGCTCGCACATTTAGCACATTCAAATATGTCGGCCGATTACATGGAGCGAATTAAAATAGATGCATTCATTGACGGTATTCGAGATCCTGAGACGCGCAGAGCGGTGATGTTGTCACCTAAGGCAACTTTCATGGAAACCATCGCTTGTGCGTTAACAAACGAAACTGCGCAAACCATCATCAAACCAGCAATGAAAATTCGTCGAGTGGAGATTGATTCCAGAATAGACACTGCGCGGGCTACGCCAAGATTCAGAGATGGAAGTGGCAGGATTAGATGCTGGGTATGTGATAGAATGGGTCACATCTCACGGGACTGTTGGGAGATTAAGAAGAAACGAGCAAGGTCGCCATCTCCTATGAAGCGTAGATCAAACGAGGAGCAGATAGAATCCAGAAAGGAGGGTCAGACGACAGCGGAGTCGTTAAACTAAAAAGAGTCAGTTTGAAGGGGCAGAAGCTGACTCCCACAACCGATTGCCCCATAACCTCCATCCATGTTTCGAGAGTAGCAAGATGCGGTGACAGCTTGACAATTGAAGCCGATATTGATGGGAAGAAATGCATGATCACGCTGGATACGGGAGCAACTCATACGATTGTTCGTGAGGATATTATCGATGGAATTATAGAACCAGCTAATGGAATGAAATTACGAACGGCGACTGGAGAAAATTCAGCAATAAAAGGAAAAAAGGTCGTAAAAATAAGGATTGGGCGAAATCACTTTCAACACGAGGTGCTGGTTGCAGATATTGTAGACGAAGTCATCTTGGGAATGGACTTCATGAGAACGAATGGCTTCGTGGTGGATGTTGGACGGGGTGTATTAACCTACGATAATATCGAGTTGCCACTTCACGTCAGCGCAATAGGAGAAACGACCAGGCAAATTATAATGGATCATCGGGAGAAGCTGCCACCGAACTCGGAAACAATAGTATGGGCAAGATAGGAGGGAGGTTCTGGGCCACCCAGGTTGTGGGTTGTGGAAGCCAATGAAGCGGAGAGCGGAGCCAGAGAAATTATGATCGGGAAAGTTTTAGTGAAACCAGACAACGATAATAAAGTACCAATTAGGACTCTAAATCTCTCGGATAAGACGAAAACCATCAAGAAAGGGACAATAATCGGAAAATGTGAAGAAATATCGGCGATAGTGAAGTGCGAGCAGAAAAATCCGATTAAGACGGCTAACTCGCAAGTGCAGAAAGAGATTATAGATCAACTTATGGAGAAATGGACCGAAGATCTTACCATGGAACAGAAAAGTTTGGCAAAACAATTGCTCGAGCGGTACATGCCAATATTCTGCAGTACATCGGACAATAATGGGAGAACCACAATGGTAAAACATCGAATAGATACAGGAGCAGAAACGCCGATTCAACAACCACCCAGGAGATTACCATTGGCAAAGCAAGGAGAAGTGGATCGAATGGTAAAAGATATGCAAGCAGCAGGGGTAATCGAAACATCAAGCAGTCCATGGAGTTCACCAGTGGTGTTAGTCGAGAAAAAGGATGGTAGCATGAGATTCTGCGTGGATTACCGAAAATTAAATGCTGTGACGAGAAAGGATAGTTACCCATTGCCAAGGATCGATGACACGTTAGACACATTATCGGGTGCTCGAATATTTTCGACATTAGATCTGCAAAGCGGCTATTGGCAAGTGGAAGTCCAGGAGGAAGATCGCGAGAAAACGGCATTCAGTGTGGGTAACGGATTATGGCAATTTAACGTTATGCCATTCGGATTATGTAACGCCCCTGCGACTTTTGAACGGCTAATGGAGCGCGTGCTAAAGGGATTACATTGGAGGACGTGCCTCGTATATTTGGACGACATCATCGTTATGGGCAAGGATTTCGACGAGCATTTAAGGAATTTGGCAGAGGTTTTGGATCGGATACAAGCCGCCGGATTGAAGCTAAGCCCAAAGAAATGCAAACTATTTAGAACGGAAGTAAAATATTTGGGTCATAAGGTAACAACCAATGGAATCCATACCGATGAAGACAAGATCGCAGCAGTGAAGGAATGGCCACGACCTAAAAACTTACATGAATTACGGAGCTTCCTTGGATTGTGTACCTATTATAGACGATTCGTGCCAGGATTCGCCACTATTGCAAAGAGTTTACACGAGTTAACCAGGAAGAACAAGGCATTCGAATGGAAGGATGATCAAGAAGAGGCATTTGTGGAACTAAGACGACGATTATGCGAAGCACCAATCCTCGCATACCCTATACCCAACGTTAAATTCATTTTGGACACCGATGCAAGTAATGATGGTATAGGAGGAGTATTATCACAGGCAACAAATGGTGAGGAGCGAGTTATTGCATATTACTCCAAGATGTTATCAAAACCGGAACGGAATTATTGTGTAACACGGAAAGAGTTGTTGGCTATAGTGGAATGTGTTAAGCACTTCCATAAGTACCTCTATGGCCAAAAATTTCTTCTACGGACGGATCATGGAGCTTTGCGCTGGTTGTTACAATTCAAAAATCCAGAGGGACAAGTAGCACGTTGGATCGAACGTTTGCAAAGCTACGATTTCCAAATTGAACATCGGAAGGGAACCGCACATGGAAATGCCGACGCATTATCAAGAAGGCCATGTCCCGTGGAATGCAAGCATTGTGGGCGTGTGGAGGGTAAGGAAAACATCATCGATATTCGGCTTATGCAAGTGCTACCTGATGAGGAATGGACTGATGAAATGATCAAGAAGGAGCAATTACGCGATGCTGACCTGTCATTCATCATGAAACATAAGGAAAAGGAACACCGGCCCACATGGAGTGAGATAGCTGACAAAGCTCCCATTGTAAAAGCATATTGGGCTCAATGGGATAGCCTCCACATAGAAAATGGATGTTTAAAACGAAAGTGGGAAAGCACGGATGGTAAAGTAAAACAATTGTTGGTAGTGGTGCCAAAAGATCGGATAGCGGAAATCCTCAAGGAGTATCACGGAGGAGCAAGTGGAGGTCACTTAGGGATTAATAAAACATTAGCCAAAATTCGCCAACGTTTCTATTGGTCCGGATGTAGACAGTCAGTAGTAGAATGGTGTCGAAGATGTGACCAATGTGCGGCAGTGAAGGGACCAGCACGAAAAAGCCGTGGAACCATGAAACAATATAATGTCGGGGCACCATTTGAGAGAATTGCAATGGACGTGGCGGGGCCATTTCCGACCACCGAGAGCGGAAATAAATATGTGCTAGTAATAATGGATTATTTCAGCAAATGGCCGGAAGTGTACCCCATACCCAATCAGGAGACAACAACAATAGCTGATGCCGTGGTTAACAATTGGATTAGCAGATTTGGTGTACCGATGGAAATTCACACGGATCAAGGAAGGAATTTCGAATCGGTGGTATTTCAGGAGATATGTCAGATGCTTGGAATCAATAAAACAAGGACGACGCCTTTACACCCACAGTCGGACGGTATGGTGGAAAGATTCAATGGCACATTGGAGGAATATCTAGCAAAAGTTGTGGAAAGGAACCAACGTAACTGGGATCGACATATACCGATGTTCCTGATGGCCTACCGATCAGCGGTACATGACACAACAGGAGTGACACCAGCTAAAACCATATTTGGGAACAATCTGCGATTACCGGGAGATTTAAAGTTTGGAGCTGTTCCATCAGCAGCTCTATGCGGACAGGATTACGTCGACCGGATGAAAGAGGAACTCAATGAAATACATCAATTTGTACGGGAGAAAATTCGAATATCAAGTGATCGAATGAAAGCTCGATATGACATACGAGCAAATAATCAAGGCTTCGAGGAAGGGCAATTGGTATGGCTTCACAACCCGCAACGGCAGAAGGGATTATCACCGAAGTTGCAACCCACATGGGAAGGACCTTACACTGTCATTAAAAGATTGAACGACGTGGTTTATCGCATACAGAAAGGACGGAAAGGTAAACCAAAGGTGGTGCATTTAGAACGTTTGGCGCTCTACAGAGGAGGTGATCTGGATCCTGTTCGGGACGAACAGGCTTAGGTGGGGGGTAGTGTTACGGTGACACCTAGAATAGAATAGAATAAGCTAATTTCATTAATTATTCAATTGCAATTATAATTTATACTCAACATTTAGGCGTATTTCTATACTAACATATTTGCTGCGCATTTAGGATTATTCTAGAAACAAATATTTTGGTATTGTTACGGTGACACCTAGAATAGAATAGAATAAGTTAATTTCATTAATTGTTCAATTACATTTATAATTTATACTCAACATTTAGGCGTATTTCTATACTAACATATTTGCTGCGCATTTAGGATTATTCTAGAAACAAATATTTTGGTATATAAGGGCGCGCGTAGACGTGGAATGCTGAGTATTATTTTAAACGTGATACAGTGAAGGTTAAATAGAAAGATTATTAAAGTGATTATTAAAGTGATTATTAAAGCGATTATTAAAGTGATAATTAAAAAGTGTGTTATAATTATAATAATTAATTGTGAAAATTGTGTTGTATAATAAATTGTGTTGTGTAAATAAAATTGTGTGAGTTAAAATTGAAGCAGTGTATTTATTCACAATCCAGTGATTCGAACCTTGATTGACAAGGCAAAATCGTAACAATTGGTGACAGCGGTGGGATTGTGAATAATAAGAAAAATGATTCTCTACGAATTAAAGCTTGCGCAATTAAAGGAGCAACTGAAGCAGCGAGGTTTGGCTAGTGAAGGCACAAAAGCTAGTTTGGTGGAGCGACTACGTCAGGCCATGGAGAAGGACGGTTTAAATCCAGATGTGTATGATTTCGAGGAGGACAACACGGATGAGATCAGTGTGGGCAAGAAAGAAAAGGAAGAACAAACGATGGTCGGAACAACACAAAACCCATCTGGAAGTTTCGATTTATCGCAGTTGATGGCTGCTATGAATCAGATGATGGGACAACAGTTGGAGGGAATAAAACAATCGAACGAGGGAATTAAACAGCAGATGTTACAAGTGGAGCAACAAGGGGCGGACATTAAACAATCGAACCAGGATATGAAACAACAGATGTTACAAGTGGAGCAACAAGGAGCGGACATTAAACATCAAATGAAATTGTCGAACCAGGACATGAAACAGCAGATGGAGCAACAAGGGGCGGACATTAAAAACCACATAGAAAATGGATGTTTAAAACGAAAGTGGGAAAGCACGGATGGTAAAGTAAAACAATTGTTGGTAGTGGTGCCAAAAGATCGGATAGCGGAAATCATCAAGGAGTATCATGGAGGAGCAAGTGGAGGTCACCTAGGGATTAATAAAACATTAGCCAAAATTCGACAACGTTTCTATTGGTCCGGATGTAGACAGTCAGTAGTAGAATGGTGTCGAAGATGTGACCAATGTGCGGCAGTAAAGGGACCAGCACGAAAAAGCCGTGGAACCATGAAACAATATAATGTCGGGGCACCATTTGAGAGAATTGCAATGGATGTGGCGGGGCCATTTCCGACCACCGAGAGCGGAAATAAATATGTGCTAGTAATAATGGATTATTTCAGTAAATGGCCGGAAGTGTACCCCATACCCAATCAGGAAACAACAACAATAGCTGATGCCGTGGTCAACAATTGGATTAGCAGATTTGGTGTACCTATGGAAATTCACACGGATCAAGGAAGGAATTTCGAATCGGTGATATTTCAGGAGATATGTCAAATGCTGGGAATCAATAAAACAAGAACGACGCCTTTACACCCACAGTCGGACGGTATGGTGGAAAGATTCAATGGCACATTGGAGGAATATCTAGCAAAGGTTGTGGAAAGGAACCAACGCAACTGGGATCGACATATACCGATGTTCCTGATGGCCTACCGATCAGCGGTACATGACACAACGGGAGTGACACCAGCTAAAACCATATTTGGGAACAATCTGCGATTACCCGGAGATTTAAAGTTTGGGGCTGTTCCATCAGCAGCTCTATGCGGACAGGATTACGTCGACCGGATGAAAGAGGAACTTAATGAAATACATCAATTTGTACGGGAGAAAATTCGGATATCAAGTGATCGAATGAAAGCTCGATATGACATACGAGCAAATAATCAAGGCTTCGAGGAAGGGCAATTGGTATGGCTTCACAACCCGCAACGGCACAAGGGATTATCACCGAAGTTGCAACCCACATGGGAAGGACCTTACACTGTCATTAAAAGATTGAACGACGTGGTTTATCGCATACAGAAAGGACGGAAAGGTAAACCAAAGGTGGTGCATTTAGAGCGTTTGGCGCTCTACAGAGGAGGTGATCTGGATCCTGTTCGGGACGAACAGGCTTAGGTGGGGGGTAGTGTTACGGTGACACCTAGAATAGAATAGAATAAGTTAATTTCATTAATTGTTCAATTACATTTATAATTTATACTCAACATTTAGGCGTATTTCTATACTAACATATTTGCTGCGCATTTAGGATTATTCTAGAAACAAATATTTTGGTATATAAGGGCGCGCGTAGACGTGGAATGCTGAGTATTATTTTAAACGTGATACAGTGAAGGTTAAATAGAAAGATTATTAAAGTGATTATTAAAGTGATTATTAAAGCGATTATTAAAGTGATAATTAAAAAGTGTGTTATAATTATAATAATTAATTGTGAAAATTGTGTTGTATAATAAATTGTGTTGTGTAAATAAAATTGTGTGAGTTAAAATTGAAGCAGTGTATTTATTCACAATCCAGTGATTCGAACCTTGATTGACAAGGCAAAATCGTAACAGTATATAAAGGCGCGCGTTGACGTGTATTGCTGAGTATTATTTTAAACGTGATACAGTGAAGGTTAAATAAAAGGATTATTAAAGTGATTATTAAAGCGATTATTAAAGTGATAATTAAAAAGTGTGTTATAATTATAATAATTAATTGTGAAAATTGTGTTGTATAATAAATTGTGTTGTGTAAATAAAATTGTGTGAGTTAAAATTGAAGCAGTGTATTTATTCACAATCCAGTGATTCGAACCTTGATTGACAAGGCAAAATCGTAACAATAGCTTATATGGAATAATGTTACGGTGACACCTAGAGTAGAATAGAATAAGTTAATTTCATTAATTGTACAACTGCATTTATAAATTATACTCAACATTTAGGCGTATTTCTATACTAACATATTTGCTGCGCATTTAGGATTATTCTAGAAACAAATATTTTGGTATATAAAGGCGCGCGTTGACGTGGAATGCTGAGTATTATTTTAAACGTGATACAGTGAAGGTTAAATAGAAAGATTATTAAAGTGATTATTAAAGCGATTATTAAAGTGATAATTAAAAAGTGTGTTATAATTATAATAATTAATTTGCTTATTTCCTTATTTTCACAATAAAAACAGCTTTTAATTTACGATTTTATACATAGACAAGCTCAATCAGATGTTGAAGATATGTTAACAGCTGATCGGTCCAGTTTTCAAGTATAAATACCTTATATATACAACAGCCGATAATATACAAACAGATACATAGAGATACCTTATACCAAAATAACCTTTTTGAACAACATAAAAATTTTTCAAACAGTCGACATACATCTTTTAAAATGCTAAATTATATTTTGTTAAATATTGTGTGGGTCAAAAAATCACCCAAAATAATTTGTGAAAGTTCATAGTGTAAGTGCAGTTCTAGTGACATAATAATTACAATATGCTTGATTTTATACTAATATTTTTTCTTTATGTTGTATAGTATTATACAATAACTATGATTTTAATTTTTATTTATATTTTTAAACTCAATGTACATAATTTTAAGGTAAAGTTTTTTTCTTAAGTTTAGTTTTTTCCATAATTTTACATAACGGTTTTTAACAAATTTTGTACTCAATTAGATTATGCCACTGATGAAGACAATTTAAGTCGAAATATATGGCGAACACATTCGTAAATTAAAAGCTGTTTTTATTGTGAAAATAAGGAAATAAGCAAATTACGTTTCAATAGCAGCGAAACACCATCATCGTATTCTCATCATAATAATTAATTGTGAATTTCGTGTTGTATAATAAATTGTGTTGTGTAAATAAATTGTGTGAGTTAAAATTTGAAGCAGTGTATTTATTCACAATCCAGTGATTCGAACCTTGATTGACAAGGCAAAATCGTAACAATTGGTGACAGCGGTGGGATTGTGAATAATAAGAAAAATGATTCTCTACGAATTAAAGCTTGCGCAATTAAAGGAGCAACTGAAGCAGCGAGGTTTGGCTAGTGAAGGCACAAAAGCAAGTTTGGTGGAGCGACTACGTGAGGCCATGGAGAAGGAAGGTGTGAATCCAGACAAGTATGATTTCGAGGAGGAAAAACCGGATGAGATCAGTGTTGACCAGAAAGAAAAGGACGTGCAAACGGTGGTCGGAGCAGCACAAAACCCATCTGGAAGTTTCGATTTTTCGCAGTTGATGGCTGCTATGAATATGATGGGACAACAGTTGAAGCAACAAGGGGCGGACATTAAATAATCGAACGAGGGAATGAAACAACAGATGTTACAAGTGGAGCAACAAGGAGCGGACATTAAACATCAAATGAAACAGCAGATGTTACAAGTGGAGCAACAAGGGGCCGACATTAAACAATCGAACCAGGAAATTAAACAGAAGATTGTACAAATGGAGCAACAAGGAGCGGACATTAAAAACCAAATAGAAGTTGGTCAAAAGAAAATGAACGAGAAGTTTCTGGAGTTATCTTCTACACTACACGGTAAAGTGGAAAAACTGCAAACAGAAGTACACGCAGAAATTCAAAATGTTAAAGGGACGGTTCAACAAAAATTTGAATCGGTTAAACAAGATTTTCAAACGGAAGTTAAACGTCTCGAGAAGGAGCTCCAAGATGTCAAGTCAAATGGAACAACAGGTCAAGTGATCCAGACAGTTAACGCAGTTAAGATAAAACCACCAACATATGATGGAACAACTTCCTTCAGTATTTTTAAGTTCCAATTCGAAACGGCGATTAAGCAAAATCAATGGAATGAAGAACAACGTGTTGCAGCGTTAATTGTGGCTCTGAAAGGCGAAGCGGCAGAAACACTACAAATCATTCCCGAGCAGGAACGGAACGTTTACATGGGAATTATGAAGGCGTTAGATCGAAAATACGGAAGTGATCACAAACGAGAAATCTATCGCACGGAATTGAAGGGTCGATACCAAAAAGGAGGAGAATCGCTACAGGAATTTTCATCGGCAATTGAGCGGCTCGCGCATTTAGCCCATTCAAATATGTCGGCCGATTACATGGAGCGAATTAAAATAGATGCATTCATTGACGGTATTCGAGATCCTGAGACGCGCAGAGCGGTGATGTTGTCACCTAAGACAACTTTTACGGAAACCATCGCATATGCGTTAACAAACGAAACTGTTCAGGCCATCGTCAAACCAGCAATGGAAATTCGCCGAGTGGAGATTGATTCCAGAATGGAAACCGAGCGGGCTACACCAAGGTTCAGATATGGAAGTAGCAGTATTAAATGCTGGGTATGTAATAGAATGGGTCACATCTCACGGGACTGTTGGGAGATTAAGAAGAAACGAGCAAGGTCGCCATCTCCTATGAAGCGTAGATCAAACGAGGAGCAGATAGAATCCAGGAAGGAGGGTCGGATGACATTGGAGTCGTTAAAAAGAGACAGCTTGAAGGAGCAAAAGCTGACTCCCACAACCGATTGCCCCATAACGTCCATCCAAGTTTCGAGAGTAGAAAGAGGCGGTGACAGCTTGACAGATGAAGCCAATATTGAACATCGAAAGGAAAGCGCACATGGAAATGCCGACACGTTATTAAGAAGACCATGTCCCGCGGAATGCAAGAATTGTGGGCATGTGGAGGTCAAGGAAAACATCGTCGATATTCGACTCATGCAAGCGTTACCTGAGGAGCAATGGACTGATGAAATGATCAAGAAGGAGCAATTACGGGATGCTGACCTGTCATTCATCATGGAACATAAGGCAAAGGAACACCGGCCCACATGGAGTGAGATAGCTGACAACACTCCCGTTGTAAAAGCTTATTGGGCTCAATGGGATAGCCTCCATCTAGAAAATGGATGTTTAAAACGAAAGTGGGAAAGCACGGATGGTAAAGTAAAACAATTGTTGGTAGTGGTGCCAAAAGATCGGATAGCGGAAATCCTCAAGGAGTATCATGGAGGAGCAAGTGGAGGTCACCTAGGGATTAATAAAACATTAGCCAAAATTCGCCAACGTTTCTACTGGTCCGGATGTAGACAGTCAGTAGTAGAATGGTGTCGAAGATGTGACCAATGTGCGGCAGTAAAGGGACCAGCACGAAAAAGCCGTGGAACCATGAAACAATATAATGTCGGGGCACCATTTAAGAGAATTGCAATGGATGTGGCGGGGCCATTTCCGACCACCGAGAACGGAAATAAATATGTGCTAGTAATAATGGATTATTTCAGCAAATGGCCGGAAGTGTATCCCATACCCAATCAGGAGACAACAACAATAGCTGATGCCGTGGTCAACAACTGGATTAGCAGATTTGGTGTACCGATGGAAATTCACACGGATCAAGGAAGGAATTTCGAATCGGTGGTATTTCAGGAAATATGTCAGATGCTTGGTATCAATAAAACCAGAGCAACGCCTTTACACCCGCAATCGGACGGTATGGTGAAAAGATTCAATGGCACATTGGAGGAATATCTAGCAAAAGTCGAAGAAAGGAACCAACGCAACTGGGATCGACATATACCGATGTTCCTAATGGCCTACCGATCAGCGGTACATGACACAACAGGAGTGACACCAGCTAAAACCATATTTGGGAACAATCTGCGATTACCGGGAGATTTAAAGTTTGGAGTTGTTCCTTCAGCAGCTCTATGCGGACAGGATTACGTCGACCGGATGAAAGAGGAACTCAATGAAATACATCAATTTGTACGGGAGAAAATTCGGATAACAAGTGATCGAATGAAAGCTCGATATGACATACGAGCAAACAATCACGGCTTCGAGGAAGGGCAATTGGTATGGCTTCACAACCCGCAACGGCGGAAGGGATTATCACCGAAGTTGCAACCTACATGGGAAGGACCTTACACTGTCATTAAAAGGTTGAACGACGTGGTTTATCGCATACAGAAAGGACGGAAAGGTAAACCAAAGGTGGTGCATTTAAAGCGTTTGGCGCTCTACAGAGGAAGTGATGTGGATCCTGTTCGGGACGAACAGGCTTAGGTGGGGGGTAGTGTTACGGTGACACCTAGATTAGAATAGAATAACTTAATTTCATTAATTGTTCAATTGCATTTATGATTTGGTTCAACATTTAGGCGTCATTTCTATACTAACATATTTGCTCGATTCTTGATGCGTATTTAGGATTATTCTAGAAACAAATATTTTGGTATATAAAGGCGTACATTAACGTGGAATGCTGAGTTTTATTTTAAACGTGATACAGTGAAGGTTAAATAGAAAGATTATTAAAGTGATTATTAAAGCGATTATTAAAGTGATAATTAAAAAGTGTATTATAATTGTAATAATTAATTGTTAATTTTGTGTTGTATAATAAATTGTGTTGTGTAAATAAATTGTGTGAGTTCAAATTTGAAGCAGTTGTATTTATTCACAATCCAGTGATTCGAACCTTGAGTGACAAGGCAAAATCGTAACAATATTTTTCGGTAAAAAACCTAGAAAAAACTATGTAAATCGATATTTTGAGATATATCATATAGGAAATTTTAAATATGTATTGTTCATGCTGTATAAGATAGCGTAATTTTTATAGCGGAAAATAAGAGATTCCGCTACTCGCCGTCAGTGGCTGCACTATCATTAAAGAGAATTACTTTTGTTATGTAATTACCAGCGGAAATTTTTTCATTCATTATGTACCACTTTTTTCACTAAATAAAATATCTCAGCAGAATAAAATATTAAAAATGATCTCCGAAGTATATGAAATCTTGAAATTTAACAATAATCCGTCTATCCGCCATTTCTTCCACTATTAATCAATACTTTCGGTTGTTTTTCTAATAGCTTAGGTCATATTGAGACTATATGGAAAATTTGGGGAAAATTCATGGACTAGAATAGTCTCAGTGTGACCTAAGCTATTAGAAAAACAACCAAAAGTATTGGTTACTAGTAGAAATTTTTGGGATATTGGTCAAAAACTGAAAATCACTTACATATATGGCCGCAGAAAATCAAAAAATTCTAGTGAAAATTCTAGTCTAAGGAATTTTCCCCAAATTTCCCATATAGTCTCAGTATGGCCTAAGCTATTAGAAAAAAAAACCGAAAGTATTAGTTACTAGTGGAAGACATGGCAGAAAGACATAATATTGTTAAATTTCAAGATTTCATATACCGAGTTCCTTTACTTCGGAGATCAATCAATTTGCCATTTTAAGGATCACTTTTAATATTTTATTCTGCTGAGATATTTTATTTAGTGAAAAAAGTGGTACATAATGAATGAAAAGTTTCCGCTGGTAATAACATAACAACATTAATTCTCTTTAGTGATAGTGCTGCCACTTGCGGCGGGTAGCGTAATCTCTTATTTTCCGCTGTCAAAATTCCGCTATCTTATACAGCATCTTAAATCGGTCCTATAGCCGTACGTCCTCGAGTTCCCTGCAAACTCGAAGGCAGGGCGTAAAGTAAGGATGTTAACAGCAAACTGCGGAAGGGCAGAGTGAGCCTTGCGCCTGAAAACAGATCGCATAGCTAACAATAAAAAAAAATCCAACGATTGGAACCACCGGCTAGTCATTGAGGATTGATCACAATTTGTTTTTGTTTGGTCATTTCTACGTAACTATTTATTCCACAAGACTCATAATTTCCGCACGATTTGGATTGTTTAGGTCTGGATAATATATAAATCTTTTTGTATTTCTCGTAAACATATTCAACGCAATTAATGTTAAATTGATTTTATTATAAATTTGATAAATTAAGACGTTCAGTTATTATCAAACTACACGACAATACATTTGATTTCGTAAATTAATTTTTCGTGACAACGAAATATTTTTTGTTACAGTTCATATTTCATCAATACTCATTGCATCTTCAACCGCTTTCACATCTACTGCTCTGGAATTCTGTTTATTTTTGGTAAGAGATTGATAATTAATAAACTTATTTAAAGTTTAACCATAGAAAACTAAGTTTACCATAGATTTCTCTATTTTATAAATCGAGAGATAAAAATGTGTTGAGTAAAAAATGTATGATAATTCCAATGTCATAATTGTATTCGTGTCACAAATACAATCATGACATTGGTTGGAATTATCAGTAGTTTTTTACTCAACTCATTTTTATCTCTCGATTTATAAAAAAGAGAAATCTATGGTAAACTTATTTTTCTATGGTTAAACCAGTGCCTTCTATAGTACTGACATGTGACAACATTCATTTTTTGCTGATGACGTCAATCTAAAGGTTGATTTATATTATCGGCGCGGCTCAGCACAGTCATGCCTCGTCTCATGCATCAACAATTTATATTATCAGCTCGGTTCAGCTCATATATTGGGTTCGTATTTATTCCGGTGTGCGTTCGTATCTATCATGCTACGATGGAATATTTGAGTTGTATTTATTTATTTTATTTGTATGTATTTTGATTTTCTTTCGTATCTATTCGTATTCAAATATTCTTTTTGTATTATACGATATGCGCTGTACTGTACCGCACCGAGATGCACTTATAATATAAATACTCTCATACAACCATGCCACACGAGCATTTTTTGTATTTTGGCATTTTTTTTTCTACCAATGTTTTGTTCTGCTCTCTCTTAAATAAAATTTTAACTAAAATGAGTCAAAAATGTCCTTGAAATATTTTTTATTTCATTTATGTTTGAGTTGTGTGGTAGAACAGAAAATTTGTTTAAGTCGCAATTAAAACTTGTATCATAGGTAAACGGGGAAAGAAACGAAAAAAAATGCGGCATTTTTTTTTTTACGTGTGGCATGAGCCATAGTAAATGCATGTAACAATATTTTTTTGGTATGAGATGTGCTGTGCCGTGCCGATAATATAAATCGACCTTTAGTCGACATTTATTTTTTGATTCTCTGCTCTCTCACGGTTGTATTTATATTTTTGTAGTGAAAGGCCCATGCCACACGTAAAAAAAATGCCGCATTTTTCTTCGTTTCTTTCCCCGTTTACCTATGATACAAGTTTTATTTGCGACTTAAACAAATTTTCTGTTCAACCACACAACTCAAACATAAATGAAATAAAAAATATTTCAAGGACATTTTTGACTCATTTTAGTTAAAATTTTATTTAAGACAGAGCAGAACAAAACATTGGCAGAAAAAAAATGCCAAAATACAAAAAACTCTCGTGTGTCATCAGCCGAATACACCAAAACTTCGTATTACCAAATATAATATTGCCGATCTCATATACATTTTTTCGCCAAATTTTTTTTTAAAAGATGGAACCAATGCACAGTAACCACACCATGCGGACACTTTTTTCATTAAAAAGTTTAGCTAAGACAACAATTTTATGAGACATCTAACGTTACATGAACAAAATTTTACGAACTTTAAATTTTTTTATCGATCTTTATTTTCGACGATTTGCACATGCTGGATGCACATGTTGAAGTATGTGCATATACTTGTTGAATAAAAACGTAAACAAGAAGCAAGATCAAGTTTGAATTTCTTCAATGGTTTTTGCTTTTCATAAAATATTATTATTTTTTTGTTTTGTGTCATTTTAAAACAAAATTATGTTTTGTGTCCTATATTACCTACGAGTATGTACCTTATGAATGAACTGTGAAAATATTTTATGATACGAGAGACTCCATTAAAAAGAAGTTATTGTAAATAAGACTTATTATTATTGTTTTAAATTTAATCAAAATAATTTTTTTCGAGTTATGTATATGCAACATTGTTATTCGTATTATTAAGCGATAATTTGTTAATCCGTGGATAATTGATAGTAGGGATAATAAATATGTAGATTATATTTTTTAATATTAAATCTAAGGAAGCATACACGTGTTAATCTTATCTTGTCCTTATGAGTGTGTATTTTAAAAACGCATATGAACAAAATCGACCTTGAACTAGTTTATGAACTAGACATTTTTGTTTTATAAACTTATTCTTAGTGTGGAATACCGTCGATGACAAAAACTAGTTCTGCGTTGCACTTTTTTATTTATTTATTCTTGCATCGATTGGTTTTGATACCGAAAAAATCTGAGAATGATAAAATTTCATAAAAGGGCCCCAATTTATAAATATAGTCTAGGAAGCAAGAATATTATTAAATTATAGGAGCCTATTATAATGTAAAATATTATTTCGTTAAAAAAACAGCAACAGATAATTTTTTTTATTAAAGCTGATGTTCGATAGGAACTAGAAGAAACTCGCGTTTATAGTTGATAAATTTGAATTTAGTTTGATTTCGGTTTGTTATTTATTTAGTAGAAATGTGGAAATGAGAATTGAAGGAAGACTACTAAATAGTAATTTACATTGCATAATAAAGTATTTTGATTAGTCGGCGTAATCAAGTGATTATCCCCAGTTTCGTGTAACTCCTCCTCAGATTTTTTGCCACAGTAAGTCTACTGACCTCCTGGTCGCGAAAAGTCCAGTGGTTTTTGGTAAAAATAAAAATTAAAATTATTGCTGATTACGAAAAATTTATCGAATGAATAATTTCAACTAGTTGGTTGGTGGGATTATTTCACTTATATAAGCGATTTCCTGGAACATGGAAATAGTTCACTAATATTAATTCAAAATGAAAAATCTAATTTGATTGGCAGGAAATAGAATCAGATTTTAGATTTAGATTTATATATATATATATATATATATATATATATATATATATATATATATATATATATATACTGAGAAAAAAAACTAGTAAAAATAAAAAAATATACATATAAAATCAAAAAAATATACATATATTTTTTAGGCGAAAAGTCTCGTTTTTAAAATCAAAAGGATAATCTTTTTATTTTTAAAATATATTTTTTCGCCAATTTTTTTTATAAAAATAAAAAAATTGTTTTTATTTTCAAAAGTTCTTTCATTACTTATATCAAATAGTTTTCTTAAATTTTAAGAGATTGTTTTTTAAGAATAATAAAATTATTGGTTAGTTTTAAAAGATTTGTTTTTAATTTTTAAATAATTATTTGTTAACAAATGTCACACAATTTTATTAAATGAAAGTTACTAATACAATGACATTCACAATGTTTGCGACTGTTCAAGTCCGCAAAACTAAAGACGTGATCTACTCATAAGTAGAAAATTAACTCTCCCTTCCCAATTTTTAACCCCCATGGCCATTATGTAAAAATACACACATGACACAACCCTTAAAAAAATAAATGAGAACTTCCTCAAGTTCTTTCTTGGCACTTTGATTTCGTACTGATAAAAAGTTGTTCTACTTAGTCCTCGACTCATTAGGTTGGAACGACCAAACTGCAAAAATTCAATTCTTCATACCTTTAGTATAACACAAGAACATATTTATTTGGCGAATTATATCACAAATAGCTGAAAAAACTTCAAAATAAAAAATAAAATATAGATGAATTGAAAAACAAAACAACGGGATTGCTGGCAAAACAATAAATTTAAACATTTTAATAAATTGTCATTATTATCAAAAAAATGGTTTTTAAATGCTAAAACTCTTCTTTTGAAATAAGTTATTATATTTAAATAAATAAACTTTTTAAATTTAAAAAGTATTTTATAAATCATTTTACAAAATATGTTATTAAAATAAAAAAACTATTTATTAGTTTGCAAAAATTTCATTTAATTTCAAAAAAATACTTTTTAAATTCAAAAAAATTTACAATTTTTAGAAATTAAAAACTTCGTTTTTTAATTTTACAAACCAAAATTTTTCTCAGTGTATATATATATATACACCTAATTCTGTTTTTACGCGATAGATACGTTCCCAAAAAATTCGCGCAAAAAAAAAATTCGCGCAAAAAAAGAATTGGCTTCCATATAAAAGTAAAGGATTGGTTCTACATTTGTAAAATCAACTAAAATAATGTAATGTTATTAGAGTATACAAAATCCCATTTTTACATGCTTTACACACTTTTTTATTTAAACGCTTCTTAGATATATCTTAATGAGAATAATACTTATTTAGAAAAACAAATAAAATACATGTGTTTAAAAATATTAATTAATTTTATTTAAAAAAATCATAATTTAACAAAACATAACGAAAAAAATTCATTTTAATAAAAATAGATTGCACAATACTGTATCATAAAATATATTTTTAAGTGCCTTCATCACTGGCTGATGGAACTAATGGAATGCGCACTCGTTTATATGACACTTGAAACTCACTTTCTTCACTAGAAATATTTTCCACTGCATTTCCATTGCGGCGTAGTGGTGGTGTTTCAGTAGTTTTCGTAAAAAAATCCATCATCAATGGTTGTTTCTCAGTTGTGATATAAGACTGTTATGTAATTCTCGAGAATCTCGATAATCACTCATTAATAATTTTAGGTCACGTTGACACTTATCAGCTCTTTCCCCAATAGGATCATGCTTGCCAAAATAATTGCTTAATTTAGCAGCTACTTGAAGTCCTTCTTTAATTAGGTCTGTGGTGAAGGTAGGAACTTCTTCGTCAGCGACAATGGAAACCTTTATCGCTGAAATAACACCGAACTTCAAGGACAAAATTTTTAATGAACCATCCCCTAAAAGTTTCTATTTACAAGTAAGGGTTTCAGCACCCGATCACTTGAATGAAGCGTTAGAGCAAAATAAAAAGGTCACACGATCCTTGGCTACCTTAAATCCACTTGCAATTTTCTGGGATTGAAAGGCCCGTTTCATCAGCATTCCATACCTGATCCGAGGTGTAGCCACCATCTTTAACTATTTTGGCTAATTTTGAAGGAAATGCTTTAGCTGCCTCCTCATCTGCAGATGCGATTTCACTCTTAATTTTTACATTATGAAGCGCGTGCCTTTGTAAAAAACACCCGTCATCCAACCTGTATTTGCAGAAAATTCAATTTTTTTAATTTTCTGGCCTGAGGGTTGTGGTTAATCTTCCTTCACCTCTTTGTAAATTCGTAATGCCATCCGCTTCATGATATTTCCATCACCTGGTATTCGTTTTTGTGAGCAATGTTCAATCCATATTACAAGAGCCTTCTCCATTTTCTCTTTTACTATGTCTCTTGTGTATGATGATGTATGAGCACTTTTGTTCCAGCAATCACGAATTTTATAATACCTTCTTCATTTTGTTTTATGATTTTTATCGAAGATTTCGTTAAACTGAAATATTTCCCTACAGAAGTAGTACTGCCTCCGATGGCTTGTCTATACAAAATTTTGATTTTAACTTCCAAAGAAATAGCTTTCATTTTCGTTTGTTTTTTAGCTGACATTGTTAATTGTACCATGAGCTCTCCTATACAAATAATTCGTTTGCCCGTAATAAATGAATGCACTTAAAATTATAAATTACATACTGTTTATTGAAATCTGAAAAAATTATAAATTTCTTGTTATAATTTTACACGCAAATGATACCAAATTTGCCACTTTACATTATCACACTGAAAACCTGCACTATACTTTTAACAAAACTAAAAAGGGACAATTAGGGAAATTCCCTGCAGTTGTGTCGTAGATTATACATGCAGATTTTACACGTTCACCTCCATCTGTCGGTAATTATATTGTTAGAAAGACTGACATATGGCAGTGAACGAGGTTTAAATCATGTACAAAGATGTTTGATTTTGCTAAAAATGTTTTTTTTTAATCGCGTTAAATCAAATAATATCGCGTAAAAAAGGAAACTAAATGTTTTGTTAAATCGCGTTAAATCAAATTCGCGCAAAAAAAGTTCGCGTAAAAACAGAATTAGGTGTATATATATATATATATATATATATATATATATATATATATATATATATAGATTTTTTGTTTTAAAATAATAAGTTGTAACTGGTTGCATAACCAAATTTAATAAATTATTACGTTTGGATTTTTTATCGATTGTTATTTAACTTTCAAAAATATCCTCACACAATTAAATGTAAATTAATTTTATGAATTTTTAAAATTGGAGCAATAAAAGAAGCATGGGGATGAAAATTAAAATTTATTATTTTATTTCCAGTAAAATTCCATAGTACAAGTTACTTATAGTATCATGTTATTAACCTTTACGAGTATATTATATAAAGGAAACTTTTGTTGACATTTTTTGTAAACATTACGCATGAACGCCAGCGTCTCCGTGGCAAATATTATTGGCACAAAGTGCATTGATGCAGAAAAACTTGTAAACAATTGGATTGGTGAATACGTTGTGACCAACACCACACTCTTTTTACCACGAATGTATATACATAGATCTCGAATACATCAAACTTGATTTCTAAAGCGAAAAATTAAAGTTACTGGTCTTTTGGTAAAACTGTTTTGCACAATCAAAAATCATAATTCCCGCGTAAACTTCAGAAAACCAACAAAATCAACCCTTGTGGTAAATTTAATCTTTAAATTTATTTAAAACTGTAATCTTTAAATCTATAACTTTTTAACATTAGTGAAAAAATTGAAAAAGCTTCCGTGGAAGCTGCCACTTCTGGAACACAGATTTCCACTAAATCTCGCAAGAATCTCGCAATTAATACAAAAAATGTTAAGTATGAAGATTTATTCAGAATAGTCAATCCGACTTTTGTGAAATAAAGTTTTATTTTAGAAAAAGTCATCATTTCTGATTAAAATTAAAAATTAACCAAACTAATGTATTTGGAAAATATTTTATGAAAATATTTTATGGTAAATATAAGGTTTTTATTGGTATATGGCTCAGATTTTAAAATTATAATAATTAATTTCTAAGCTTTCGATGTCAATTCGACATCATTATCAAAGCTAAACTTCAAACTAATGTGTTTGAAATTAAATAAAACATGTTGTATGAGATTTTTTGTTTGAAATAATATTTTATGGTATTTAAGCTTGGAATATAACGTCATTCAAATGTCCGTTGGGGTGTTGCTTGGTGGGACGTATTGGGGAGGTACAATTTTCAATGAATCGAATAAATCTCGCTGAATTTGCTGGATGGCGTTCGTTATGTTTACTTTGAGGGCATCAATTGTTTGCGATTTACTCGCATAGATCTGCAATTTAAGGTAGCATCAAAGGAAGAAGTCGATAAAGATGATTTTTTAGCGAAATTTGGGTTAACTTCTAACTGCTCCAAAGTTAAACCAGCTAGCTTACGGCGTTGTCTATGGTCGTTTACCTTAAGTTCTTAGGTTAGTTGGATTTTATACGGGTGTAGACCCAAGCCTCTATACTAAATTTGCCAAGCTGAAGTCGCGGGGCAAGATCTTGTGAATGACGAGAAATTAACTGCCAAGGAGTTTCCCGTACATTCTCGCACAGCAGCGATGTTTTCATCAGACATTGCTTTTCTGTGACAAAATAACAAAAATCGCAAGATCAACATGTTTCATGGTTACTTTACTTTATTTTAATAAAATAAAAAAGTATGTATATAATATTGCTGCCACTTCTAAAATTAACGCGGTCTCTTAATTTATAGTAAAGTCTGGCTGTACAAAGCCTGAATTTTGTTGATAAACAGTTTTCTGTTAAAATTACCATTTCCATTGAAACACTGATTTTAGCCAATATTATTGTGAATTTAATTTAGAATCTTTTAGTTCATAATGTTTTTTCTAATTATAATAATACACTTTGCAAAATATTTGCACAAACCGAAAAGGCTCCTACGCCACTTCCGGACTTTCGGCTAAAAATAACTGGGATCTTCTAATTTATGAGAAAAGCTTAAGTATGAAGTTTCACTCCAATACAATGTAACAACTTCAAAAACAATTAATTTTAAAATCCAATTCCCGCAGGTCATAGCAAATTTCATTTAATCTCTTTAAGCAATATTCAAGTTTCTGGTTAATTTGGAATCGTATTCCAGAACTTAAAAAATACAAGAAACTCAAACTCAAAATTTATTAAGAAATATTAAAAATTTAAGTAAATAAATCTTAAATTTTTATTATTTTAATATTTGCCCATATTTATATTAATTATCATCTATACATACAGGGTGTCCCTAAAGGAGTGAGGTTGCAACAAGAAAACGGAGTAGACGTGTTTTGTGTCGCTCCTTATTTTAAAATATAATTTAATTTTTCTGTGCGTAAAAATAAATAATTTAATAATAATAAATATGTATTGTAGTGTATTATTGATATAGTGTGTGAATAAGTTATGTGGCGTGTCTATTATCTATAGGACATTAATTTGTGCACAGTGTTTAACTCTATAATTATGTAACACGTAAGCGCATAATGAACAATATCAATGTGTGCACGTGCAACTTGCAGATTTAAAAGAGAAGTTTTTTTGTTTTTTTTTATATTAATTTAAAGTTAAACCTATTTCAACCCATAACTATTTTATATTTATACGCCTGTGTTCCCACAACATTTTTGTTTTGTTTTTTTGTTGGATAATTTTAATTTCAAATTTTGGTTGATTCGAGTTTGCTGAATGCAATCTTTGCTTATGAAATGTTTGTTACAACATTTACAAACAAATAAAAATATTTTATATGAATATATGAGATATTTAGAGAATAAGAAACAAAACAGATGGCTGTTTTATGCCATTAGGGATAATAGTGCAATACATACAGGGTGTCCCTAAAGTAGCTAACACGAATGGTACGGTTGGATTCCTTGATCAAAACGAAGGTAAGGTTACTTCTGTCACTTTGCACGTTAAAGCCCCCCCCCCCCCCTTTCAAGTTATACACGTTTAAAGAGCAGCCTTCCAACGCAGCACCTTGTATTAAGGAAACTTCAATATCTTGAGAAATAACTACATATTTTTATTTTCAAGTATTAATTTCTTTAAAAAGCTGATATTATTCTCTTTTAAATAAGTAATAATAATTATTAATATTTAGTTAAAAAGTATTTCAAATGTAAACAAAACTTTTAGAATTCTATTTTTTTAAAGAAATTATTTTCTTTCTGTATCATTTAACTCTTAACATTACTTTACGTCAGTAAATATTTTTTGATGAAAATTTCAGAATCTCAGAAAAGCTAATTGTTAATCATATTTGCTATTTTATGTTACCGAAAAAATTAAAAGTTCACAATGAAATTTTTTAGTTTCTTTATTAGACACTGCTGCGCAAAACCAAAAATGTAACAGTAAAATTTAAAAAAAAATTCAGCACCTCATTCTTTGTCGAGTGTAAGGATTTCAGTGTGACACAAGCTGAAACTCTCGTAGTGACCTTTCTCGGTGCCAAGCCCCATATTGCGAAGTTTGCCTTTGATCTCGTAGGTTTTAATCGCTGCATACATTCCTCGGTAATGAAAAACGCTTGAGCAACATTCTGCATATATTTGTAGATTTCCAGATTGGAACTCGAACGTGTTCGCTGTTGGCTTGACCTCTTCGGTGTTTAGCATAAGATGGTGTTTTCTATGGCATTTACCGCATGTATAACTCGATCTGCATACGATTGACTGATGGCTTGGAGTGAAACAGTTTAATCACAGCTTTCTCTCAGGCACAAAACCTCGTCTATCATTAACGCTTAGGGAAAGGAACTGGTCACATTTACTGAGGTAATGGCCTTGCGAGCATTTAAGGCACAAAGGCTCTGCAGTTGATTGGAAGGATTTAACTCGATTGCTGGTCGACACTTTATTGACTTCTATAGCATCCAATAAATCACTTCGTTTGCTTAAAAATCGGAAAAATCTTCCCATCGTAGGGAAATCTTCTACAGTTATCTCATTTGACCATGCTTGCTTAGTCACACTATCCAATTTGTTTACCAAAATATGAATGAGCCATGGGTCCCTTTTTCCCTCCTTCCAGAACTTCATCCAATACGTCAGCTATTTGATGAAGCGCCTTAGTGGAAACCTTTGATATATCTGGCTTATCAACAAACTGCTTTATGAGATTTGTCATCACGAGCCTTTTTTTTATCGTATCTCTATTTAATCTTCTCCGTAGCCGCACTATGTTTGCCTCAGTTACTGCGATATGACGAACTAATGTGGCAGCTTCTCCTGTTAAAAGTTTATAATATTTAAAGGAAAAATAATTTAATTCCTCGGAAAAATAATTTTGGAGAAACAATACATTTATAATATTCGACTTTTTAAATAAAAGTTTATTGCACATACATCACAGGAAAAAATAAAAAAAATATTTTGTATACATATTCATATTTGTTCGTCTTCCTTCAATTCTCATTTCCACATTTCTACTAAATAAATAACAAACCGAAATCAAACTAAATTCAAATTTATCAACTATAAACGCGAGTTTCTTCTAGTTCCTATCGAACATCAGCTTTAATAAAAAAAATTATCTGTTGCTGTTTTTTTAACGAAATAATATTTTACATTATAATAGGCTCCTATAATTTAATAATATTCTTGCTTCCTAGACTATATATTTATAAATTGGGGCCCTTTTATGAAATTTTATCATTCTCAGATTTTTTCGGTATCAAAACCAATCGATGCAAGAATAAACAAATAAAAAAGTGCAACGCAGAACTAGTTTTTGTCATCGACGGTATTCCACACTAAGAATAAGTTTATAAAACAAAAATGTCTAGTTCATAAACTAGTTCAAGGTCGATTTTGTTCATATGCGTTTTTAAAATACACACTCATAAGGACAAGATAAAATTAACACGTGTATGCTTCCTTAGATTTAATATTAAAAAAATATAATCTACATATTTATTATCCCTACTATCAATTATCCACGGATTAACAAATTATCGCTTAATAATACGAATAACAATGTTGCATATACATAACTCGAAAAAAATTATTTTGATTAAATTTAAAACAATAATAATAAGTCTTATTTACAATAATTTCTTTTTAATGGAGTCTCTCGTATCATAAAATATTTTCACAGTTCATTCATAAGGTACATACTCGTAGGTAATATAGGACACAAAACATAATTTTGTTTTAAAATGACACAAAACAAAAAAATAATAATATTTTATGAAAAGCAAAAACCATTGAAGAAATTCAAACTTGATCTTGCTTCTTGTTTACGTTTTTATTCAACAAGTATATGCACATACTTCAACATGTGCATCCAGCATGTGCAAATCGTCGAAAATAAAGATCGATAAAAAAATTTAAAGTTCGTAAAATTTTGTTCATGTAACGTTAGATGTCTCTTAAAATTGTTGTCTTAGCTAAACTTTTTAATGAAAAAAGTGCCCGCATGGTGTGGTTACTGTGCATTGGTTAAATTTTTAAAAAAAAAATTTGGCGAAAAAATGTATATGAGATCGGCAATATTATATTTGGTATTACGTTTCTAAATACGCGCATTTCATTAAATTCGCACTAAATATTTTTGAATGTGGATAGTCTTCAACTCTCCAATGAGAATATTGTATATTATTTCGAGGCTTGCGCTGTTTATTTTTGCCAATATTTAATCTCCAATTAGCATATTATATTTAAAACAAAATTTGTGACATAATTTGTGGCTTAATTTATTTTAATTTCAATTTCAATTTCATACAAACAATTTCATACAAATTCTAATAAACATGTGTATCACAAATTTTAAAAAACATATGTTTTAAGGAGAACGGATAAAGACGAACTAACTCCAAACAAGATAAAATGTTTCCATTACTTTTTATGTGCACGATATTTATAATTATTAGTGTTGCCGCGCATATAATATAATAAGTAACAAATGTAACTTATGTAACTTAAGCGTATTTATTATGTGACGTCGTATAAGTATCACATGAATATTTAATTTAAGTTTGTACTTAACATGCCCGCCTCCTTGAAACAGCATGCTTTTCAACAACATAATTAGTTAATTCAAACAATATTTTTACATTAAAATTAAAACTAAATAATAATATCAGACTGTCATAGGTGAAACTAAATGCAGATATTAATTTGACGTTATGGCCGTTTAAAATAAAGCACTCATATGGATTTCAAAATTTTAGTTTAATTATTATACACGGTTAAAAATAAAAGTATGAAATCCATTCTTTTCCTATCCTTCTGCGGAATAACTATACGTCTATCCTTTTCTAAGGAATGAAATTATACTTCCCAAATAAATTAAATTTATACTTTCAAAATTAAAATAATTGTGTCCTAATTTTAACAAATTTTATTTTTGTCCAAAAGATTAAAATACATCTATCGGACAATGATAATTTTTATTCTTTGGTCGAGTGTCAAAAGCACACAAATATAAAATAGAGTTTGCTCTTTGAAAATGACTAAATTTACTCTTTTTGTCGTATACAAAATAAGTCGCAAAGAATAATATTTATCTAATTAAAAGATTAAAATAAATACTAACCATTACCATATTTTATACAATTCAGAGATAAATTTTATTCTTTTTACCAATCAAATTCAACGTTTTTATAAGTGATGTTCAAGTAAAAAAAGTACAAATTTTAATAATAAAACATAGTTTTTTATTTCAAATATTGGCAATATACATATAATATACAATAGCTTATGAAAATTGCGTAGATCATACACTATCCGCCCGCATATAATAATCTTCGGATTCATGAAAATCCGTTGGGTGAAATGTTGGGTGAAATATCAAGCTGATTAATTCCATGTTATAAACTCGTGGTTTAGCTCCATCTAACTTGTTTTTGCCTAAATAAATTAAATATTTATAAGAAAAAATTATGAAATACATATTTGTATTATTTATTTACCCGTACATTTTCCAACAAAAGGCAATTTCCATCCGTGTTCCTGTAGTGTGATTGAGTGCGGGCTGGCTGTAGATGTATCTAGATGTGTTATTGTTAAGAGTAAATAACAGTTTAAAAGTAAATAGCGCTAATTATAATCAAAAACTACATAAATTGTGTAGAAATAAATACTTACTTCCTTATTCAAAGCAGAACCTTTTCAAACAATCAGCAACTGATAACTAAATTTTTAAGTCGAACTTACTAAAACTATATCAAAATATTTTTACCAAAAAGATTGCTATCCTTTATTACCCCACAAAAGTAATAGAAAAGATAAAGACATACAATTTTAAATTTTAAAAGTTTTCTGTACTGCAAAACATATTAATTTATGTTTTTAAAAGCTTAATAATATTTTCAGATTTTTATGCAAAATTGAATAAAAATGGCAAAAATATTTTTATACTAAAAAGGACAAAATATAATTTTCTCTTCAAATTTTAGTCAATTAAGTATGAGTATCCGTTATTATCATAAGTTTTCAACCGGTGGTTGGCCTACCATTATTCTACAAACGTATCTAAGAACTGTATAAGAACATGATTGGAAAAAATAGACCATCAATGACATTGAGAAAAAGTTGTGCCGCAACTCCAATTAACGTCTATTAATTGCCCATGTGATTATGCTTCATTTGCGTTACGACTAAAATAATATTGAAAGTTTAAAGCCTACGTCACGTGCGCGACCATTTTTGTTGTGTTGAATAAAATTTGTATTTTGTTTTAAAGGTATTGTTTGAGCGAAAGGTATTGCCACTCAGTGCTAAGATTAACCATCGTAACAATGAATATATTATACGCACGAACTGTTCTAAAATTATCTATTTCTCCTATAAACATTCGTAACATATCTTTAAGTTTTCAGTTTGTTTGATAAGTCTAAATTTCTTAATGTTGGAGAAGATATGTGGGGAAAATGTTTTATCTTTATACAAAACAGCGATATGTATATCTACAAAATCATATCACAATGATATAAATTTGAGTGGAAACAGTAACCTGTTAAAAGTAGGCTGAACCTGTAAAACCTGTTGAAGTTTACGATAAAATGTTCTAACCTCATAATTGTATTCTCCTAGCTATTTTGTTAGTTTGATTATCTAGAAAATTTAATTTTAAATGGGTTAGTTTTAAACTGGATGTCAAAAGTTACAGCATAAGTGTTATACTGTTAATGTGTAATTTTACAATTCTATTTGATCTACTCGAGGCGTATAATTTCGAAATCCATCCGCTAAATTTTTTGAGATTACCATACCGATCTCTGAAAAGTTTATGGATGAAGAAAATTAATATTAAATATTTTTGTTAAGAGACAAAAAAGAATTGTAGTTGAGAAGAAGCATTAAATGACCTGGACAGAATAAAGCACAATATACGCGATTCAGTTCCAATAATTTGATATGCTTTTACTGATGCGAACGATATTGACATGCAACATGTGTAAATGGGATGTCCTTGGAATTTAAGAGTTTGATTAAAATTAGCTTATCATTCTTTATTTACTATATGTAAGGTAAATTGATTATTTATACTTTTAAGCTTAAATTATTTTGCTAATCTTTATGCAATTTGGAATAAAATGAACCATTTGCCAATATATAAAATATTTTAGGTTTAATATAGATAAACAATATCATTAAAAGGACAAATTTTTACTTATGTAAAGAATAACACGAAAGAATAAAATTTGTTTCAAATAAAAGAATAAACAATAAACAAAATAAGAATAAAAAACATTTAATAAGCAAGAATAATATTTAGGTTTACGAAAAGAATGTATTTTATGTTCCAAATTGAATAAAATTTATTCAAAATAATTTTATACTTAGGCTAAAACTAATTTTTATCCTTTCATTTTTAACCGTGTAGTATAGTATTAGTTGAACAAGAGTTTTTACGAATTCCATTAATCGAAACCAATTATACTTAACAATGGATGACGTCATGATAATTCACAAAATTATCACAACTAATTCACTGTGCTTGAATTTCAAACTTTTTTGCGTGACAAGCTGGGCACCCGGGGGGTAAACCTAATTCGACTACGCTGAATTCATTGGTGCTAGTCCCATTTCAAAGTTAGTCCCCATTTTTGAAATATCGCTTTCGACATATTTTGCCTCTGGGACAAATATTTGTCAAAATATACACTCATATTCATGTTAATAGCTCCTGAACCATTAAGATTTTCGTTATGCTTTCATCAGCAAACTTGTTGCGCAAGCCAAGACCAACTGAACCAAACTTTGCTGAACATATCAAGGCCGAAAAACGACATCTACAATCACATTTTTGTGTTATTTTATTTTTTGAAACGCAAAAAAATAAAATAACACAAAAATGTGGTTGTAGATGTCGTTTTTCGGTCTTGATATGTTCAGCAAAGTTGTTGGTCTTGGCTTGCGCAACAACTTTACTGAAAATATCAAGGCCGAAAAATGACATCTACAATCACATTTTTGTGTTATTTTATTTTTTGAAACGCAAAAAAATAAAATAACACAAAAATGTGATTGTAGATGTCGTTTTTCGGCCTTGATATGTTCAGCAAAGTTGTTGCGCAAGCCAAGACCAACAACTTTGCTGAACATATCAAGACCGAAAAATGACATCTACATTCACATTTTTGTGTTATTTTTCCATATATGTATGTGTGTTTTACTTAGGCCAAGGTGAGCTTGGAGTGGCACTTCCGCACAATTAGACCAGGAGTGCCCCGTTGTGATACCACAGGAACCTATTTCCCCTTTACCCCTGTTCAAAACCATTCGGAGCTACGTACATACCGCAAAATATCTCGCACTCCACATTCAGCGAGATCTGAAAGGCTGGTCACACTGGACACGCCTAAATACTTATGCCTTCTGTATGATAGTGCCGGACACGAGCATAGGAAGTTATCTAAAGTCTCTTCTTCCTTTTCGTCCATGCAACTTCTACAAAATCATTCGTCTGTAGACCCAGCCTTCTCGCATGTTCCCCAAAAAGGCAGGGTCTTGTCAGTTTTGGCAAAAGCTTCTCACAGAAAACTCCGGCTCCACCTTGCCGTTTCGAGAAACATAAGTGCACAGGTAAGGCTAAATACAACTGGAATTCGGCATACTTAGGCCAAACAAGACACTCATCTCAGATAAAATACAAGGAACACATCACAAGTACATAAAATCAAGTTTCGTACAACACATAAAAACTGAAAACCATACACTAAATTCAATAAAAATGTAACCATTTTGCACAGAATCAAAAAAGGACTGAAATTAGACAGGTGTCCCAATTTGACTCATGAGTCATGAGCCATTTGTATTCTGCACGTATACGAATTACTGCCAAAACTCACACCCTGAAAATATACAAAAACAAAAACACCCACAATTTACTTCGCGACAAAATTAACACAAAACCCCAATAAAATTTACGACCTCCATAACTTAAAAACAAAGCAGGTGCCAAACAGCAGCGCCTAGCTACAGTATATAAAGAGCTTCAAAATAGATTATGTAACAGTAGCAGAAAATAAACCGAAGAAGAGATTATTCTCGAAATTGATATTTCTAAAAAAGTTAAAAAATTGGCACAAGAAGTAAGAACTAAAAACTGTAATATAAAATTAAAAATAAAAAGTTATTCATCTAAATATATAAAGTGACAAAAGAATACAAAAATTAAAGTGAAAATCGTCTTGTGAATCTGGTGAAATAAATAATATGGATAGGTGTTATAAACTCAAGTGCTTTTGTTATGTGTGTGGAAAATTTACAATTATGAGCAATCGCCGCAAAATAAGTGATGAAACCGCTGATTTATATCGACTATACTTTTCACAAACTGTTATTAGTGGTTTAAATTGGACGCCGTCTTTCGTTTGTACAACATGCATTTTCCATCTGCATAGATGGCAAAACACTGGAGCCGCAATGCCATTTGGTGTCCCGATGATATGGGTCGATCCACAAGGACATGATGCAGTTCAATGTTATGGGTGCATGAATTATAATCTCGGTACAAACAGAATCAAAAGTGGTTCTTTGACATACACTGCAACGAGAAATACACATCTACCGCTGCCGCATTCAGATGAAATGCCTGTTCCGGAAAGATCAAACCCAACCGAGGATTATTTACCAACAACATTTGAATCAGGTGAAACCGGAGAAACATCTGCATCAATATATCAAACATCAAATGTCACTGCGCCATGCAATCACATTGAAATCTCGCAATTCTTTTGTCAAAGGGTTTTAAACAAGTGAACATTTTGGCTCCAAATGTTCGGATATATGGAGCAATAAATCGTCATCGTCATTTTACGAATTTTTTCAAATCAACTGAGAATAATTCACTCGCTTTTTGCACTGATATCCGAGGTTTGGTATCCACAATGCACAATGCATATAATCCTGAAGATTGGCGATTGTTCATCGATTCCTCTAAAAGCAGCTTGAAGGCAGTTCTCCTTCACGTTACCAAGTCACGGTTAAGTGGAATAAAAATAAAAGAAGGTTGGTGTTTAAATCTACCCGAATCTAAGTTTTGATCAAATGAAATTTCATCTCACATCTTGTTTTTTATCACAGGAATACTTAATGGACCAGATTTTCGTCGTCTGATGAAAGATGATGCATTTGAAAATGCTCTTAGTGAACGAGAGGTTGTGGCATGGAAATGTGTAAAAGAAGTTATTAAGAATGTTCTCGGAATTAACCGAGCCGATGATTGGCGCAGATATATTGAAAATATGCTGACAGCTTTTCATAATATAAACGTTAGAATGTCACTGAAAATACATTTTTTGCATTGTCATGTGGAAAAGTTCGCCGAACAATCACCAGCCGAATCCGATGAGCACGGCGAGCGTTTTCACCAAGTGACGGCAAGGCTCGAACATTGGTACAGCGGCAAAAAGGTAGATGCACTCTTGGGTGACATTTGTTGGAATTTGCAAGAGGAAGAAGAACCCGAAGACGACACGAACAAATCAGAAAATTAAAATTAAAAGTTAAGAAAAATGTAAATTATTTAGGAAAAAATTGAGAAAAATCACAATAAAATCAACTGAATCAATCTAATTTTCTGTTAAATAGTTTCTATTGTATCTATATTTGTCGATGAGGTGTTTATTCGATCAATTTAAATTCTGTAAATGGACAAAAAATGATAAAAAACATGTTTTTCGTCGAGACAAATATTTGTCAAAATATACACTCATATTCACGTTGATAGCTCCTGAACCATTAAGATTTTCGCTATGCTTTCTTCAGTAAAGTTGTTGCGCAAGTCAAGACCAACAACTTTGTTGAACATATCAAGACCGAAAAACGACATCTTATCACATTTTTGTGTTATTTTATTTTTTGAAACGCAAAAAAATAAAATAACACAAAAATGTGATTGTAGATGTCGTTTTTCGGCCTTGATATTGTTACGGTGACACCTAGAATAGAATAGAATAAGTTAATTTCATTAATTGTTCAATTACATTTATAATTTATACTCAACATTTAGGCGTATTTCTATACTAACATATTTGCTGCGCATTTAGGATTATTCTAGAAACAAATATTTTGGTATATAAAGGCGCGCGTTGACGTGGAATGCTGAGTATTATTTTAAACGTGATACAGTGAAGGTTAAATAGAAAGATTATTAAAGTGATTATTAAAGCGATTATTAAAGTGATAATTAAAAAGTGTGTTATAATTATAATAATTAATTGTGAATTTTGTGTTGTATAATAAATTGTGTTGTGTATAATAAGTTGTGTTGTGTAAATAAATTGTGTAAGTTCAAATTTGAAGCAGTTGTATTTATTCACAATCCAGTGATTCGAACCTTGATTGACAAGGCAAAATCGTAACAATTGGTGACAGCGGTGGGATTGTGAATAATAAGGAAAATGATTCTCTACGGACTAAAGCTTGCGCAATTAAAGGAGCAACTGACACGGCGAGGTTTGGCCAGTGAAGGCACAAAAGCTAGTTTGGTGGAGCGACTACGTGAGGCCATGGAGAAGGAAGGTTTAGATCCAGACGTGTATGATTTCGAGGAGGAAAAAACGGATGAGATCAGTATGGATAAGAAACAAAAGGACGTACAAACGGTGGTCGAAACAACGCAAAACCCATCTGGAAGTTTCGATTTTTCGCAGTTGATGGCTGCTATGAATCAAATGATGGGACAACAGTTGGAGGGAATAAAACAATCGAACGAGGGAATGAAACAACAGATGTTACAAGTGGAGCAACAAGGAGCGGACATTAAACATCAAATGAAATTGTCGAACCATGACATGAAACAGCAGGTGGAGCAACAAGGGGCGGACATTAAACAATTGAACCAGGAAATGAAACAGCAGGTGGAGCAACAAGGGGCGGACATTAAACAATTGAACCAGGAAATGAAACAGCAGATGGAGCAACAAGGGGCGGACATTAAACAATCGAACCAGGACATTAAAAACCAAATAGAAGATGGCCAAAAGAAAATGGACGAGAGGTTTCTGGAGTTATCATCTACACTACACGGTAAAGTGGAAAAACTGCAAACAGAAGTACACGCAGAAATTCAAAATGTTAAAGGGACGGTTCAACAAAAATTTGAATCGGTTGAACAAGATTTTAAACGTCTCGAGAAGGAGCTCAAAGATGTCAAGACGAATGGAACGACACAGCAAGTGATTCAGACGGTTAATGCAGTTAAGATAAAACCACCAACATTTGATGGAACAACATCCTTCAGTATTTTTAAGTTCCAATTCGAAACGGCCATTAAGCAAAATCAGTGGACTGAAGAACAATGTGTTGCAGCGTTAATTGTGGCTCTTAAAGGCGAAGCGGCGGAAACACTACAAATCATTCCCGAGCAGGAACGGAACGTTTACATGGGAATTATGAAGGCGTTGGATCGAAAATACGGAAGTGACCACAAACGAGAAATCTATCGCATGGAATTGAAGGGTCGATACCAAAGAGCAGGAGAATCGCTACAGGAATTTTCATCGGCAATTGAGCGGCTCGCGCATTTAGTACATTCAAATATGTCGGCCGATTACATGGAGCGAATTAAAATGGATGCATTCATTGACGGTATTCGAGATCCTGAGACACGCAGAGCGGTGATGTTGTCACCTAAGGCAACTTTTACGGAAACCATCGCTTGTGCGTTAACAAACGAAACTGCGCAAACCATCATCAAACCAGCAATGAAAATTCGTCGAGTGGAGATTGATTCCAGTTTAGACACCGCACGGGCTACGCCAAGGTTCAGAGATGGAAGTGGCAGGATTAAATGCTGGGTATGTGATAGAATGGGTCACATCTCACGGGACTGTTGGGAGATTAAGAAGAAACGAGCAAGGTCGCCATCCCCTATGAAGCGCAGATCAAACGAGGAGCAGATAGAATCCAGAAAGGAGGGTCAGACGACAGCGGAGTCGTTAAACTAAAAAGAGTCAGTTTGAAGGGGCAGAAGCTGACTCCCACAACCGATTGCCCCATAACCTCCATCCATGTTTCGAGAGTAGCAAGATGCGGTGACAGCTTGACAATTGAAGCCGATATTGATGGGAAGAAATGCATAATCACGCTGGATACGGGAGCAACTCATACGATTGTTCGTGAGGATATTATCGATGGAATTATAGAACCAGCTAATGGAATGAAATTACGAACGGCGACTGGAGAAAATTCAGCAATAAAAGGGAAAAAGGTCGTAAAAATAAGGATTGGACGAAATCACTTTCAACACGAGGTGCTGGTTGCAGATATTGTAGACGAAGTCATCTTGGGGATGGACTTTATGAGAACGAATGGCTTCGTGGTGGATGTTGGACGAGGTGTATTAACCTACGATAATATCGAGTTGCCACTTCACGTTAGCGCTATAGAGGAAACGACCAGGCAAATTATAATGGATCATCGGGAGAAGCTGCCACCGAACTCGGAAACAATAGTATGGGCAAGATTGGAAGGAGATTCTGGGTCACCCAGGTTGTGGGTTGTGGAAGCCAATGAAGCGGGGAGCGGAGCCAGAGAAATTATGATCGGGAAAGTTTTAGTGAAACCAGACAGCAATAATAGAGTACCAATTAGGACTCTAAATCTCTCGGATAAGACGAAAACCATCAAGAAAGGGACAATAATCGGAAAATGCGAAGAAATATCTGCGATTGTGAAGTGCGAACAGAAAAATCCGATTAATACGACTAACTCGCAAGGGCAGAAAGAGGTTGTAGAACAACTCATGGAGAAATGGACCGAAGATCTTACTAAGGAACAGAAAAATTTGGCAAAACAATTGCTCGAGCGGTACATGCCAATATTCTGCAGTACATCGGATAATAATGGGAGAACCACAATGGTAAAACATCGAATAGATACAGGAGCAGAATTGCCGATTCGCCAACCACCCAGGAGATTACCATTGGCAAAGCAAGGAGAAGTGGATCGAATGGTAAAAGATATGCAAGCAGCAGGGGTAATCGAAACATCAAGCAGTCCATGGAGTTCACCAGTGGTGTTAGTCGAGAAAAAGGATGGTAGCATGAGATTCTGCGTGGATTATCGAAAATTAAATGCTGTGACGAAAAAGGATAGTTACCCATTGCCAAGGATCGACGACACGTTAGACACATTATCGGGTGCTAGAATATTTTCGACATTAGATCTGCAAAGCGGCTATTGGCAAGTGGAAGTCCAGGAGGAAGATCGCGAGAAAACGGCATTCAGTGTGGGTAACGGATTATGGCAATTTAACGTTATGCCATTCGGATTATGTAACGCCCCTGCGACTTTTGAACGGCTAATGGAGCGCGTGCTAAAGGGATTACATTGGAGGACGTGCCTCGTATATTTGGACGACATCATCGTTATGGGCAAGGATTTCGACGAGCATTTAAGGAATTTGGCAGAGGTTTTGGATCGGATACAAGCCGCCGGATTGAAGCTAAGCCCAAAGAAATGCAAACTATTTAGAACGGAAGTAAAATATTTGGGTCATAAGGTAACAACCAATGGAATCCATACCGATGAAGACAAGATCGCAGCAGTGAAGGAATGGCCACGACCTAAAAACTTACATGAATTACGGAGCTTCCTTGGATTGTGTACCTATTATAGACGATTCGTGCCAGGATTCGCCAATATTGCAAAGAGTTTACACGAGTTAACCAGGAAGAACAAGGCATTCGAATGGAAGGATGATCAAGAAGAGGCATTTGTGGAACTAAGACGACGATTATGCGAAGCACCAATCCTCGCATACCCTATACCCAACGTTAAATTCATTTTGGACACCGATGCAAGTAATGATGGTATAGGAGGAGTATTATCACAAGCAACAAATGGTGAGGAGCGAGTTATTGCATATTACTCCAAGATGTTATCAAAACCGGAACGGAATTATTGTGTAACACGGAAAGAGTTGTTGGCTATAGTGGAATGTGTTAAGCACTTCCATAAGTACCTCTATGGCCAAAAATTTCTTCTACGGACGGATCATGGAGCTTTGCGCTGGTTGTTACAATTCAAAAATCCAGAGGGACAAGTAGCACGTTGGATCGAACGTTTGCAAAGTTACGATTTCCAAATTGAGCATCGGAAGGGAACCGCACATGGAAATGCCGACGCATTATCAAGAAGGCCATGTCCCGTGGAATGCAAGCATTGTGGGCGTGTGGAAGGTAAAGAAAACATCATCGATATTCGGCTTATGCAAGTGCTACCAGATGAGGAATGGACTGATGAAATGATCAAGAAGGAGCAATTACGGGATGCTGACCTATCATTCATCATGAAACATAAGGAAAAAGAACACCGGCCCACATGGAGTGAGATAGCTGACAAAACTCCCATTGTAAAAGCTTATTGGGCTCAATGGGATAGCCTCCACATAGAAAATGGATGTTTAAAACGAAAGTGGGAAAGCACGGATGGTAAAGTAAAACAATTGTTGGTAGTGGTGCCAAAAGATCGGATAGCGGAAATCATCAAGGAGTATCATGGAGGAGCAAGTGGAGGTCACCTAGGGATTAATAAAACATTAGCCAAAATTCGACAACGTTTCTATTGGTCCGGATGTAGACAGTCAGTAGTAGAATGGTGTCGAAGATGTGACCAATGTGCGGCAGTAAAGGGACCAGCACGAAAAAGCCGTGGAACCATGAAACAATATAATGTCGGGGCACCATTTGAGAGAATTGCAATGGATGTGGCGGGGCCATTTCCGACCACCGAGAGCGGAAATAAATATGTGCTAGTAATAATGGATTATTTCAGTAAATGGCCGGAAGTGTACCCCATACCCAATCAGGAAACAACAACAATAGCTGATGCCGTGGTCAACAATTGGATTAGCAGATTTGGTGTACCTATGGAAATTCACACGGATCAAGGAAGGAATTTCGAATCGGTGATATTTCAGGAGATATGTCAAATGCTGGGAATCAATAAAACAAGAACGACGCCTTTACACCCACAGTCGGACGGTATGGTGGAAAGATTCAATGGCACATTGGAGGAATATCTAGCAAAGGTTGTGGAAAGGAACCAACGCAACTGGGATCGACATATACCGATGTTCCTGATGGCCTACCGATCAGCGGTACATGACACAACGGGAGTGACACCAGCTAAAACCATATTTGGGAACAATCTGCGATTACCAGGAGATTTAAAGTTTGGGGCTGTTCCATCAGCAGCTCTATGCGGACAGGATTACGTCGACCGGATGAAAGAGGAACTCAATGAAATACATCAATTTGTACGGGAGAAAATTCGGATATCAAGTGATCGAATGAAAGCTCGATATGACATACGAGCAAATAATCAAGGCTTCGAGGAAGGGCAATTGGTATGGCTTCACAACCCGCAACGGCACAAGGGATTATCACCGAAGTTGCAACCCACATGGGAAGGACCTTACACTGTCATTAAAAGATTGAACGACGTGGTTTATCGCATACAGAAAGGACGGAAAGGTAAACCAAAGGTGGTGCATTTAGAGCGTTTGGCGCTCTACAGAGGAGGTGATCTGGATCCTGTTCGGGACGAACAGGCTTAGGTGGGGGGTAGTGTTACGGTGACACCTAGAATAGAATAGAATAAGTTAATTTCATTAATTGTTCAATTACATTTATAATTTATACTCAACATTTAGGCGTATTTCTATACTAACATATTTGCTGCGCATTTAGGATTATTCTAGAAACAAATATTTTGGTATATAAAGGCGCGCGTTGACGTGGAATGCTGAGTATTATTTTAAACGTGATACAGTGAAGGTTAAATAGAAAGATTATTAAAGTGATTATTAAAGCGATTATTAAAGTGATAATTAAAAAGTGTGTTATAATTATAATAATTAATTGTGAATTTTGTGTTGTATAATAAATTGTGTTGTGTATAATAAGTTGTGTTGTGTAAATAAATTGTGTAAGTTCAAATTTGAAGCAGTTGTATTTATTCACAATCCAGTGATTCGAACCTTGATTGACAAGGCAAAATCGTAACAATATGTTCGGCAAAGTTGTTGGTCTTGGCTTGCGCAACAACTTTGCTGAAGAAAGCATAACGAAAATCTTAATGGTTCAGGATCTATCAACGTGAATATGAGTGTATATTTTGACAAATATTTGTCTCAGAGGCAAAATATGTCGAAAGCAATATCTCAAAAATGGGGACTAACTTTGAAATGGGACTAGCACCAATGAATTCACCATAGTCGAATTAGGTTTACCTCCCGGGTGCCCAGCTTGTCACATTTTTCAACTAGCACAGTGAATTATTAGTGGCTTGAAACATTTTAAAACTAATTGTCAGTATTATCAATGGGAAAAGGACATAAGCGATTAATAGCTCTCTTGAATGTTCCAGTTGAAGTTTGAACATCCACAACTCTTACTTTACTGTCAGGGCCAGAACAAACTTTACTAACATAAAGGTGGAAGATTATCTTCCTGTAGTAATACTAAAATACGAATCTTAACATTTGGTTGCTCGACAGACCATTTATAACGATGTTGCAACTCGGTTAAATATTCTTTAAACTAACGACGCCAGAATTGTTGTAGCATAAATTAAATTTTTTGATATTTTTCCAATCGATCGTATTTCAAATGATCCAATGATGGATCTGGAAGAGCAACTAATGGTTGACCCACTAAAAACTGACCGGGTGTCAAGCAATTTAAATCAGCTGGGTCGCTAGACATACGTGACAATGGCCATGAATTCATGCAGGCTTCAATTTGCACAATTAAAGTACTTAGCTGCTCGTTAGTGCATAAGTATTGCCAATTGTTCACTTTATATGATATTTTGCTGTCTTAACGGCAGCTTCCCTAAGACCACCAAAATGCGGGGATCGGGGAGGTATATTATGCCATTGCATGCCTTGATCAGTACAATATTTATTAACAATCTCTTGATGAGGATTCGACATTACCAGTTTTTTCAATTCCATTAATTCTGACTTTGCGCCTACGAAATTTGTAGCATTATCGGAGTATATGTGACTAGCAAGTCCTCTACGGCCGACTAAACGTCGTAGAGCTGCAATAAATGATGACGTATTTAAGCTTTCAACCAATTCTAAGTGTCCGCCTTTGTTGAAAAACAAATGAATACAGCAATATACCCTTTTGAAATAACTCTTTTATTATAAACATGTCGAAGATTAAAAGGCCCACAAAAATCAACACCAACAGCCGAGAATGGCCATCCGGGATTGACACGATGCCCTTGCAATTACCCATTACCTGACTTTCTATTATTGGTTGAACTCGAAAACATGTAATACATTCTTTTATGATTTTTCGACACAAATTTCGTCCATTGGTTATCCAGTATTTTGTACGCATATTATACAACAAGCTTTGAGGCCCACAGTGTAATAATCGAATATGTTCACTTGTTGCCAGTAATCTAGAGAATCTATGAAATCCTGGCAATAATATTTCGTGTTGTGCTTCGAAGGGTATATTAGCATTTTGAAGCCGACCGCCCACTCGAAGAAACCCATGTGTATCAATGAACGGTCTAAGTGAATGTAACTTACTTCTTTGTGATACAACCCCTGCTCAGTTTAATTCCTTTATCTCTTGCCTATATACAATGCTTTGAATATATATAATTAGACTCGTATTCGTATCTTGCATCTCCGATGCTTCTATTGCTCCGCAACAACGTACTTTCAAAGGCTTACGACAATTTTTTAGGAAGCGTTGACAATATGCAACGACACGAATTAGCTTATTATATGAAGAATAGCGATTGTATATGTCCCATTCAACTTCGATAACCAATGCAATTTCATATTTACGAAGCTCTAAGTTTTCATGATTTATTTGAACATTGGGTCGTATTGGCCATTCGTTCATATTGCGATGCAAAAGTGTCGGGCCGTTCCACCAACTATTATTATTTTTAAGATCTCGTGGTAGTGAACTTCTTGAGATAACATCCGCGGGAATCACATCTGTTGGTAAATAACCAATTCGAAGGATTAATCAATTCCTGTATCTGAATGATTCGATTTGCTACGAAGGTTTGATATTTCGATGGCACGTTTTCAATTCGATGCAACGTGATAATGGAATCACTCCAATAGTAAAACTTATTAAAACATATCTCCATTGATGATTTTACTTTATCCATTACTTGCGCTAAGAGAAGTGCCGCACAAAGCTCGAGGCGTGGAATTGTTTGACCATTTAAAGGAGCAACCCGTGATTTAGCACATTGAAGTTTAACCTCCACCGTTCCTTCTTCATTTACTGAACGGATATAAACTACACAACCATAGCCAAGATTGTAGGCATCTCCGAAGCCATGCAGTTCGATTTCTTTTGCTTTGGATACAAGTATCAAACGAGGAATTGACACATTATTTTCCTTTATCAGTTGACGTTTTAATTTATTCCAATCAGCTAGCAGCTCGCCATTCAATTCATCATCCCATTTCAGGTTGGGTACTGACCATAATCTTTATACATGAAGCACTTTGCCATAAATATTACAGGAGCGCACATTCCTAATGGATCAAAACATTTTACGATGTACGACAGAACAGATCGTTTGGAAGTAATTGTGGTTTCACATAGATTCCAACTACCATAATCAATGTGAAATTCATCCTGCTTGCTATCCCAACGAATGTCCAAAATTGTCACCAAATTGTCCATTGTCGTTTCATTTATTATATTACTTGACGATAATTCACTTACATTAGATTCAAACTTACGTAATTCAAAACCACCCTCCGCCAGTAATTCAATTAATTATCGCTTTAAATTCTGCGCTTCTAACAAGTTTTGTGCCCCGAGTTGAAACAGACACTTAACTGCAAGATAGGCGGCCGATGCAGTACTATATGTTACAGTACATAGACGATAACACTTATATCCTCACTTTTGTTTTCCCGAAACCAAATGCGTTGCAAATCTTTAAATTTATTTTTCAACCGTACCTGTCGATACATCTTGGCGATGTCTCCTGTGAATACTACAGGATGTTCCTAAATCGCATAATGATAGATAATAAATCTTATTGCAAATTTGGCCCAACCATGAGACAATCATTCAATGAGATTTCCGAATACGTTTTATGAGAAGCATCGCAGACAATCCTCAATTTCGTTGTGGTACTTCTATCATTTGTCACACAATGGTGCGGAATATAATATTTTATACTGCTTGTCTTTTCATGTGGTGGATGCACCTCTTCCATATGCCCCATGCACATATACTCTTTCATGAAATCGATGTATTGCTTTTTTATATTTGGCTCCTTATCTAGTTTCCTTTCTAACCAAAGAAACTGTTTCGTTGCCGAAGAGCTTGAATCACCTAATTGATCAATACTTATAGATTTACAGGGCAAAGCTACAATAAATCTGTCAAAGCAACAATAAATCTATCGAATAATTGTTTTTGAAGTGAAACTTCTTTAGTACCGGGGTGATTTTTAAAATCGATGAAACAAAACGCAAAATTACAAGCAAAAAGTGAAGAAGCTCTATGAATGAAACGAAAATGCGATAGTTTTGTTGTTGTTATTTTAATTTTGCTGTTCTGTTTTTTGATTCCATAAATACGAGGAAAGGATTGTCACTATTTACCTTCAAGTGCCAAAGTTTACGTGCTCATGTAGATGATCTTCAATTAGACAAAATATCATCGTCGTCGAATTTTCTGATTTTTTCGGAGACGTGGGTGGATAATGATAACATTGTAGAGATTCCAAATTTCGGTATTGTCGTTCAATATAAAAGGTTAAATATAAGGGCAGGTTGCGTTGCAATCTATCATAATGTAAATGATGGAACCCGTGTTGTCACCCCACAAATTGACATCAATGCACTTCAACTGAAATCCTTATCGGTTCAGTTTTGTAAAGTGGGAGAAATATCTGCTTGCGAAAGCAGATTAGACCATGACACATTTGTAATTATTGCGGCGATTTACATTTCTCCCAACCAATCGATGGAAAATATTATTCAATTTATCCACGAGAATTTGATAAAGTATACGCCGAAAGTATCGCAGATTCTGAAAAAAATTATAATAAAATTCCAATGATTTTGAGTGGGGATTTCAATATGAATTTTGAATTAAATTTAAAAATGTGCACCAGTTGTACTGAATCGACAACGCGATCAAAAACTGTTATCGACGCAGTCTTTCAACGATATGTTGATAGAATTCAAACTAGAGCATTCGTGTCCTATTTTAGTTACCATAAACGACTCGTGTCATTCGTCGAAATAGAAAACATGGAGTCGGAATAATAAAATGTTAAAAAAATTATCCCACTCCTGTTACTGCATTCGTCTCTTTCTCTCGCTGCTTAGATTCCGGAAAGTTTCACTTCTACTGCGTGTGAACTGCACACAATTTTTTTTTGGTTCAAGATTTTCTAGCTTCCAAAATAGCAGAATTCTTTCATCAAGCAAGATCATATAATGCATCTACATCCTTTTTCTTGTAATTACTCGAAAAAACTGCAATTTGCTCCGACTCAGTATTAATTTGAAAATTATTAATTATAATACCAGAAACCTTTGATGAATAGTTTACCTTTCCCGCGACTGCATAACCAAATTTGGTATTAAAGAATAGAGGTAGCTACTTCGATATATTTTGGCTACCAGGCAGCATAATCTCATTATAAATTTCTGAGCCCACGATCATATCAATAGGCGATGATTTGTTAAAAGCTGGATCCGCTAAATGGATATGCGAGGAAATCCTTCCTTTTTCAAATGGCACAGATATCGATGGTAAGTCATTTGTAATTTTTGACATTATTAGGAATCATAGATTAATGGAATCACTGCAATGAAATGAAATTGTTATATTTGTATAAAATTTAACCTCACTTGTTGAAGAATTAATTCCCGAAATTGAAGTGAATGCATTTGACTTCTTAGCCCGCAAAATCTAAACTATTCGCTCTGTGACGAAACTAGCTTGCGAACCGCTATCAATTAATATTCTACATGGAATACGAAAACCTTTTTGAATATTTGCCCATACAACAGCTGTAGGCAATAAAACTTCGGAATAATTTGACGATGCCTGGTTAACCATTGCAGTGCTAACCGAAGTTGCTTCTACTTTGTGGACTGTATCTTGTTCTTTTCTTATTTGAGCCGAAGTTGCGTTGATTGAAGTATTTGAAGTTTGTGATGAGCCTATATCGCTCTTTGAATGTCCGAAATGCAATAATACATGATGCTGATGCCGAAGTGGACACAAATTACACGAGGGTGCCATACAGTCTATCACTTTATGATTTTCAATTAGAAGGTTTGTGCACAAATTATACTTTTTCACGAAGCTAAAACGTTCTTTCGGTGAGCACCTTTGCAGTATTGACATATTTCTGATGCGCTCGAAACGAATATTGTTTGTGGTTTTGGTGGATGATTTATTAACTTACTAGAGTGCCCTTGATTCGATTGTAATGGCATTGATAATTTTAATGAGCGTAATTATAATTCTATGTTGAATAAATTCTACAAATTTTTCATAATTGATGTTCGTTTTCTTAGCGTATTCTTTCAGTATTTCAATTTTCGAAGCATTATCTAATCGCTCAATTAAATGATGACGTAGAAAAGGGGAGGACACATTCGATGTATTCAAAGTTCTTAATGCTAGAAAATTAGTATTGAACGTGTCTAGAAAATTTTGTAAAGATGCTGCCGATCCTTCTTGAGGTTTCTTTATTTCATATAAACACCTTAAATGCATATCTTGAATGTTAGATTCGTCATCATAAAAATCAACTAAAACTTTCCACACAACAGTGCAGTTATCTTTCAATATTGGATACGACTGAATTAACCGAAACGCACGACCATCCCGAGAATACATGATATCAAATAACAAAACTTTGCTCCACATCGATTGCATTATTTCCGTGAATCATTTTGTTATATACTTACGGACAAAAACCATATAATTCTTTTTGCTTCATTTATAATATGACGGTCTGATGATCCAAAATCTAGACTCGTCGGAGAACAAAACATTGGCCCATTGTTCCATTGTCCAGTTTTCATGTTCGAGAGCAAATGTTAAACGAGCTCTGCGGTGTGTTGTAGATAACTCTGGACATAAGACTGGCCTTCTTGCAGTTAAATTGGATTCCTTGATTCGTCGATGCACGGTCCTTTCGCTAATGGATACATCTCGGGACCCGATTAGGTCTGATTTGATGCTACGTCCAGTTACGAACCGTTTTCTCAAACAAATTAATTTAATATACCTGTCCTCAGCGAGTGTTGTACATCGATTTCTCCCACTACTAGCACGACAATGATACTGTCCATTATCTTGGAATCGTTTGATCACTCTTGATATTGTTGATTGGTCCATTCTTAACAGTTGTGCAACATAAGACTGAGTTCTTCCTTCTTCAACTAATTTAATGGTCCTCACGCAATCCTCAACACTCAAATGATTTCTTTCGGCCGACAAGTTATTCATTTTTATTTGTTTTTAATGAAAAACCTTACTCTTACACTTAATTGTATAATTTAAATAACAATTCACTGTAAATAAACTTTTAGACTAAACAGCCAAAATGCTCAAATTTGTGCTAAACTCGAATTCAACAAAACTGATGGTAGTATTTTTTTAATGCATGTGTATTTCAGTGAGAACTAGATACTATATAGATTTTATCATAATAATTACAAAAACAATTATTAAGCTACTCGTAATTTCAAAAATACAGATTATGCGTTTTTTTGTCCATAAGTTTAGATTGCTTTGAAATTTAACCAACTAGATTCTTGACCATCGAACTTTGGTAACGAAATTTGTGGCAGTTTAATTTTATTATTAATTATTTGCGATCGATCAGTTTCTGAATCCTTCGTTTGCTGCGATAACTCTAATTCTTCAATATTACTACAGTGAACAAAATAAGTCTGCGTACACCCTGTCTGTTTATTAAAAATCAATATAAAGACTATCTAAACATATTTCGAATCTCATTTTTTATTAACAAAAATAATATTTATTCTTAATTAAAACCATTCAAACAAGAGTTAGACTAAAAATTCATTAAATTAAAAAAAATATACTTAATAAACACATTTTTATTAATCACTTGTTTTTTGTTTCGCAAAATTATTTTGAATATTTTCAAAAAGTTTAAAAAATCACTCGATCGATTTCGACTTGTAAGGTCATCATCAGGAATATCTACTGATTTCTATAAATAAAAAGTTTTGTTTTATAGTAGAAAAAAACAAAAAATAAATAAAAGAAGGAGGGACAAAAAATAAGCATAAAAATTAATCTACGGATCGCGCTGGTAGGCGATGAGTCATAGGTTGAGTAACAAAATTCAAGTTATATTATTACGTACGTGAGAATCGAAAAGGGCGGGGTCTGTAATTGGTGGGAACCGGATTTCTCTCTGTTCGTTAAGGATATTTTGGTGAAGAAATATTGATTTTCGAATTTCGTAAGATTCTAAGGTATCTAAACGTCTGCCTTTCGGTTGTATATGTAATATGTCTAAATTGTTCAAGCTAGCTGTATGATTTTCTGAAGTTAAATGGTTATGGAAAGTTGATTGATTGCAACCAGATAAATGTTCTTTAGCTCTAACTCCAAAATTGCACCCAGTCTGACCAATATAGGAGAAACTACAGTCATTGCAATTGATCCTATAAACACCAGACTTGGAAAGGCGATCAACTCTAGGTTTATTGTTAAAAATCATTTTGTTTATTGTGTTATTATTATAAAAAGCAAAACTAATATTGGTATAATTGGACACGATTTCATTTGACGTTGCCAGTCTTTTCACTTCTATTCCAATTGTTCGTCGAAATTGGGGCTAGATTCGAAATTCGCTTTTTCAACAAGACAACGATCCGAAGCATACGGCTTACGTGGTCAAAGGATGGCTTTTGAATAACGTGCGAAAACAATACCATACACCAATCAATCGCCAGATCTCAACCCGATCAAACATTTATGGGAATTACTCGATCGGCGCGAACGTGCGATCGTGCGCAAACACCATATATCTTCTAAATCTGTTCTGAAATCCAAAATTTTAGAGAAATGGGCTAAATTAAGCCACAGGTGACTTCAAACCTAGTTGGATCAATGAACAGGAAGCTTGAGGCCTTTATTTGAGCTAAAGAGAATCCGACGAAATACTAATGTGAAATCTATTTTGTTGAATTTTTAATATTAATTCAAACGTACGCAGACTTTTTTTGCAATAAATTTTGTAGTTCAAAGATAAAAAAATATATTTTTTTTAATTTAATGAATTTTTAGACTAACTCTGTTTTTTGATCGACCAACACTATCAATTTTATCAATACGTACGTTTGTGTAGTACATCCGTATATAAGCACTTAATCCTAAATTCTATGTTATATTTATATAAATTGGCAAATCAAATTAATACCTGAATTTCTAATCTGGATATCGCCTTCATTAACACAGGAATCCAAACAGCAGACAGGATGATCAGCTACAGTATAAATATCCTTCAATTGATGGTAGAAAACTCAATCTCGAAATTGTTTCGTTCCCAGCGTTCATTAAATATATCGATGTAAATTAATTGATTTCCGATTCGATTTTTGTAAATTAATTGAAATTTATTATATACGTTAATATCCGGGTCGAATGACCAATCTTCAACTCTCCAATGAGAATATTGTATATTATTTCGAAGCTTGCCCTGTTTATTTTTTCCAATATTTAAACTCCAATAAACATATTATATTTAAAACAAAATTATGTCACAGCTTAATTTATTTTAATTTCAATTTCAATTTCATACAAATTCTAATAAACATGTGTATCACAAATTTTAACAAACAAGTGTTTTAAGGAGAACGGATAAAGACGAACAAGATAAAATGTTTCCATTACTTTTTATGCGCACGACATTTATAATTATTAGTATTGCCGCGCATATAATATAAATAAGTAACATGTGTAACTTATGTAACTTAAGCGTATTTATTATGTGACGTCGTATAAGTATCACATGAATATTTAATTTAAGTTTGTACTTAACAGATAGGAACAATTCAATTTATGAATTAAGAAAATCAAGTAGACTTAAATTGTTTATATTTTATTTATTTATTATATCATAATTTAGATTGATGTTAAGTAAATTTATTGCCGTCATAATAAGGAGGCAAAGCGTATTCGTTTTATTTAATTATGCTGCCCTCTAGTTGTCGACGTACAATGACGTCATCAGCAAAATACTAATGTCGTCCCAGGCCAGTACTTTAGAAGCCGGTGGTAGACAGCATAAAGAAGAAAAACGAAAATAACTACTCTCCACGCAAACACACAAATTTGGCTCTACATTTTGCTACAACGATCACCAAGTTTAGGGCATCGTTGCGAAATGATAAAATTCTGAATGAAAACTTATTTAAAAATGAAATACTTTTTATTACAATTAAAGATAATTAAACAAAATTAACGCTAAGAAGAATTAAGGTTAATTTTTCTGCTAGATTTGCGAGAAATACGAGTAAAGGTAGTAATAAAGTAAAAAAAAAAAACTTTAAAAAAAAATATTTTCATAGCATTTGTACTAACGTTTTTTTTTCTTCGTGTTTATGATTTTTGGGCCTGATAAAAACACAGACACTGGATTAACCTAATTCTATTTAAGTATACCTAAATTATCATTCTTTTCTATTTTTCTATGGTTTAAGCCTAAAGAAATTTTAGCTAAAAATTACTTTGCACATCGACCAAATATTAAAATAATTATTATTATTTTTTTTTTCAGTTACATCGACTTGCTATTTTCCACAACAAATTCACGGTAATTACATAACAGATCGCGCTAGCGTTTCAATATCTGCATTTCAAGTATCTTCTTGGGGCATCTGTCATGAACATAAAAATGGTAACTATTTACTATTAGCGAAATCGCCAATGCAAGATGTAGACTGTTTTAAGTGCTTTCATTTTAACGTCGTGACCGAAAATATAATTCTTGTGTACACGGAAAAAGGTGATAAAGTGCATGATCGAAAGTGCTATCCTAATGTTGAGGATGCAAGGCGTACATGTCCAACACAAAACGATATCCGACATATTCAAAAGAATAAGCGTTACCATGAAATGGTTTTGTATAAACTTATTAATAATGATGATACGCCAAAAAATCGTGTACCGTGCCCTGTTAATGGCCGATACAAAATAAACTACACGAATATCGATTCCGAACCGATACACTGTGTTAAATCGGAATTGGATACTTGCCCATCGAATTCATATATAAATTTACGATTAAATGGGTGTAATCGTAATTATGAGCACATCCAATACGAATGTTTAGACACCTGGCAGGGAGACGATAATATAAAATATTTAGCACTGTTGGATGTTGGAAACAGCACGCAACAGGGTTTTAAATTTCGATGTGCAATATATGAAGATATCGAAAATAGTGATGGAATTAAAATAACAATTGGTAATGGAACTTCATGCAGCTGGGCGAAAAACCATAAACGAAAGAATGAAAATAGCATTGATTTGGATGATATGCCTAAAGAGACTATTGTTATGTATCCGGCTGAAGAACAACCAATACCACCCAATTTACCACTGTGCTCATTTCCACAAAACTTGCTTGGAAAGTGGAAAAATTTTGAGATTTCAAATCAATTTATTGTATTCCGGGATGTGATCTCACAGAAAACCTTTAAAATGACGTGTATCGAAAAGTTTCGAAAGGCGAACCGGTATTTGGTGTATAGCCGGGATCAATGTCTGCAATCAAATTTTAAATGTGTTTGGATGGAGCAGCGAACCCCTAATATTGTTGAATTTCAAGTAAGCACAAAATTTTCTGACCAACGTGATGACACATTATGCGAAGATAACAGTTTTGATGATAATTGGTCAACGATTGTTCGACTCGATAATTATCCATTGAAATCAGATTGCCCGATAAGCGGTCACTTTTTGGGTGTGCTACCGGACGAAAATTCTTTATGCGCTAATTTGTCATCAGAATGTGTATCAAAAGGTATTATGCACTATAATGTATTCACATGCCAATATGGCGAAGTGTACGACGACCGAAAATATTTATGCATCGGTAAATGGGAGCATGGAAACTTAGTGTATACATTTACAAAACGAATTGATATGGGACGATATGAATGTTTTGTTGGTACAAATATGTCAAATAATACAATGTTTATAGCGGAATCGGGTGAAAGTTGTATCAGAGGCATTGATCCGTATACCGAGGGCATGAAAATGGAGAAAACAAATGATTGTCCCGAAATAACTAATACTTCAAATGGCATAAATGATACAAAAACAAGTACAGATGATTACAATACCGTAGAAAATTCAACATCTTCGACAAAAAATTCGAATGCACCAAATAAAAATACATCAACAACTGTTAAAAATGAATCAGCGAAACTATTTAAATATCAAAAATTATTTTATGTAAATTTAATTTTTGTATACGCATTTTTAATTGAATAAAATGAAAATAAAACCTTTCTTATCTATTTTATTTAACGAAATTAATACCTGATAAATGTAATGTAAAAAATATCGGGAGAAGATGGTTTAAAATTTACTTGAGACCGCCACCGCCAATGTATAAGAAGTTAACCCGCAATTTCCATCCAGAAAAAGTTTTATTTTCGTAAAGTATTTGTCTTTGCTAAATCACATAAAAATAATTCCATCCCGAAAATTTTAATAATAATAATAATAATAATAATATTTATTAAATGTATTTAAGCTAATGCTTTTGTACACATGAATATTTACAAAAGTTATACATGAATATTTACAATAATTATATTACTAACTTATAACATTAAGACAAAAAGAGAAAAAGTATTTAATCAAAGCAATAAAATAAATTAAATATCTACAAATATGTACATTAATTATTTACATTTCGATTTTGCATAATTAATTGAAATAACGATTTCTTAAATATATTAAGAGAACTGATGTTTTTTAGTTCTATAGGCAAACTATTCCATTTGATAATTGCATTTATTAGTACAGAATTATTATAAACATTTCTTTTATTAATAGGCAAATTAATGTTTCTTGTACGTAAAGACCTGGAAAAATTTAACTTTTCATACAAATACAACGGTAAACCTGAGTTAACCAGTTGAAAAATAAAAACAAATGTTCTATAATCAAATAATTGAAACAAATCATATCCTAGAATTGGTGGGGTTTGCTAGTACCCCCATCAGGCGCCTCCCCGGGTGGCGGATAGGGGAATGCTTGCCAGATATGTTATGTACCGGGGAAATTAAATACTCGGGGCGGACCAAAAACTAGCACACCAAAGCTAAGGTGGTACTACATACGCCGATGGCTGCGTGGCTAAGAGGGTGCTTAGTCGTTAGTATGTGAACTCCGAATTTGGCGTCATTCGGTTTAAACCCATAGCCTTCCTATGATAACGCAGAGTTCTGTCATAGGCGACCGTTAATTTCTCGTGCTACTCGTAGGAATAAAATAAAAATTTAAGATGAAAAATAATGATGAAAGTAATAGCCTAATAATATTAGGAAACGAGACGGATGCGTCTATAGAAGCATCAAATCAACCGGGCCGCTCCATATCTTCTTCGGATGCTAGTACCATAGATTCTGGGGGGAACCAACCCTTGGCAAATAAAGGGAACAACTTTCCTAAGAGCATGAAAATGTTGAAATCACCACCTCCACATGTAAGTAGACGTACACTACAATTAGAGACAATTGTGCCAACAGCGACTGCCTCCACAGTAACTGCAAAAGACGCAGTCTCCTCTGAAAAAGAAACTTCATTACAAATGCCGAGTGCATCAACAAACATTATAAACAGCGAGGATCTGTTAACCAAGTTTCAGAAAATGGAGAAACTAATCGCGCAGCTGAGAAATGAAGTTGCTGAACTGAAGAGAGAAAACTCTACACTAAAAAATAAAAAACAGGTTAAAAATAGTAAAGCTGAGGAATCAGCACGAGCTAACAACCTGCCTGTCAACCATATTCAGCCATCAACCAGTCAACATCATTCAAATAATTCCAACTGGCTGCTGCAGCAATTTCCAGTCTCTCAACAAAATAGATTTAATGCTCTGAGTATAGAGGATTATTTCACAGATGAGGAAGAACTGGAAGAAGAAGTTTCCAGAGCTAATAACAGAAATCCTAAGAAACGTAGGCGCACAAAAACGAAAACTCCCCCAAAAAATAATACACAAAGTGTGAACAGTAACAATGAACAGAAAAACCCAAAAATACCACTGCCTCCACCAATTAATGTGAGCAATATCAACAATTTCGAACTTTTTCGACAAAAAATAATAAAAAACACTAGTGAATCAACTAATTTTAAGGCGGTCTCAAATAGCGACATTAGAATTACTTTTCAAAATGAAAATGATTACAGAAATGTCAAAAAATTACTGGAAGAATTAAAAAATGAATCTAGCAACCAACTAGAAAATATTCAATATCACAGCTACCAGCTGAAGAGTGAAAAGGCCTATAGAGTGGTTATCAGAGGCTTACCTTCTTCTATTAGTCACGATGAAATTAAAGCAGACTTAGAAAAAATGGGACATGAAGTCGCAGGTATTACCAACATATACAAAATGGTCACAATTGATGGTGTAAAAGTCAGGAAACACTTTCCATTGTTTCCATTGTTTCCACAACAATAAAGAAGTATACAATATCAAGAAACTTGCGGAATTCCACAATGTACGAATTGTCAACAACTTGGACATACCAAGAGCTTTTGCTATCGTCAAACTAAACGCGCGGAAAATCGCCACACTACAACATGCAAGAAAACACCAGATATCGCGCCTTCTTGTGCTCTTTGTCAACAACAAGGGCATACTGCAAATTATAAAGGATGCAGAGTATGTCAGAACAAAATTAAAAGTCAACAGAATAATAGAACAAGCGCAGTGCAGCGATTACAAACCAAAGTTGCTAAACTACAAACAACAATCACACCATCCACAGTTGGATTATCCTATGCGCAAATCACCAAAGAGTCTAATAACATTGAAATTATTAAAATGCTTAGCCAAATTCAACAGTCACTTGGCCATTTAGCAGATAGGGTGGCAAAAATGGAAATCTATATCTATCCACTAAGCGAAAAAGTCAACATACAAATGATTAACTCGTTCCTACGCATTGTAGCTTGGAACGCTAATGGGCTCAACCAACGAGCCCAAAAACTGGAAATATTTCTTCATACAAACAACATTGATATTGCGCTGATTTCAGAGACGCACTTCTCCAACAAAAGCTTTATCAGAATAAGGGGTTTTAATTCCTACTGGACAACCCATCCTAGTGAAAGAGCCAGAGGTGGTTCAGCTGTACTAATTAAAAATAATATCAAACATAATCAACAAGAGTATATTCGTGAAAACTATTTGCAATCAACTGTTATCTCAATCCAATATAATGGCGCAGATCTGAATATTGCAGCAGCGTACAATACTCCACGGCATACACCAACGAAGTTACAATTTAATAACGTCTTCAATAAGCTCGGTCCAAGATTTATTATTGGTGGGGACTACAATATAAAACATACAGCTTGGGGTTCCAGGCTTATTTATCCTGGGAAAGGAAACACCTTGTTCAATGCCATTCATGAAAACAAATGCGAATATCTGTCCCCAGGGGGGCCAACGTATTGGCCAACGGATACAGGAAAAATACCAGATCTACTGGATTTCTTCATCATAAAAGGTATTGCTCTAAGTTACACTAGAGTCGAAGGAATTAACGACCTAACATCTGACCACATTCTTGTACTGTTGTCAGTAAGCGCTTTAGTAATAAAGAAACAGAAAAAGCAAAACCTTACTAATAGATTCACGGATTGGGACATCTTCAGAGAAAAATTGGAAGAGCTAGTTGAATTAAAAGTTAGTATTAAAAGCAACGAAGAATTGGAACAACAAACAAACAATTTCATTGAATACACGCAAATGGCACCTTTGTGAAGATAGCCCAAATTTCTATCCCTGAAAATCGAAAAAGTTGCTTATGGCAATACTATGCAAGTTTATGTATACTATTGCGACATTTAATTAACAATTATAGCAATAAATCTAAATTCGGGTATAAATATTTCCGAATAACAGCTAAATAATAAATAAAAATATTATGAGTTTAATTAAAACAATAAAAAGTTCTGATAAAATGTGTAAATAAACAAAAACAACTAAATTCTACTCTCCAAGAAATATACTGACATCGAAAATAACAAATTACTTTGAATCTTCCTCATTCACAAAAAGGCAATATTTTTCTCTCAGCCCAGAAAAATGTTTGTGTCGTGATAGTTTTAGCTATCATGACAGTAAATATTTTCGGGGCTGAGGGTCAAAAACTTGATATACAAGTATAAAATTTTATAAATAAAAAAAAAATTGTTTTGTAAATTTTTTTTACGAAATTGTATAAATAGAACTAGACGCATATATCATTTAAAAAATGAACAACCTTCTTAGATTATAAATAAATTACAGTAAACAACAAAATTACTGTTAACTATTGTAACATAGTATATAACTTTAGTAAATGATATATAAAAGTCTCGAGACATAGTTGATGAAAGTTTCTATGATTTTTTAATTCAAAAAGAGCTGAGATATAGTCCATAGAAATCAGGAAATATTCGTTGGCCCAACTAGCGTTGCACATCGTTTGATAGGTGAATATTTAAGGAGAGTATATGAATTTTTTTAGAATTTTTCTATGTATAGTAGTGTAGATATAGTCCATAGAAGTTAGGAAATATTCGTTGGCCCAAGTAGCGGTGCACATCGTTTGATAGATGAATTTTTAAGGAGCGTATATGAATTGTTTTAGAATTTGTCTATGTATAGTAGTTGAGATATAGTCCATAGAAGTAAGGTATTATTCGTTGGCCCAACTAGCGGTGAACATCGTTTGATAGGTGAATGCTTAAGGAGCATGTATGATTTTTTTTAGATTTTTTCTATGTATAGTCGTTGAGATATAGTCCAAAGAAGTAAGGAAATATTCGTTGGCCCAACTTGTGGTCCACATCGTTTCATAGGTGAATGTTTAAGGAGCATGTATTAATTTTTTTAGAATTTGTCTATGTATAGTAGTTTAGATATAGCCCACAGAAGTTAGAAAATATTCGTTGGTCCTACAAGCGGTGCACATCGTTTGATAGGTGAATGTTTAAGGGGCATGTATGTGTTTTTTTAGAATTTGTCTATGGATGGGAGTTGAGATACAGTCCATAGAAGTTAAGAAATATTCGTTGACCGAACTAGCGGTGCACATCGTTTGATAGGTGAATGTTTAAGGAGCATGTACGAATTTTTTTAGATTTTTTCTATGTATAGGAGTTGAGATATAGTCAATAGAAGTCAGGAAATATTCGTTGACCCAACTAACGGTGCACCTTAAACATTCACCTATCAGGTGAATGCTTAAGGAGCGTTCATGAATTTTTTTAGAATTTTTCTAGTATAGTAGTTGAGATATAGTCCATAGAAGTTAGGTAATATTCGTTGGCCCAACTAGCGGTGCACATCGTTTGATAGGTGGAAGTTTATTATCAGGTAGGTACATTGCCATAATTATGGCTTATTTAAAAAGACGGTACATTAATAGCAAAATAACAATTTTAAAGGAAAAAAAATCACTGGTATAGATAAGTAGATGACGTAATACTATTATTTAGCGGCAAGATATAAATAACTTACAACCCATTATAAAATTTACCTTTGAAACAGAAAACAATAAACACATATGTACTTCACCATTGAAAATGAAAACCAGTGCAGAGAAAGAATTCATTAGCGTATAATACAATAAAATGACTACAAAATAATAGAAAAGATTTTCAAAAAAATTCAGAAACATGATGACCCTACAAAAACAGTAATAAATTAGAACAGAAACCCAAAATTTAAAACGCCCCAAAAAATAGACGCAGCAGTAAACAAACTAACATGTGACGAATGCCCAAAATTTTACATCGGACAAACAGGTAGAAGTTTTCCAGAGAGGTGCAAAGAACATATCAACGGCATAACAAAAACAGAACCGAAAGCAAATTTTGCACTACATATTAAAAAACGAAAAAATCACAAATACCCCTTTCCTGACCCGCATACACAATTGTGTATGTAAATTGCGTTTACGACAAACGAAGATATCAAACATAGAATTAGGTGGTAATTGAAGACCAGTTTACACATTTGTGTAAATCACTTAATTTTGTTTTCGTCCGAAAGCTAACAGTAACTATAATAATAATAAAATAATTAATTGTTATCAAGAACAAATAAATTATATGTTATATAAATAATTTGTTAACAAATTATTATGGTTTTTTCAAAAAGAATTCCGATTTAACTAAGATCCGTTAAAATACGAAAGACATTACAAGCAGTCATAACTAATATACACATTTGTGTATGGTGAACTTAAATTGAACCAAAAAAAAATTTTGTTTTGAACTCTAAATGGATACACTGACATAAATACAAAGTTAACAATATTATACAAAATCTCACATATCCCTTTTACAACGAAGAAAACAAAATTGGCTCAACTTAAGCTCAAACCACACAAATGTGTGACTAAAAAATCATAGTACATTTGTAATGGCGTTTTTGATAAAAAATTTCACTTCATTTGAAGTACAACCAACACAATTGTGTGTATAGTTATAGTAATTTCTTTCGGACGCAAATAAATTAAACATTCACCTATCAAACGATGTGCACCGCTAGTTGGGCCAACGAATATTTCCTAACTTCTATGGACTATATCTCAACTCCTATACATATAAAAAATCTAAAGAAAATCGTACATGCGTCTTAAACATTCAACTATCAAACGATGTGCACCGCTAGTTGGGCCAACGAATATTTCCTTACTTCTATAGTCATATCTCAACTCCCATACATAAACAAATTCTAAAAAAATGCATGCAACGAATATTTCCTAACTTCTATGAACTATATCTCAACTCCTATACATAGAAGAAATCTAAAAAATCATACATGCTCCTTAAACATTCACCTATCAAACGATGTGCACCGCTAGTTGGACCAACGAATATTTCCTGACTTCTATGGATTATATCTCAACTCTCATACATAGACAAATTCTAAAAAAAATCATACATGCCCCTTAAGCATTCACCTATCAAACGATGTGCACCGCTTGTAGGACCAACGAATATTTTCTAACTTCTATGGGCTATATCTAAACAACATAGACAAATTCTTTCATACATGCTCTTTAAACATTCACCTATCAAACGATGTGCACCACAAGTTGGGCCAACGAATATTTTCTGAATTCTATGGACTATATCTCAACTCCCATACATAGAAAAATTCTAAAAAAGTTTATGAAAACTCCTTAAACATTCACCTATCAAACGATGTGCACCGCTAGTTGGGCCAACGAATATTTCTTGACTTCTATGGACTATATCTCAACTCCTAAACATAGAAAAATTCTAAAAAAATTCGTACATGCTCCTTAAACATTCACCTATCAAACGATGTGCACCACTAGTTGGGCCAACGAATATTTCCAAACTTCTATGGACTATATCTCAACTACTATACATAGAAAAATTCTAAAAAAAATCATATACGCTCCTTAAACATTCACCTATCAAACGATGTGCACCGCTAGTTGGGCCAACGAATATTTCCTTACTTTTATGGACTATATCTCAACTACTATACATAGAAAAATTCTAAAAAAATTCATATCCGCTCCTTAAGCATTCACCTATCAAACGATGTGCACCGCTAGTTGGGCCAACGAATATTTCCAAACTTCTATGGACTATATCTCAACTACTATACATAGAAAAATTCTAAAAAAAATCATATACGCTCCTTAAACATTCACCTATCAAACGATGTGCACCGCTAGTTGGGCCAACGAATATTTCCTTACTTTTATGGACTATATCTCAACTACTATACATAGAAAAATTCTAAAAAAAATCATACATGATCCTTTAACATTCACCTATCAAACGATGTGCACCGCTACTTGGGTCAACGAATATTTCCTAACTTCTATGGACTATATCTCAACTACTATACATAGAAACAACATTCATCTATCAAACGATGTGCACCGCTAGTTGGGTCAACGAATATTTCCTAACTTCTATGGACTATATCTCAACTACTATACATAGAAAAATTCTAAAAAAAATCATACATGCTCCTTTAACATTCACCTATCAAACGATGTGCACCGCTAGTTGGGTCAACGAATATTTCCTTACTTCTATGGACTATATCTCAACTACTATACATAGAAACAACATTCATCTATCAAACGATGTGCACTGCTAGTTGGGTCAACGAATATTTCCTAACTTCTATGGACTATATCTCAACTACTATATATAGAAAAATTCTAAAAAAAATCATACATGCTCCTTTAACATTCACCTATCAAACGATGTGCACCGCTAGTTGGGCCAACGAATATTTCCTTACTTCTATGGACTATATCTCAACTACTATACATAAAAACAACATTCATCTATCAAACGATGTGCACCGCTAGTTGGGTCAACGAATATTTCCTAACTTCTATGGACTATATCTCAACTACTATACATAGAAAAATTCTAAAAAAAATCATATACGCTCCTTTAACATTCACCTATCAAACGATGTGCACCGCTAGTTGGGCCAACGAATATTTCCTAACTTCTATGGACTATATCTCAACTACTATACATAGAAAAATTCTAAAAAAAATCATACATGATCCTTTAACATTCACCTATCAAACGATGTGCACTGCTAGTTGGGTCAACGAATATTTCCTAACTTCTATGGACTATATCTCAACTACTATACATAGAAACAACATTCATCTATCAAACGATGTGCACCGCTAGTTGGGTCAACGAATATTTCCTAACTTCTATGGACTATATCTCAACTACTATACATAGAAAAATTCTAAAAAAAATCATACATGCTCCTTTAACATTCACCTATCAAACGATGTGCACCGCTAGTTGGGCCAACGAATATTTCCTTACTTCTATGGACTATATCTCAACTACTATACATAGAAACAACATTCATCTATCAAACGATGTGCACCGCTAGTTGGGTCAACGAATATTTCCTAACTTCTATGGACTATATCTCAACTACTATACATAGAAAAATTCTAAAAAAAATCATACATGCTCCTTTAACATTCACCTATCAAACGATGTGCACCGCTAGTTGGGCCAACGAATATTTCCTTACTTCTATGGACTATATCTCAACTACTATACATAGAAACAACATTCATCTATCAAACGATGTGCACCGCTAGTTGGGTCAACGAATATTTCCTAACTTCTATGGACTATATCTCAACTACTATACATAGAAAAATTCTAAAAAAATGTATATACGCTCCTTTAACATTCACCTATCAAACGATGTGCACCGCTACTTGGGCCAACGAATATTTCCTAACTTCTATGGACTATATCTCAACTACTATACATAGAAAAATTCTAAAACAATTCATATACGCTCCTTTAACATTCACCTATCAAACGATGTGCACAGCTACTTGGGCCAACGAATATTTCCTAACTTCTATGGACTATATCACAACTACTATACATAGAAAAATTCTAAAAAAATTTATATACGCTCCTTTAACATTCACCTATCAAACGATGTGCACCGCTACTTGGGCCAACGAATATTTCCTAACTTCTATGGACGATATTTCAACTACTATAGATAGAAAAATTCTAAAAAAATTCATATACGATCCTTAAACATTCATCTATCAAACGATGTGCATTGCTAGTTGGGTCAACGAATATTTCCTGACTTCTATGGACTATATCTCAACTACTATACATAGAAAAATTCTAAAAAAATGAATACACGCTCCTTTAACATTCACAGTATTATTTCTAATAAATAATACTGTGCCCTGAAAATTTCAACTGTCACAACATTTTTTAGTTCATAGAAAATTCTAAAAAAAAATCATACATGCTTCTTAAACATTCACAGTATTATTTTTACCCTCAGCCCCGAAAATTTCAACTGTTATGACATTTTTTAACTATCATGATAGCAAATAGTTTCGGGGCTGAGAGTAAAAATGTCGATTTTTTGGGCTGAGAGTAGAAAATGTCATGATAGCAATAATTAGTGTTGCCATCGCATTTTTCGGGGATGGAATTTGGGCTATCTTCACATACATTCGAATGGCTGCCAGATTAGCTACTCCTGAATTAAAGGACAAAGCGGAGATTGAAGTCAAATACCCGGCTGAAATCAGAGAACAAATCAAGGCAAGAAGAAGGTCGAGGAGAATATGGCATCTCACCAGAAATCCCGCTGATAAGACAACTTTTAATCGAATAAGTAACAAAGTCAATAGGCTAATCAAAAATTTCAAACAGAATTGCCTCGATAACTACTTAAGGGGCTAGGCCCAGAAATGGATAAGGACTACTCGTTATGGAAATCAACCAGAAGATTTAAGCGACCTGTAGTTCGAGTACCACCTTTAAGGAATGCTCAAGGCAATTTGGTTCGACAAGACAAAGAAAAAGCCGAACTCTTTGCTCAACACCTAGCAGCAGTATTCCAACCCCATGACATTCAATCCAACATTGATGTAACACCTGTTTATCAACTAAATCAGGACTTTAAGAGGGTCACGCCAATGGAAATTGCTGAAGAAATCGACAAAAATCTTAATCATAAAAAAGCACCAGGAATTGGATATCACCGGGTTTATTCAAGGAACTTCCACGTAAAGCAATCATCTTGATCACATACTTATTTAATGCCTGTATGAGATTGAAGTATGTACCCAAATGCTTCAAAATGGCCCAAATAATTATGCTAAAGAAACCAGGTAAACCAGATGAAGAAGTAACATCATACAGACCAATCTCACTGCTTCCGACCTTATCAAAGCTGTTCGAAAAGGTGCTACTAAAACGTCTAAAGCCAATGGTAAACGTTCCTGATTTTCAATTTGGATTCAGGAATAACCACTCCACAATAGATCAAGTCCATCGAATAACTGCGGTAATAGAGCAAGCGTTAGAAGAAAAGAAATATGGCCCCGCCGTATTTCTGGATGTATCCCAGGCCTTTGATAGGGTTTGGCATGAGGGATTGACATTCAAGATGAGCAAAATGCTACCACAAAACTATTGCCAGCTGCTTGAATCATACCACTCTGATCGCCAATTCAGAGTCATTCATGAAGAAACATGTTCGGACTTTTATCCAGCGATTGCGGGAGTTCCCCAGGGAAGCGTATTGGGTCCCCTCCTCTACCTTCTTTATACTGCGGACATACCTACGACGAATAAAACATTCATCGGCACGTTCGCTGACGACACTGTAATTATGTCAGTAGACGAATCTCAACCAAGAGCAGTGGAAAATCTTCAACGAGCAATGGACAACGTTACTAAATGGACAATTGACTGAAAAATCGCACTGAATGAGCTCAAATCAACCTATGTGACATTTACGATCCGACATAAAAATAACACTCTTCATATATACCTCAAAGGGATGCAAGTGCCGCAGGCTGAGTTCGGCAAAATACCTTGGTCTGCATTTAGATTCAAGGCTCAACTGGAAACATCACGTGAGACAAAAAGCTGAACAGATATGATTGAAACAACGTCTAATGTACTGGTTAATTGGACATCATTCCAAAATGAACCTGTATTGCAAAAGACTGGTATACCAGACTATCTTCAAACCAATATGGATGTATGGTGCGCAGCTATGGGGTTGTACACATAAATCCAATAGAGACATTATACAACGAAGCCAAAATAAATTTCTTCGAATGGTCACCAACGCCTACCGATTTGTGACTAACAAGGAAATCCACAATGATTTAGAAATACAATTGATAGACGACGTTATCCGCAAATGTGCCATAAAACATGAAAAGAGACTTCTTACCCACACCAATCTTGAGGCCGTACAACTACTGGATTTACTGTCAATTTATCGTGAACAATTTATCGTGAGCAATTTATCGTAGAACAATTTATCGTAGAACAATTTATCGTGGAAACAATTTATCGTGGAATCAATTTATCGTGGAACAATTTATCGTAGAACAGTTTTTCGTGGACAATTTATCGTAGAACAGTTTATCGTGGATAATTTATCGTAGAACAGTTTATCGTGGACAATTTATCGTAGAACAGTTTATCGTTAACAATTTATCGTAGAACAGATTATCGTGGACACAATTGATCGTAGAACAAGTTTTCGCGTGGCGTATCAAAATTAGTGGGATTTTTTAAATGATTTTTGGAAGAAGTTCTGGAATATGGCCATGTGGGACGGAACTCGGTAGTTTCTTAACCGATTATGATGGGATTGGGTAGGTTGGATGGAAATGGGATTATTGAATGAATTTTGGAAGAAATTCTGGAATATGGCTATGTGGGACGGAACTCGGTAGTTTCTTAACCGATTATGATGGGGTTGGGTATGTTGGATGGAAATGGGATTATTGAATGATTTTTGGAAGAAGTTCTGGAATATGACCATGTGGGACGGAGCTCAGTAGTTTCTTAACCGATTATGATGGGATTGGGTATGTTGGATGGAAATCGGATTATTGAATGATTTTTGAAAGAAGTTCTGGAATATGGCCATGTGGGACGGAACTCGGTAGTTTCTTAACCGATTATGATGGGATTGGGTATGTTGGATGGAAATGGGATTATTGAATGATTTTTGGAAGAAATTTTGGAATATGGCCATGTGGGACGGAACTCGGTAGTTTCTTAACCGATTATGATGGGATTGGGTATGTTGGATGGAAATGGGATTATTGAATGATTTTTGGAAGAAGTTCTGGAATATGGCCATGTGGGACGGAACTCGGTAGTTTCTTAACCGATTATGATGGGATTGGGTATGTTGGATGGAAATCGGATTATTGAATGATTTTTAGAAGAAGTTCTGGAATATGGCCATGTGGGACGGAATTCGGTAGTTTCTTAATCGATTATGATGGGATTGGGTATGTTGGATGGGAATCGGATTATTGAATGATTTTTGGAAGAAGTTCTGGAATATGGCCATGTGAGACGGAACTCGGTAGTTTCTTAACCGATTATGATGGGATTGGGTATGTTGGATGGAAATGGGATTATAGAATGATTTTTGGAAGAAGTTCTGGAATATGGCCATGTGGGACGGAACTCGATATCAAATTTTCCGATTTTCGATGTGAAGTGCTTGTCAAGTGTGTCATTTTCACTTGTACAGTCGGTAAGAAAATTTCCTCGCTGTCATGAAGTCTTGGAGAAGTTATTTTGTATTTTAGATAGATTTCACTGGCGTGCGCAATTTTTAATTCAAAACGCTTTGGTTGATTCTTCATCCATCCAGTTATTTTTTTGTTTGTGGTTTTAAAATTTTTAAATGTTGTATTTCTTTTTTCACTGATCATTTTGATTTTTTCATGAACTGAAGAAATACCTGTATTAATATTATCGAAATGTTTGCAGTTAAAATAATTATATATAATAATTATATATAATTATATGGCTCAGTGGTTAAAGCTTTGGTGTTTGGATCGGGAGGTACCTGGTTCGAATCCCGATTGAGGCAGGATGCAAAGGAAATTTCCTTCAACAGATTACGATTTGTGATGAAATGGAACACGTCTATAACCCCCTGTAGGAGTGCAAAACTCATGGGCCGACCCATCTTGCATGCCAGTATAGCATGAATATAGCTGGCATTGAGCTATGCAATGTGCATATGGTAATAAAATCGGACCTATAGCCGTACGTTCTCAAATTGGACGGCGACGGACACTACATGTCAGGGCGAGTTGTGGGCGCCACAAATCCAATACTACATATAAGCGTATGTTCTCTAGGCTAAGGATGACGGTAGTGGGCGTTTGATTTATACCAAGGAGCTTGCTATGTACATGTATATCACTAGTCCGTAATGCACACACGTGTCAACCCAATAAGTGGATTGAGCGGCAAGGCATCTATCTGCTCTCAGATAAAAGCCTTTTAAGGCTAGAGATCTCCAGAATCTTTCGAAGCAAGCTTAAATTCGCACTCTGGACGTAATTATACTACAAGAGCTTAGATTGTCTGGGAGTTTGATAAGTAACTCCACCGATGGTTTCACATTTTACTAGTAAATTTATAAGAAAAAATTAAAAATAAAATTTGACGTTTTCGTCCAAAAGCGCGTACAGTAATTTATCATTGACGATCTATCGTCCAATTAAGATGGGTCTAAGCATGTACCGACATCCGTTCCAGGTGGCCATATTCCAGAACTTCTTTCAAAAATCATTAAAGATCCTCACTTCAACAGAACGGCCGGGTTCTGTTCCAGGTGGCCAAATTCTAGAACTTCTTCCAAAAATCATTCAATAATCCCATTTCCATCCAACATACCCAATCCCATCATAATCGGTTAAGAAACTACCGAGTTCCGTCCCACATGGCCATATTCCAGAACTTCTTCCAAAAATCATTCAATAATCCCATTTCTATCCAACCTACTGAATCCCATCATAATCGGTTAAGAAACTACCGAATTCCGTCCCACATGGCCATATTCCAGAACTTCTTCCAAAAATCATTCAATAATCCGATTTCCATCCAACATACCCAACCCCATCATAATCGGTTAAGAAACTACCGAGTTCCGTTCCACATGGCCATATTCCAGAACTTCTTCCAAAAATCATTCAATAATCCCATTTCCATCCAACAAACCCAATCCCATCATAATCGGTTAAGAAACTATCGAATTCCGTTCCACATGGCCATATTCCAGAACTTCTTCCAAAAATCATTCAATAATCCCATTTCCATGCAACATACCGAATCTCACCATAATCGGTTAAGAAACTACCGAGTTCCGTCCCACATGGCCATATTCCAGAACTTCTTCCAAAAATCATTCAATAATCCGATTTCCATCCAACAAACCCAATCCCATCATAATCGGTTAAGAAACTACCGAATTCCGTCCCACATGGCCATATTCCAGAACTTCTTCCAAAAATCATTCAATAATCCGATTTCCATCCAACATACCCAATCCCATCATAATCGGTTAAGAAACTACCGAGTTCCGTTCCACATGGCCATATTCCAGAACTTCTTCCAAAAATCATTCAATAATCCCATTTCCATCCAACATACCCAATCCCATCATAATCGGTTAAGAAACTACCGAGTTCCGTCCCACATGGCCATATTCCAGAACTTCTTCCAAAAATCATTCAATAATCCCATTTCCATGCAACATACCGAATCTCACCATAATCGGTTAAGAAACTACCGAGTTCCGTCCCACATGGCCATATTCCAGAACTTCTTCCAAAAATCATTCAATAATCCCATTTCCATCCAACATACCCAATCCCATCATAATCGGTTAAGAAACTACCGAGTTCCGTCCCACATTTCCATATTCCAGAACTTCTTCCAAAAATCATTTTATAATCCCATTTACATCCAACATACCCAATCCCATCATAATCGGTTAAGAAACTACCGAATTCCGTCCCACATGGCCATATTCCAGAACTTCTTCCAAAAATCATTCAATAATCCGATTTCCATCCAACATACCCAATCCCATCATAATCGGTTAAGAAACTACCGAGTTCCGTCCAATATGGCATATTCCAGAACTTCTTCCAAAAATCATTCAATAATCCCATTTCCATCCAACATACCCAATCCCATCATAATCGGTTAAGAAACTATCGAGTTCCGTCCCACATGGCCATATTCCAGAACTTCTTCCAAAAATCATTCAATAATCCCATTTCCATGCAACATACCGAATCTCACCATAATCGGTTAAGAAACTACCGAGTTCCGTCCCACATGGCCATATTCCAGAACTTCTTCCAAAAATCATTCAATAATCCGATTTCCATCCAACAAACCCAATCCCATCATAATCGGTTAAGAAACTACCGAATTCCGTCCCACATGGCCATATTCCAGAACTTCTTCCAAAAATCATTCAATAATCCGATTTCCATCCAACATACCCAATCCCATCATAATCGGTTAAGAAACTACCGAGTTCCGTCCAATATGGCATATTCCAGAACTTCTTCCAAAAATCATTCAATAATCCCATTTCCATCCAACATACCCAATCCCATCATAATCGGTTAAGAAACTATCGAGTTCCGTTCCACATGGCCATATTCCAGAACTTCTTCCAAAAATCATTAAAGAATCCCACAAATTTTTTAATACCACGCATAAAACCTTTCTACGATAAATTGTCCACGAAAAACTGTTCTACGATAAATTGTCCCACGATAAATTGTGTCCACGGTAAATTGTGTCCACGATAAACTGTTCTACGGTTAAATGTTCACGTTAAATTGAAACACGATAAATTGTTTACGATAAAGAGACCGTCACCCCAACTACTCTGGACAGTACAAACAAAGTAAGGCGGCTCAAACGAATCAAACCACATGAGCTAACCGTATGAAAATTATAAAAATAGGGAACTGGACACTGGTCCAGCAGACCCACACAAGTTTATGCTTATCTCATAAGTACTAATGTCACCCTTACTAATGAATTAATATAATGTTTAAGATTGTAGTAGCCATATCAATAAAGTTGTTATAAAAATAAAATAAAAAATATCTTAGAATTGAACAACTAAACTCCGAGATATGGTCGAACTTCCTAAGGTCATGAACGTATCTAGTGCAATTATTAAACGTAACTTCAAGTAAACATTTAGAAAAACTCTCACATTGATTGTAGATAACATCACAATATGTGAACATAGGCAAAACCAAACTTTTTATTAAATATTTACGGAGGTTAACTGGACAAAACTTTCTAATCAATTTAAGGGAATACAAGGCATAATTAACTCTCTGGCAAAGAGAGCTAATATGATCATTCCAAGTTAGTTTAGAATTCAAAAGCAACCCTAAATCATTAACCACTGGAACAAAGGATATAACATTATCATCTAAGAAAAGTGTAGGTGTAACATTATGTCGATCATTTTTTGAGAGTAATAGAGCCTTACTTTTAATCGGATTTAATGATAACGAATTATTTTTAGCTCACAAAGAAACATTTTTAAGATCCGTGTTAAGTTTAATCACTATCTCATCTAGCTGTGATAAATGACCACCAATATAAAGTTGTAAATCATAAGTTGTTTCTACAACCTTTGCTAGATATTCCTCCAATGTGCCATTGAATCTTTCCACCATACCGTCCGACTGCGGGTGTAAAGGCGTCGTTCTGGTTTTATTGATACCAAGCATCTGACCTATTTCCTGAAATACCACCGATATGAAATTCCTTCCTTGATCCGTGTGAATTTCCATCGGTACACCAAATCTGCTAATCCAATTGTTGACCACGGCATCAGCTGTTGTTGTCTCCTGATTGGGTATGGGATACACTTCCGGCCATTTACTGAAATAATCCATTATTACTAGCACATATTTATTTCCGCTCTCGGTGGTCGGAAGATCATTTATGTACAAAGAAAAAAGTAACGGACCTAAGACCGACCCTTTAGGTACACCTACTACCATCTCACTAATATTTGAATAGTCAATACCATACTTCACAAATTGTTTACGATTACTCAAATATAGTAGATTATTTTAATAGCCGAATTAGAAAATTTTTAATACAAATGTAACTTCTGAAGCGATTAACACAATCAAATGCTTTAGAAAAATCTAGCAGGACCAAAATAGCAACCGAATTTTCCTTGTCCAAGATAGCAGACAAATCATCAATAATTTAACAAGAGCAGTAGTGGTGCTGTAACCTGATTTGTACCCCGACTGAAACTCACTTAGGAAATTAAACCTATGAAGAGGTTCCTGCATTTGACGTTGCATGATTTTTTCTAGAACTTTTGACAGAGCAGGCAAAATACTAATAGGACGTATATCTCCTATATTAGTAATTACACCCTTCTTTGGTAACGGAATTATGGACGCCACCTTCCATAAATCAGAAAAGACAGATTTTGTCAGACATTGGTTAATAACGAAAGTTATAAGAGGGAGAAATAAATCGATAAAAAGTTTTAAGACTTTAAAATCTACCATATCATAAGCCAATGAATCCGATTTAATTTCACGAATAACATTTAAAACAATAATATCATCAACACAATCAAATACAAAAGCATCACCCGGATAATGATCAGATTTAGCATAAGGTAGTGGCAAAACTCCCAAGGAATCACGAAATTTAGTGATTCCAACCAAAATTTCTTCTGCAGAAAAGTCAATTCTAGCATCACTAGTCACGCAAGAAACCCCCAATTTTTTTAAATTATTCCAAGTTATTTTGGAATTTTTCAAATTTCCAAAATAATATCTTTGGTTGGCTTGGTTGATGTATATATTCGTTTTATTTCTAAAAAATCTGAAAGATTGTAAATCATTATATAAACCAAACCGTTTATGTTTTTTAAAAGCTAAATCTCTACGTTTCATTAATTTAATAATATTAGCATTCAGCCATGGTGCAGTAGAGCATTTATTTATAACACTTTTACGAGGCACACAAGTCTGGTCTAAATGTAAAAAGTTTAAGTTGAAATTGGCAACAATATCATCAACCTCAGAAAAGTAATACATGGTTTGCCAATCTAACAAAAAGAAATTTTCAATAAAATGTAGTTGATTAATCGCCTTATAATCAGAAACAACAGTATACGATATATTACTCCTGGTGTTACAAAACTTATAGCTTGCAAATATTAAATTATGATCAGAAATAGCAGGAACTTCAATTTGCCCAAAGGAAATAATATTATGTTTATCAGGCTCATAAACAATAATCAAATCTAAAAGGTTGTTAATTCTAGTTGGACTAAACGATAAATAATATAGGTTATTAATTTTTAAACAATCACTAAGTCTATTATTGCTCAACATGTTATAGTTGAAATCACCACAACAAATAATTCATTCATATCCACATAATTGTTCAGCAAAAATATCTTGTATATTAACTATGTCACCTGAATAAACAGGAGAAGTGTTATAAATAATTAAAATAAGGACTTTTCCAAATGCTCCAACAAGCTCAGAAGATAAGAACTCAACTTTACCTAAAGAATTAGAAGAAAGTTTGTTAATTTTAAAGGAGGAACGATAATAAATACAAACACCGCCTCCAAAAATGTTAAGAGTTTAATAAGAACAATAAAAAGTTATAAAACGCATAAATGAACAATAAACAATTTAATTCTACTATCCAAAAAATATTCTGACAGCGAAAATCAAAAATTACTTTAAATATTCCTCCTTCACCAAAATGCAATATTTTTACTCTCAGCCCAGAAAAATGTTTGTGTCATGATAGTTTTAGCTGTCATGACAGTAAATTTTCGGGGCTGAGAGTAAAAATGTCGTGATTTTTTGGGCTGAGAGTAAAAAAAATGTCATGATAGCAATAATTAGTGTTACCATCGCATTTTTCGGGGATGAAATTTGGGCTATCTTCACATACATAAGGTACATCTAAACATATACCGTCCGTAGAAACAGAATTAAATATTGCTTGTTCACAGGCTGCAGGTTCAGGTATAACGGAAGTAGAGCCTTTGCACATTATCACATCTGCAAATGTCTGTGAACTTCCAGGGTCTGTTGCTGATAAAGTAGTAAGTTCATCTTTCATGCGTGTTGAAGTTAAAGATGTTGTTACATTCATAGAATCAACATCTAACCGAATAGCTGGAGTAGTAATTGCTTCTATAGAACTAATGGCACCAAATGTGTTACAAAATTGTTCTCAATAAAATCAGTTGACACAGTGGATGCAACATCAGAGGTAGATGTAACTAGATTAAAATTATTACACGATCCAATATTTGTTGTCAATGGCCTAATAGCACTCAGCAGAGCATGTAAAGTAGCATCAGGAATCCGTGTATTCTTAATATTAAGAAGCTCCAACACATTCTCAATGAGAAGTCTATTTAATTTAATTTCCTCCAACAAGTTTTGATATAAGGAGTCTTGATTTAAATTGTCCCACGATTTCACTTTTACAAAAATATTCTTAAAAGTTCGATTACTCACCAATTCTCTACAATCATTGCAAAACCAAAGTATGTTACCACATTTTAAACTTTGCCGGTGACATGCACGGTCCACAGCAGCACAACTTAAATGGAAATTTTTGTCACAAAATCCTTCACATCTAATCTTATCGACACCAACAGCCAAGCAGCATGTTCCACATCCCATTTTACGAAAAGTTTATTGTATTTTATATTTGTCAAAATTTTAACAAAAAACAAATAAGAAAATCACACAATTAACTATATATAATAGTCTAAAACTGTATATGTACATAAATATTCAAATTAAATTAAAGAAAAAAAATAAACAGCCCGAGAAAATTTTAAAATTATATTACTTTTTGCAGTAAAGAAGCTTCAAAGACCCTAATGCTGCACCAGCACTTGTAACACAATCCAATGAAAATGGTACTGGATTTTTTTACAAATTAATTACAAATTTGTTACACAGTTAGAAAATTTTTTATAGGTCCCGTTATCCTGCAATTCGTGTGTGGGCTGGCGTTAGACAAAGCTAAACCACACTTTTCGTATTTTTGTTAATATTTATTGTATCGTACTGGGAGTGGTACTGGATTTTTTTTACAAATTAATTACATATCGACATAGTTCGACCTCCAAAAAACTACCCCACAACTACCCAACAAAAAATATGGGTTTTGAAGAAGTACACCCCTTAGCACTTCTTCAAAACCCATATGTTTTGTTAAACCATGTTTTTGGCATTTCAGTTAATATTTCTTATATCGTACTTGGAGTGGTATTGTAATTTTTTACAAATTAACTACACATATTGGCATAGCTCAACCCCCAAAAGCTTCCCCTACGGCGTGCAATTTTTAAAAACCTTATTTTTCGTCACACCACGCCTTTTGCATTTCTGTGATTTTTTGTTGTATATAGTGCTGGGGTAGTACTGGAATCTTTTTACAATAAAATCGCATAATGTTACTTTTAAAAAACTACCCCAAATGGGAGCAACCGTTTAAAATCATTGTATCGTACTGGTTGATACAAGAAAATTTTACGAAATAAATTATAATATATTGGAATAGTTCAGTTGCCAAATACTGTGCGAAAAACAATATTTCTCTGAAGAGGTAATGCCCCTCAAATAGATATTCATGTATTTATTACAACATCCGTCGGCGTGCCCACAAAAGTCGATCATACTGCATTGAATTATATTCATATGCAAGAAATAGGTATCCCTGAATTGTGTAGATCAGCCCACACCCACACCCCCAAAAATCGATCAAAATGTATTAAATTAACTTCCTATGCAAGAAAAAGGTACCAATGAATTTATTACATCAAAAATCGATCATAAAGTATAGAACATCCTTCCTATGCAAGAAACACGTACCCAAGAATTTATTACAACAGCCCACAACCGCAAAAATAGATCAAATTTTATCGAATTACTTAAATTAAATTGTTTAATGAGCTTGTAAGTTTAAAAGTTAAAATAACGGTTATTTAGCACTTTTTTAATATTTTAATTATTACAACTTAAGCTTCCGGAACCATTTCGACATTGACAGTTCCATTCTCAAAATATAAATCAATTTAACAAAAAAAAAATATTTTCTATACAAAATAAAATAAAATCGAAATCAAGGCTAAATAAAACGTAGCTATTTTTCTGTAGATATCGCTCGCTACTAGAAAAAATGATCTACTGTCAGTTTATCGTGAACAATTTATCGTGAGCAATTTATCGTTGAACAATTTATCGTAGAACAATTTATCGTGGAAACAATTTATCGTGGAATCAATTTATCGTGGAACAATTTATCGTATAACAGTTTATCGTGGACAATTTATCGTATAACAGTTTATCGTGGACAATTTATCGTTGAACAGTATATCGTGGACAATTTATCGTAGAACAATTTTTCGTGGACAATTTATCGTATAACAGTTTATCGTGGGACAATTTATCGTAGAACAGATTATCGTGGATAATTTATCGTAGAACAGTTTTATGCGTGGTATATCAAAATTAGTGGGATTCTTTAATGGTTTTTGGAAGAAGTTGTGGAATATGGCCATGTGGGACGGAACTCGGTAGTTTCTTAACCGATTATGATGGGATTGGGTATGTTGGATGGAAATGGGATTATTGAATGGTTTTTGGAAGAAGTTCTGGAATATGGCCATGTGGGACGGAACACTGTAGTTTCTTAACCGATTATAATGAGATTGGGTATGTTGGATGGAAGTATGGTATGTTGGATGGAAGTATGTTGGATGGATGTTTGAATGATTTTTGGAAGAAGTTCTGGAATATGGCCATGTGGGACGGAACTCGGTAGTTTCTTAACCGATTATGATGGGATTGGGTATGTTGGATGGAAATGGAATTATTGAATGATTTTTGGAAGAAGTTCTGGAATATGGCCATGTGGGACGGAACTCGGTAGTTTCTTAACCGATTATGATGGGATTGGGTATGTTGGATGGAAGTGGGATATTTGAATGATTTTTGGAAGAAGTTCTGGAATATGGCCATGTGGGACGGAATTCGGTAGTTTTTTAACCGATTATGATGGGATTGAGTATGTTGGATGGAAATGGGATTATTGAATGGTTTTTGGAAGAAGTTCTGGAATATGGCCATGTGGGACGGAACTCTGTAGTTTCTTAACCGATTATGATGGCATTGGGTATGTTGGATGGAAATGGGATTATTGAATGATTTTTGGAAGAAGCACTGGAGTATGGCCATGTGGGACGGAACTCGGTAGTTTCTAGGCCGACAATAAAAATTAAAAACGCAGCAAAATGAATACTGGTTTAAAACGTCATGTCAAAAAAAATGTGAATTCGTATATTTCAAGCTGTTAAATGTTTGTTTTATGGATGAATTTAGTTCTAATTTTTATAGTACAGCAACGTCAGTGAATAATAGTTACAGTATTAGTAGAAATTTTCCATTCGGTGCCGGATAGTGCTCGAGTATTAAAACACTGCTATTTTCAATCATAATTGTTCGAGTATTGAAACAACGGCGACTAATCTCAAGCAACATATGTCTAAATTATTGGTAAAATCTGATACTGGTTCCTAGTCACCCAACGTTTTAATTTTTCGCAACATTGTCATGCAGTGCACTTCGTCATATGATGGAGCAGCCATCTTGATATTGATATCGAACTGAAGAAACGTTCGTTCATTAGTTGTATGTCTGTCAAAAAGTGTTGAAAAATTAATTAGCCATATTTCGAGAACGAACGAAATCGTCCTATATTTATTATTATCAATGACAATTTCCTTCGTCCTCGAAATATAGCGAAATTATTTTTCAACACTTTTTATCGTATCATAATACAGCGATATCGATATCTAATCTTCACATTTTCGATGTGAAGTGCTTGTTAATTGTCTCATTTCTACCTGCGCAATCGGTTAGACAATTTCAACGAGGTCATGCAGTCTTGGTGAAGTTATTTTGTAATTTTGAGATAGATTTCACTGACGTGCTCAATTTTTATCCCAAAATGCGTTGGTTGATTCTTCATCCATCCAGTTATTTTTTGTTTCTGGTTTTAAAAATTTTAAATGTTGTAATAATTTTTCACTGATCCTTTACGAACTGAAGAAATACCTGTATTAATATTATCGAAATGTTTGAAGTTAAAAAGCGCAGTGGTTAAAGCTTTGGTGTTTGAATCGGGAGGTACCGGGTTCGAATCCCGATAGAGGCAGGATGCAAAGGGAATTTTCTTCAACAATTTGCGATCTGTGATGAAATGGAACACATCTATAACCCCCTGTCGAAGTGCAAAACTTATGGGTTGACCCATCTTCCATGCCAGTATAGCATCGATATAGCTGGCATCGAGCTATCCAATGTGCAGATGGTAATAAAATCGGACCTATAGCCGTACGTTCTCAAATTGGACGGCAACGCCGTAAAACTAAGGACGGAAAAAGCAGACCGCGAAAGAGTTGGGACCGCCTCGGCCCCAGACCATATTGCGGGGATAATAAAAATAAAAAAAAATAATAATTATAAATAAACAATAGTACTTTCACGTCGTCTTGTAGTATTTTGCTCAAAACGATAATTATCATGATGTTGTTTGTAGAAAGCATGACTAGTTTGATCAAGTTTACCTAAACTTTGGGTATATATATATATATTGGCAGACGAAATATCAAAATTACGTCCATTAAACCCGAATATGCAAATACGGTGTTTAATAGGCGTAACGATAATCACAATATTCAAAGAGTTGGTGGATGCTTTCCATGCGATTGAAGTTAAGTAGAGAGAGTAGTAGTAGGTTCCATTTCGTTTGTTTCAGTTTAAAATATTCATATTCATTTTTCACTTATTCTTCAGTATATAGTATTCTATTCAATAAACTAATAAACATTTTATTCGTTATTAAGTTTTCGTACTTTATTGAAAATGAGAATGTTTGACGTCAATCGCATTGCATTGTACAAATTCTTTGTTTTTTGTAAAATTATAAATTTCTATAAAATATGGGCGCACAGATTTAGATTTTTACCTCTTTGTGGTGCTGGCTGGGTAACTCTAAACTAATACGGCAGTCGAGAGAAACCGATGCAGGAAGAATTTTGCCTTTCACACTACATGTCAGGACGAGTTATGGGCGAAACAAATCCACACATAAGCGTATGTTCTCCAAGCTAGGGATGACGGAAGTGAGCGTTTAACTTATAGCAAGGAGCTTACTATGTACATGTATATCACTAATCTGTAATGTACACACGTGTCAACCCAATAAGTGGATTGAGCGGTCAGCCAACTATCAGCTCCCAGAAACTTTCTTCCTCTTTTCGGGAACTTGTTATAAAAATAATTAAATAATCTCATTTCCACGGAACGGCCAAGTTCCATTCCAAGTAACCATATTCCAGAACTTCTTCCAAAAATCATTCAATAATCCCATTTCCTTCCAACATACCCAATCCCATCATAATCATCGGTTAAGAAACTACCGAGTTCCATCCCACATGGCCATATTCCAAAACTTCTTCCAAAAATCGTTCAATAATCCCATTTCCATTTAACATACTCAATCCCATCATAATCGGTTAAGAAACTACAGAGTTCCGTCCTACATGGCCATATTCCAGAACTTCTTCCAAAAATCATTCAATAATCTCATTTCCACCCAACATACCCAATCCCATCATAATCGGCTAAGAAACTACCGAGTTCCGTCCCACATGGCCATATTCCAGAACTTCTTCCAAAAATCGTTCAATAATCCCATTTCCTTCCAACATACCCAATCCCATTATAATCGGTTAAGAAACTACCGAGTTCCGTCCCACATGGCCATATTCCAGAACTTCTACCAAAAATCATTCAATAATTTCATTTCCATCCAACATACCCAATCCCATCATAATCGGTTAAAAAACTACCGAGTTCCGTCCCACATGGCCATATTCCAGAACTTCTTCCAAAAATCATTCAATAATCCCATTTTCTTCCAACATACCCAATCTCATCATAATCGGTTTAAAAACTACCGAGTTCCATCCCACATGGCCATATTCCAGAACTTCTTCCAAAAAACTTTCAATAATCCCATTTCGATCCAAAATACCCAATCCCATCATAATCGGTTAAGAAACTACCGAGTTCCGTCCCACATGGCCATATTCCAGAACTTCTTCCAAAAACCATTCAAACATCCCAATTCCACCCAACATAACCAATCCCATCATAATCGGTTAAGAAACTACAGAGTTCCGTCCCACATGGCCATATTCCAGAACTTCTTCCAAAAATCATTCAATAATCCCATTTTCTTCCAACATACCCAATCCCATCATAATCGGTTAAGAAACTACCGAGTTCCGTCCCACATGGCCATATTCCAGAACTTCTTCCAAAAATTATTCAATAATCCCATTTCCACCCAACATACCCAATCCCATCATAATCGGTTAAGAAACTACCGAGTTCCGTCCCACATGGCCATATTCCAGAACTTCTTCCAAAAATCGTTCAATAATTCCATTTCCATCCAACATACCCAATCCCATCATAATACACGCATTATTCTGTTATACGATAAATTATCCACGATAAACTGTTCTACGATAAATTGTCCCACGATAAATTGTGTCCACGATAAATTGTGTCTACGATAAACTGTTCTACGGTTAAATGTTCACGTTAAATTGAAACACGATAAATTGTTTACGATAAAGAGACCGTCACCCAGAAAAAATATTGTTACATTTTTGACTTGTCACTCAAGGTTCGAATCACTGGATTGTGAATAAATACAACTGCTTCAAATTTGAACTCACACAAATTTATTTACACAACACAATAATTATACAACACAAAATTAATAATTAATTATTACAATTATAACACACTATTTAACCTTCACTATATCGCGTTTGAAATAAGGCTCATCATTCCACATCAATTAACGCCTTTATATAACAAAATATTTGTTTCTAGAATAATCCTAAATGCGCATCGAGCAAATATGTTAGTATAGCAATGACGCCTAAATGTTGAACCAAATCACAAATACAATACAATAATTATTGAATAACTTATTCTATTCTAATCTAGGTGTCACCGTAACACTACACCCGCCTAAGCCTATTCGTCCCGAACATGATCCAGATCACTTCCTCTTTAGAGCGCCAAGCGCTCTAAATGCACCACCTTTGGTTTACCTTTCCGTCATTTCTGTATGCGATAAACCACGTCGTTCATCCTTTTAGTGAAAGTGTAAGGTCCTTCCCATGTGGTTTGCAACTTCGGTGATAATCCCTTCTGCCGTTGCGGGTTGTGAAGCCAAACCAATTGCCCTTCCTCGAAGCCTTGATTATTAGTTCGTATGTATTTAGCAGATATTTATTTCCGCTCTCGGTGGTCGGGAATGGCCCCGCCACATCCATTGCAATTCTCTCAAATGGTGCCCCGACATTATATTGTTTCATGGTTCCACGGCTCTATCGTGCTGGTCCCTTTACTGCCGCACATTAGTCACATCTGCGACACCATTCTACTACTGACTGTCTACATCCGGACCAATAGAAACGTTGGCAAATTTTGGCTAGTGTTTTATTAATCCCTAGGTGACCTCCACTTGCTCCTCCATGATACTCCTTGAGGATTTCCGCTATCCGATCTTTTGGCACCACTACCAACAATTGTTTTACTTTACCATCCGTGCTTTCCCACTTTCGTTTTAAACATCCATTTCCTATGTGGAGGCTATCCCATTGAGCCCAATAAGCTTTTACAATGGGGGTTTTGTCGGCTATCTCACTCCATGTGGCCCGGTGTTCCTTTTCCTTATGTTTCATGATGAATGACAGGTCAGCATCCCGTAATTGATCCTTCTTGGTCATTTCATCAGTCCATTCCTCATCAGGTAACGCTTGCATGAGCCGAATATCGACGATGTTTTCCTTGACCTTCACATACCCACAATTCTTGCATTCCACGAGACATGATCTTCTTGATAATCCGTCGGCATTTCCATGTGCGCTCTCTTTTCCATGTTCAATATCGGCTTCATCTGTCAAGCTGTCACCGCCTCTCTCTACTCTCGAAACTTGAATGGAGGTTATGGGGCAATTGGTTTTGGGAGTCAGCTTCTGCCCCTTCAAACTGACTTTTTTAACGACTCCAATGTCGTCTGACCCTCCTTTCTGGCCTCTCTCTACACTTCGTTTGGTCTACGCTTCATAGGAGATGGCGATCTTCCTCGTTTCTTCTTAATCTCCCAACAATCCCGTGAGGTATGACCCATTCTATCACATACCCAGCATTTAATCCTGCCACTTCCATATCTGAACCTTGGCGTAGCTCGCTTGGTGTCTATTCTGGAATCAATCTCCACTCGGCGAATTTCTATTGCTGGTTTGACGATGGCCTGAACAGTTTCGTTTGTTAACGCATAAGCGATGGTTTCCGTAAAAGTTGCCTTAGGTGACAACATCACCGCTATGCGCGTCTCAGAATCTCGAATACCGTCAATGAGTGCATCTATTTCAATTCTCTCCATGTAATCTTCCGACATATTTGAATGTGCTAAATGTGCTAGCCGCTCAATTGCCGATGAAAATTCCTGTAGCAATTCTCCTGCTCTTTGGTATCGACCCTTCAATTCCATGCGATAGATTTCTCGCTTGTGGTCACTTCCGTATTTTCGATCTAACGCCTTCATAATTCCGATGTAAACGTTCCGTTCCTGCTCGGGAATGATTTGTAGTGTTCCCGCCGCTTCGCCTTTAAGAGCCACAATTAACGCTCCAAAACGTTTTTCTTCATTCCATTGATTTTGCTTAATCGCCTTTTCGAATTGGAACTTAAAAATACTGAAGGATGTTGTTCCATCAAATGTTGGTGGTTTTTACTTAGTAGCGTCTGGATCATTTGATGTGTCGTTCCATTCGCCTTGACATCTTGGAGCTCCTTCTCGAGACGTTGAAAATCTTGTTTAACCAATTCAAATTTTTGTTGAACCGTCCCTTTAACATTTTGAATTTCTGCGTGTACTTCTTGTACTTCTGTTTGCAGTTTTGCCACTTTACAGTGTAGTGTAGAAGATAACTCCAGAAACCGCTCGTCCATTTTCTTTTGGCCATCTTCTATTTGGTTTTTAATGTCCGCCCCTTGTTGCTCCATCTGCTGTTTCATGTCCTGGTTCGACAATTTCATTTGATGTCTAATGTCCGCTCCTTGTTGCTCCACTTGTTACATCTGTTGTTTAATTCCACACAACTGTTGTCCCATCATTTGATTCATAGCAGCCCTAACTGCAATAAATCAAAACTTCCGGATGGGTTTTGTGTTGTTCCGACCACCATTTGTACGTCCCCTTCTTTCTTGTCCACACTGATCTCATTCGTTTTCTCCTCCTCGAAATCATACACGTCTGGATTTAAACCTTCCTTCTCCATGGCCTCACGTAGTCGCTCCACTAAACTAGCTTTAGTGCCTTCACTGGCCATTCACAATCCCAACCGCTGTCACCAATTGTTACGTTTTCGCCTTGTCACTCAAGGTTCGAATCACTGGATTGTGAATAAATACAACTGCTTCAAATTTGAACTCACATAAATTTATTTACACAACACAATAATTACACAACACAAAATTAACAATTAATTATTACAATTATAACACACTATTTAATTATCACTTTAATAATCGCTTTAATAATCACTTTAATAATCTTTCTATTTAACCTTCACTGTATCACGTTTAAACTAAGACTCAGCATTCCACGTCAATGTACGCCTTTATATACCAAAATATTGGTTTCTAGATTAATCCTAATTGCGCATCAAAAATCGAGCAAATATGTTAGTATACAAATGACGCCTAAATGTTGAACCAAATCTATTCTAATCAACAACCAAAATTGTTTTCTTAATTTTTTCTGATTTATAACTTAAATTAAGGATAATTTTACCATAAATCACTAGCTTCTTAACATAATTTACATTTTATTTTATATAAACACTTGGTAAACTTACTGATGGTAAGGTTCTTGTATTTTTTTAAGGCGTATTTTGGTATTTTTTCACGATATACTTCATTTTGCATAAAAGTCTGTAATTTTTGTTATCATATAATGCACCACTACATAAACAAATAACTATTTGATAAAGTTTTTATTGTTTTAATGTATTTTAATTAATAATTTTAAAAATTTATAATTTTACGGCGCAAAATTTAAACGTCACTTCGTACAACAACAAAAACTGGTTTACGGGTTCTTATAGCAAAATATGAGTAAGCCATATGAATTTTTTATATAACCATTCTGCACTCCGATTTGGTAATTTTTTGTCAGCTATTTGCCCAAAAGTTACCATGGGTTATATCTGAAAACGCCTAATATTAGGCGTTTTCGGATATTTCCCATGGTAAATTTTGGGTAACTTGCTGACAAAAAATTACTAAATCTATTTCCGAACTTGTAGAATAACTTTAGGGTAATTTACTTTTAATTGTTTTTTTAATTGCTGTCTTTCTGTCAATTTGTAATAAATTAGTAGTGTGAGAAAACATAAAGTAAAATTTTTCAAAGCATAAACTATTAAAAAAATACAACAAAAATGGACATATTTGTTAAAATACGTAATTGAATTTTGTTGAATACAAAATTACCACGCTTAATGTAATTTTACTTTTTTGTATAGGCAGGGTTTGAGTAAGTTTTGTTACCAACATTAGAAAAATTAAAATTACTCAAAAGTTACCGTGGGATTTATGCGAAAACTCCTCTTAATTCATATTCAGAATGGGAATTGCTCGTACCAAAGAAAAACCACAACAATCAATAGCGATACAATAATATATTTCTTCTCTTTCACACATTTTAAATTAGAAATATAATCGTATATTTTTATGTGTGCTTTTAGTCACGTCGTATAGCAACACATTTCCTGTTGGGTTATTGTAATTCGGTGGACCATCTGGTGATCACATATTTTGGTTGCTTGGGAGGTTAAAATGTACTTTTGAATATTTTTTTGACATTTGATATTCACTGACAAATTATTTTAAAGTACATTATGTTTTGCGAATGGATCAGTCAGATAAATCTATAACAAATTTTGTGTTTTGTGATTACTTAAATATCGTTTTATAGTTTATAATTTACATATAATGGGTAATAATCATAGTGCTAGTACAAACACACGTCCAAGTGGTTCGAAGCAAGATTTACAATCAGATGACAATGTTAGCCAAGCCACAGTGAAAATGACACGTTCACCATCCGGGGCCGATATCCATGATCGGGTTGGTTCAAATTTCATGCCAGTCGATAAATTATCCAAAGTACGTATTTAACAGTATGTTTGCTTTGTAATTTTGTATAATAATGGGCTGCATTACTTATAGATCCTGATACAAAAGAGCCAAGAAAAATTTAATGTTAATGGCATTGTCGACGAAATATTTGTGGTAAGCCTTTGCCATATGATTTAATTCACGTTTACAAATTAAAGTGTTTTCAATTTTATCGTATATTCTAGTCGCAAGTATTTCCAAAATATCCAGATCTCGGCAATCGACTGTACAAATATTTCTACACCAGTTCAAGAGCCACAACTAAATATTTAGGCGGCACAGCATTTCGTCAACAATGCGAACGCTTTTTATCAATACTCGATGATACCGTAATACTAGAAACCTGTATTAAAATGTTCTGTGATTCAGAGAAAATGGATGTTATATCACCGGATTGTTTTCGTCAGTTGCTCAAAACTTGCTTCAGTTTAACGCTAAGCGTCGCAAGTGGGGAACGAGCTAAATCGTGCCCGATGATCGATCGCACGCTTGATTCAGTTATTACATCATGTTTTTTTTCAAAAGATTATCTTAGTCCTGGATTTGTATGCCGCTGGTTAGAACAGAATTGCCCACGATTAGTTCCATCTATCTACAAGTATTGCGTATTTACAATTACTTCAGCTTATCGCGGCATTGAGATGAACGATCAACAGATTGGATTGGAATTGGCTACACCGGTACTAGAGAAATCAAATCCATTTGTCGAGGGAGCTGCTGCAACTGCAAGTAAATCAAAGACTACGAGCTCAGTAAATAACAAAGAGTTTGATCCGCCTTTACTTCCGTTATCCGAAGCTTGGTTGTTAGCTGGTGCACTACATCCTCTCTATTCACGGCCCCAACAAGTCCAAAGTCCTGTCACAGCGAATAGTGCGCTCGCATCACAAGTCTTTATATCTAAGCTATTATCAGTTGTGCCTTCACATTGGACTTTACTGTACGACTCGATGGAGCATGGTGTTGGGTCGAATCGATTTTTACATCATGTGCTCGGTTATAAAGGTCCAACCCTAGTGCTACTTCGGGGGAACGATGATTATATATTTTGTATTAGTTCACCTGGTGAATGGCGCGAGACTACTATGTACTCGGGAGGTGATCATTGCTCTGTAATACAAGTATCACCAAAGTATATAAAATATTTTTTAATAATAATTTTCCTTTTGAGTAAAACAAAATTTCCTTTAAACACTAACAAATTATTTTGTTTACTTTTATTCCAGGTTTTCCCTAATTGAACAAGGTACCAAAATGCTTTATCTAAATACTGTCATTCGGGGCTATCCGAAAGGTCTACGGGCTGGCTCAGATCCGCGCAAACCACTAATATCGGTTGATGAACATTTCGAAAAATTTGAATATCGAGGCGTGCCTTATATACTCCGATCGATAGAAGTTTGGGGCTGCGGTGATAAACAATCGCGGGACATTCAACTGGATATAAAAAAATGGCAGGTCAAAGAGGCAGAACGTCAACGGACGGTTAAATTGACTGCGGCGGATTGGATTGATCACCCCGATCGGTATTTACTAGAACTGGGAGGGCGTCAGAACTACAATAACACAGCCAATTAATACACAAAAAATCATAAGCAAACAACTTTTCAGTATTTGATACATATATTTTTGCAGCTTTTCACGAAAAAAAATGCAAGAACACAGCCGGAATTGAATGTGTAATACAAAGCATAATATAATAATCTTGTATGGAACTGGGGTTGCCTACATCTAGGGAGAAACCTGAAAAGGAGAGAAGCATCGATAATCGGTAAAATTCAGAAATATAATAAGAATTCAGTACCGACCGCAAAGGCACACTGAATCTAGTTTCCATACTCGACATGTTCGAAGTTCCCGTTCGTACTGTTCGCATGGGACCTATGCCGCTATCATATATTATAAAGTAATATACTATATTACATATTTAGTATATGTTATAATATATGCTAATGGTGATTTTATCGCTATATAAAATTGGCTGTGATATTTTTTTATTCTTGTCGTAAATGCAACTTGCTGTAATCGAACCAATAAAGACGAAATTGGTTCACGCTAAAAGCGCAAATATTATTACTATGTATGTATTAAACAAACTACTCCCTAAAATTAAGATTTGCAGATTTTACATAATTAGTTTTTAAATAAAAAAAGACAATTTATTTCACATTTTATTTCGATCGTTTTATTTATCTACAAAAAAATTGATTTGAATTTTTTGACTTATAGATGACTAATGTGTAAGAATCACAACAATCAGTTTCGAAGAGATGAGACTAATGATTTGAAAAAATCAGTCTTCTCATCAGTATACCAATTTTGTCCCGAAATGTGTGAAACAAAATGAGTGTAACCGGAATGATATAGCAGTAGCATATGTGTTTGTGTTGTGTTAGTTTCGTGCGTATGATTGTTTTTCTGCATATGCAAATCACGTGTCATTCTTTTTTTGTTTATTCATATTAACTCTTTGAGTGCAAACATGATTTCGGCTAGTGTATTGAGGAACAGGATTGCGCTTTTAGGCACTCAAAGGGTTAACCATTGTAAACGCCATATTTTTGCCATTTTATTTATGTATTTTCGATTTTTTTATAATTAACATTTTATTTTTAAAATTTATGGAATTTAAAATAAATTTACTTATAAAATTTTATTAATAGATGTACAATTAATTTATGATAATAGAAAATATAAAATACATTGGCATGTTAAATAATGACACTCCACAGCTCGAGAGCAGGAGCCTGTTCACGATATTTACATTGTTACAATATTGTAGCAACTGTCATTGTAGAAATGACGTAATAGTTAACTATGAGATTGTCCCAAGTGTCAAAACATTGTTAAAAACATAACCACAGAATTAAGATAAAAAAAATTATTGTTAAAACTGAGATTGCAGTAAAATTTGTTAGATTTGCGTAGACAAAATAAATTATGAACTTTCTGACAATGCAATGTTTTATTGCGGTACGAAGGAGTTAATTGTGAATTTTCAATATAAGTTTCAAACGGAGAAGCAATTCTGGGGCAGATTCTATTAAATATTATTTTGAATTGCAATATTTTAAAAAAATTAGTAATATTTAATTAAATTAATCTCGAGGGAATCGAAACTGGAGACTAATTTTAAATATTGTTTTTCAGACATTACTCGCCAGTCGTGTAGCTCATTTACCACCTATCTTATCATCTGACAAACCATATGCACAGGAATATGTTCTTGCATTAGCCGTACTCCCAGCCGATGCAGACGACAAGACTGAGGCATGTCATTCGTTTGCCCAAGAGGTTGTAAACAAGACATTAAACTTAAATGTTGAGTTTAAAATTGCTGCTTTGGTCTACGCTACGCTATCCGATCTTGCCACTAATGTCGATGGTGGCAAAGCACTTATTACAGATGGCATAATCCGTGCTGAGAGACGACGTGACCGACGATCAAGCAGCCGAGGCAGCTGCCAAAAAATCTCGTGTCGCAGTTTAATACTGTGACATCACAGAAGATGATGCGGCATTCGTTCAAGATACTATTAGACTTCTTAAGATTCCTAACGATCTATTGTGCACGTTTTATGATTTTCTAAAGTTCGATTTGCCTAGAGAACAATTTTTCCATTTTTTTTCCATAAAGTACGAATCGTAACTAAAAAATAAACCAATAGTACGAACTAATCATAGTATTGTGGAGCATCAAAATTATCAGTGTATCCGTAAAACACAAATTTATTTAAAATAAATATATTAAAAATTGAATTTTGTTCTTTATTTTTCAAACCTACGTACACAATCATCATGTTGCTTCTGATACCTACACAATTAAAAATGACATTTGTAGAGGCAGTCTCGAGTTGGGTTGAGAATGACGTTTGTAACAATGTAGAGTTCGTGAACGAAAAAGGCACGTGTTCATTGTTACAATGTAGTTTCATGAACGGTGTTGAGCTGTCATTGTTAACAATATTGTAACAATGTAAATATCGTGAACAGGCTCCAGACGTAATGTGCTGAGAAAAGGAAATAAGCACCATAAAAATTAAACCGATTCGCCAGGATCGCGTTATTTTGGTGCTGTTCATCATACAAATGACACAAATACGAACAAAAGAAAAATACAAATACAAAGACATAATTGTGTATTATACACTGTGTACGTATTCGATTTTTCTTCCTTCACTCATTTTAAATGAGTAACTCACGAGACAAAATCGATATCAGGTCGCGACGACTGATGTTGTTTATTACATTGAAATATTGTCTATATTATATAGAGCAATACCACAGAATATAGAGTACAAACAGAAGGGACATAACCCGATTTTTCTATGGAAAAATTTCGACCGTTTTTTTTATCCTTGATTTGTATGGAAAAGGGTAGAATATAGTAGTGAAAAAAATTGTGCACTGAACTTTTTTACATTCAATAAGGGTAGAGTCAAATTTTTTTTTGGTCCACTTAGTAGCGTATATATATACTTTATAATATATGGCAATACCATGTAAGTTGTACTACTAGCGAATTACTGCATAATGTACGAAAGTTTTGATTCTTTTACATTTTCATCTATATTCTATTTTAACAATCAACTTTTCGAATTCACGAGTTTTTTTTATATTTTTACTTTGGTTTTATATCAATTGTAATGGTGTATTGCGATTGTTCCGTATATTGGTCTATTTCAGCATTCTCGAATTAATTACACAACCGTAGGAAATTCTTCCATTTGCGTCAATCTGTATGACAACGACTATGATAATCGATACCTACTTATACACAATCAACTTCCGAACCACCCCATACATTTTTCTTTCCTTTAACGCTGGATCGCAGATAAATTTGAATTTTTTGACTTATAGATGACTAATGTGTAAGAATCACAACAATCAGTTTCGAACAGATGAGACTAATGATTTGAAAAAAACAGTCTTCTCATCAGGTCGCGACGACTGATGTTGTTTATTACTAGGGCAACCAAAAATATGCTCTTAAAACTAGATTTTAGGGGTATATCCTCTATCCGGTCGCAAATTATTTAATTGCGAAGCGAAATATGGTTACTAGATTTATGTTGCCATGCCAATTGACACTTTTTTTTAAATTTAAATTTGTTTTGCGATTGTAAAGTAGAAATACACGAAAAGACTGTTACGCGTCGCAGTCTTTTCGTGTATTTCTACTTTACAATCGAAAAACAAATTAAAATTTAAAAAAATGTGTCAATTGGCATGGCAACATAAATCTAGTAACCATATTTCGCCTCGCAATTAAATAATTTGCGACCGGATAGAGGATATACCCCTAAAACCTATTTTTAAGAGCATATTTTTGGTTGCCTTATTTATTACAATGAAATATTGTCTATATTATATAGAGCAATACCACGTAGTTGTACTACTAGCGAATTACTGCATAGCGTACGAAATTTTTGATTCTTTTACATTTCCATCTATATTCTATTTTAACAATTAACTTTTCGAATTTACGATTTTTTTTTATATTTTTACTTTGGTTTATATCAATTGTAATGGTGTATTGTGATTGTTCCGTATATTGGTCTATTTCAGCATTCTCGAATTAATTGAAATGTGAAACGCTATGCAGTAATTCGCTAGTAGTACAACTACATGGTATTACTCTATATAATATAGACAATATTTCAATGTAATAAACAACATCAGTCGTCGCGACCTGATGAGAAGACTGTTTTTTTCAAATCATTAGTCTCATCTGTTCGAAACTGATTGTTGTGATTCTTACACATTAGTCATCTATAAGTCAAAAAATTCAAATTTATCCGCGATCCAGCGTTAAAGGAAAGAAAAATGTATGGGGTGGTTGGGAAGTTGATTGTGTATAAGTAGGTATCGATTATCATAGTCGTTGTCATACAGATTGACGCAAATGGAAGAATTTCCTACGGTTGTGTAATTAATTCGAGAATGCTGAAATAGACCAATATACGGAACAATCACAATACACTATTACAATTGATATAAACCAAAGTAAAAATATAAAAAAATTGAGTCCAATTAGCCGATTCACACTCTACAGTTTTCAAACACGCAGCATGAATTACCCCTATTATGGTCTCGCCTCACTATTACCTCACCTCTCTTTCGCCGTGACTATGATTCGTGTGAGTAGTGTTTTGGTATTATGGTTCTCATCTTTATTTTGGCGAATGAGAGTATGCGGTGACGTGCGTTGTTTTTAAATGTTTTACTTTTTTGTAGCTGACATACAGTATTATTGTTAGCAGTTTCGACATATGTGTTTGTTTATGTATTTACATTTTAGTTAGTTGAAATAATTAAAATATTCTAAAACTAATAATTAAAAATATTAAATACGAATAACTAATGATCAGTAGTGTCGATTTATTTTTTCATGATGAATTTGTCATGACAAACAAATAGTTTTTAGCATAAAAATAATTTAAAAATAAAAATTACATTATCACTGCGAGGTATTTTTATTTGTACTATTAAATTAAAAAAAAATCGCACTACAACACCTAAAAATTGTAGGTGATCATTTTTGACATCACCCTAGCTCACTTCTGTTTCACGGCGAGAACCATAATAGCAAAATTTGAATGAGGCGACTTGACGTCGCCAAGTGACGCGTAGGTGATAACTGATAACCATAATAGGGACTATGTCTTTGCTAAAGACTTTATCGATATGATATGATTGTTACAACGCAGGGCAGGTGTTAAACTGGTAGCCTATAACGCATACTTTCGTTAAGCGTCCATGCCAAATGTTCTCCCATTACTCTATACATCGCGCAACTGAATTACTTGAGCACATGCATACTACCACTACTGAATTCGATTATCACCTAATTATATAGAACAATGAGATACATATAAGACACGATTCGGTGACCGAACTGACTAGGAATCCTGAACCTGCGAGGGTCTTTAAAACTACAGGATTAGGAAATGTTAAAGGTTCAAACTTTAAAGGACTAATTGAGCGAACTGTAGTTTACAACATACAATCCGGAGTTTTCCTCTAAAGCTGCCATCACCAATTCAAATTTCCCTAAATTAGTTTTTGGAATTTGTTAGTAATTTGTTATTAGGATTAGTTTTATTCTCATCCCTTCAACCCACCATAAAGATGAGGAGGAGTATATGTGATGAAAATGCATGCTTTGTTTGTGTAATTCCATGTGTTCCCGCTCTCACTTTAATACAATAATTTCAAACAATTCATATACGCCTTAGTTTATACTTATCTTCATCTATCTTTAAAGTTGATACTTACTTGCACACGTTGTCACATGATTATAACTAAAAATATGCTACAATGCAAGTTTAATTCATTTGATTAGTTCTTTATAAATTGACTCGAAAACATGTAATCTTTACACTCCATTACATGCTTTGCGTCTGTAGCCGGCTTCTTTACATTTTCTCAGATTCCTCTAGTTAATCGATCCTTGAACGAAATTTTAATTGGCATAAAAACCGAATAACGACCTTAAAACACTGACTAGACGACCGAGAAAACTGTTCTGATCGATTAATTATGGCCTGGGGAAACTACAGAAAACCCAGGTCGAGAAAATAATATTATCATAATTATAATCTAATTACTCATACCATGCAAAATTAAATCTAGTTCTTATTAACCTTATTTATAATTTATTTAATTTACTCATTGTTTAACACTCCTTAAAAATAATGATTTTAATATCCTAACTGCGTATGCGACTCATCCATTCATACTATCGTCTCTTCTTCTGATGACCATTCTTCCATCGAAGTACCTCCTGATGACGATTCGGTTACCTCAAATAATTCTATTGCCTTATCTTTTAACCTCTTTTTGTCCTTAGCCAAGATATCCCATTCCTCCTTTGTCATATTAAATTTTTGGAAATCCCTGTTTAGTGATGTGTTTCACGTAAAACATGGTCTTCCTAATTTTCTGTCAACATGTGAATACCGTATGACTGAATTTAATAAATGTCCTCTGCTTCTTCTTCTTCTTACATGTCCCCAGTAGCAAATTCTATACACCGTTACCCTTCTCGTTGTAGTCCTCCTTTTCGTGCGATTTTAGTAGGCGGTCGAGTCGAAGAAAATTTCAACATTTCCGAAATAATTCTCCTCTCATAGCGTTTCAGTTTAATTCTGTTCGCTTTTGTAAGTGCAGCTGCTTTTAAACCATATGTTCATAATGGGGCTATAACTGTTTTGTACATTTTTATGACTGTATCCCCAGGAATTTTGTTCTTTGAATGAAGGAAGAAAGCATTTTACTTACTCCTATTGCTTTTCCACATCTCACTTTAATTGTTTCTTTTCTGTTCAATTCGCTTGTTAAGTAGGTACCAAGGTATTTGATGATAGACTCTTACTGTGATTTTCATTCCTCCAATGATTAAGGTTAATGGTTGTGCAAGACTATTTAACGGTTCTCTGATTAATATCTTCGATTTCTGTTCATTTATATGCATTCCTACTGTTTCTAAAAGCGATATTAGCTCTTTTAAAATGTTCGACATTTTTTCTCTTTCTGTATGCAATATAATTAGATCATTAGCGTATGCCAATATTAAAGGTAGTTTTATGCCTTCGTGTGGGTTTAAGCGAATACTTGGAAATAGGTCAGCCAGGGTTTTTAAAATGTTATCCAGTACAATATTAAATAATCTTGGAGATAGTGGATATCCCTGTTTCATTCCAATGCACTTCTCCATCATCATAGTTCTTTGTTGATACCACAAAACCAGATGATGTGGTATATTTTCGTGTTTAAGTATACTCGTCACTGATAGTAGGTCAACACTGTCAAAGGCGCGGCTGATATCCTAAGATAAAACATCTAATTTTTTTCCTAATCTCCATTCCTCTTCCATAATTCTTCACACAACAAATATATGATCGTCGGTAGATCTGTTTTTCAGGAATGCTGCTTGATACGATCCTATAACCTGCATGTGTTCAGATAATCTATTTAGGAGTAATTTTGCGTAAATTCGATACCCAACATCAGTAATCGTAATTCTTCTGAAATCAGCCGTCGCTTTTGGATTCGATATCTTTTTAATTGGTAGATGTACCGTTTCTATCCATTCATCTGGAATACAATTCGAAATCCAAATAGATTTAAAAATGTTCTCTAAAAATGCCCACCCTTCCTCCGGTAAACTTTCTATGAGTTGTATAGGAACCTGATCTAAACTAGCTGCGACCTGTTCCCTTTCTAATTCCATTCACAATACTCTGTATCTCTTCTCTACTGGGCGGCTTCTCCATGGGCCAGTGATCTTTTAAGATTATTAACGATACAGGTGTTCCTTGAGTTTTCGCCAGCTCTTGCTCCCAACGCAGCATTGGTATGAATGTTGACCCTTGTTGACAATTTCCTCGTTTGTATTCTTTCAGGAACTGATACGTCTTTTTTATTCTTTCTTGTGGATTAAAGTTAGCCAGTTCTGAAAAAAAAATTTGTGACACGCCTCTCTTCGTGCTCGACTACACTGTTGATGGAAAATTTGTTTTTTTTTTCTAGCATAACTCGCTTGTCAATTATATTTTTTCTCACTCTAAATATTGCTTGTCGTAATTCGGCTAAGCTTTTCCTTCTTCTCGGAGTGAACAAAACTTGTGATCTTAGATATATGTTGGCGGCTTTGCGCATTACACTTACTAGAAATCTCCAGCAAAGTGTTGAATCATGATCTTGAGTATTTCCTTTTTCTAACTCTTTTGTAATTTCACTTTGAAATTTTTCTTTATACTCACTACATTTGAGAAGATCTAAATTCCAATCTCTAGTTGACATTTTAGATATATTATCGTGATTGTTAGCTAGGTTGTCCTTTTCTTGCGTTAATCTGGCTGCCCGAGTTTTCTCCTTTTGAATTCATGCTGAACATATTATTAATTATATTAAAAACTTGTGGTCCGATAATTTTGTCCATGTGCCGCTATCTTAAGTGATGAATTTTCTTTCACTAATATATGGTCTAATTGCGACTGCGTTTTTGCATTCCTCCATGTAACACAACACGATCTTCTTCCCCCTGATGTGCTTACCCTCAAAATTTGTTGGTTTATAAAGTCATACATCATTTGACCGTATTGGTTCGATATGTTGTGGTGAATTTTAGGTCCAACTAGTTTATAACTCCCAATATTTTGTTGATCCTTTCCAAGATATGCGTTGAAATCACCCAAGATCACGATTTCTCTGTTACACGACATTTGGTTTGAAGCCTGGTATAAAATAAATGTGCCTTATTAGCATTCAATCCTGGGGGCACATGAATACATATTACAATAAATTTTCTTTTGTTATTGTCACACACAATACCACACCACATACCATAACATATCCGCTCTGATATTCCAAAAAAACGTCTTATTTGAATTAATTCATTTATTTTTTCAAGTAAAACCACACCATTTCTGAAGTTCTTAACGGTTTTTTTGTTCCCACTTAAATACCATTTATAATTTGACGTTACATTTTCTGATAATGACATATTCGTTTCTTGTAGAGCCATAATATCAATTTCGTTTTAATGCCACAATCGATCCAAAAGTTCTTATTTCTCTGGTTGAGAACAGCCTCTAACATGCATGCTGCCTAAATTTATTTTCTTCTTGGAGGTATTGTTGATATTTTTTGGGTTATGGAAAGTACATATCATTTACTAATCGAAAATTACTCGAGTCTGCAGATACGTTTCTGTATTTATCGACTATTGGGAACATTTGTTGCTGTTGTACTTCATGAGATGACTGCCTATTTGGCTTTTCAGCGGTTACCCAACCAAACGACAAATGAAAACACAATAGCCGTCGATTAAATAGATACTCACGACTTATCGTGATCACTATCAACTAAAGCATGAGTTAATCAATTCATTAATATTTTACTGTCATTGGCAAATTTAGGTTTAGACAATATTAAGCCATATTTGCCTTCAAAAGATTATCCGGATTCATTTATGTTACATTTTAAGATACACATCACTTTGGAGTTTTTTGAGCTATATCTATAACCCAACAGTGGTGATCACCAACCTACGATATGAGAGTATTAGAATAAAAATTGAAACCAATAATAAATTAAGATCGCAGAAACTCAAAACACAAATTGCTGAGCAAGGAAATCCGAACATAAAATAATCTCTAAAAATTACTCTAACCAAGCTCAACACAAATTCGCTAATAAAACACCAAACTGCTCGAGAACCACCCGCCTCCAAAGTACCTTCAACCCGAACCACTAAAAGTCCGAACCCGAAAGAAGGAAAAAATCGAATCCAATCCACAGTACCTCAAACTCCCTATCCCATTGATGATGATGCGTAAACTTACCGCTCATCCCAAAAAACTAAGGTTGCTGAAAAGAGAGAAGGAGAAAAACTAGCACGATCTATAAAACGTCTATCCCACCTCCAATCTAACGAATCCGTTTGCTAACCGCAAAAACCTACTTCAGACCTTCATTTAAATTTAGAAATAATAAATGGGTCTTAAACCCTAAGGCTTTCCTAAGGAGAAACAACAACCTCTAAAAATCCCAGAGACCACTTACGACTCACCAATTAATAGAAATAGATGATTGCAAGGTCTTCGCCACCTAACCGCAGTCTCAATTTACCAAACAAGGCCTAAATTAGGACTATTTAGTAATTTCAGTAGTCAGACTATTCCATCTTACTATTCCCCCCGTCTTAGGAGCAAAACGGTTATTTGTTCACACCATTTCTCAAGAACATGACAATGAACTTGTTGGACTCCAACCCGCAACATTCTACATCATATCTAAACAATCCAAGCGAAAAACACACCGACATCCATTAATATACCAGAAATCCCGTCTAAAACCCACCCTTATCAAATGTCAGGCAACGAGTCAATAATACAAACCACAATTCCCATGCTAATAATGCGCTAAATACCTTGATGTGATCGCTGAGCACATCAAAAATCTGTAAAAATGAAATATAGGCAACTGCTTCATGATTAAAAAACTAAAGTTACAATTCAATCAAATTGCTTCTGGATCGGTAAGTTCTAAAGACAATATTGACCTACGCTATCCAACTTTAAGGCCCGTAAGTTTGAACAAGGAAAAATTTTCGAAAAATCCGTAGGTAAAATAATCCATGGAATTTTCCATGGTTTAAATTGGTAAGTTTAAACGACGATTAATCGGCGATGTTTTTTTCGAACATCGCACACAAAGTTACCAAAATACCAACAGATGTTCGAAAAAAGAAAATGTTACTAAATTTCTTATGTCATTTTGGCATTCGCACAACAAATTTCACAAAATCTTCCTTTGGTATTGTTACATTTTATTCAGCCTTTTTTTATCGAGATCGACGATACTATATATGACAGTGAGAGTGAAGAAATTAAATGTAAAGTGTCTCTAAAATCTTTCCTTGTTGTACTGCAGAATTTAAAACAAATAAAGGAATGTAGCTTCTGCCTCGATGTTGCGCTTACGAAACTGTGATTTAACTAACCTGTGGTGCGGTCGAGTTCTAGAGTTCGATTCATTACGAGCTTTCTATTCAGCCAATGCGTATCCAAATCAAATATTTTCAAAGTACATTAATTTTGCCAACATATGTAGTAAATAATTTTCGAACCAACGAAGAACAAATAACTTTCGATGTCAATGAGAAAGACGTTTTAGTAAAAAATTTCATGGAAATGCACCAATAAATCCACGAGCGTCACGATCTCAGTTGAATATGAGTGGGAGTGCTTCAGAGTTTGATAAATATAAAATTGAAGAAAATACTTCAGTTACATTTTGCCTACGAAAATTTTGTGCCTTGTTTAACCTATCGGAAGCTTTAAGATTAGGGCCCATATTTCGATTCTCACCTCACCTAAAATTACCATGAACATGTGACTAGATTTGTATGGAGCCACTCGGTGAGGTGAGAACCATAATAGGGGTATAGATATCTCGATGAATTTTGATACTGATGGCAAGCTAACCATTTTCATATTAGATTGGATGGATACGTTTAACGTGCATTTGGTACTATCTACAACAAAAGCCGAAACCGATTCAGAATGTCAATATCTAATGCGATAAATATAAACAGTGCTCAATCAATATTGCGTAACGCAACCAGCATTGAATTTCCGTAGAGTAAAACGACAGAAAATTATTTCAGTTGCAGATCACGACAACTCGACAATTGATCAAATGCGGAACCGGATAAACAAATCTATTTCGCAATGGAAAAACAAAGGACCGAATCAGGCGAGAAGAGTTTCAACGAAAAATACGAAGTTCCGTACAAGAACAAAATATATATTCTGACGATATTTTGAGCCAAAATTACAGACCCAAAACATTCTTGGAGCCTGTGATGTTTCGATTAAACTTTATTTTATTCGAGTAACGGATGGACAAACCCTATGCTTATTCATGTTATATCCTTTCGATTAAAATTTCTATTACAAACGGGACAAGGATAATTAGTTCGTGTATGTATTGTACTTTGATGCTTAACTACGAAACTTAAACGAGGGATCACGGTTACTTTCATGTTAATAAAAATGTATATCCAACTGGGTTTTAGATGCAAATGATTTAGTGCGTTCTGTACATTTGTATGGTTTATCATCCGAATGAGACCCCATATGTGTATCTGTAAATGATTTGTCATATTACTGAATGAAAAAAATTACATAGACTTTGTCAACTCACCCAATTTAGTGACCATTTGATCACATATTGAACATTTCTTTCGGTGCCGATTCTTATGAATTTTTTGTGTGTTTAAAGGGAACTACTCGTACTTCAAACGTACATTGAAATATCCTCTCCATTTTTTCTAATATTTTCTTTTATTTATCTATTTAAATAGATAATGTAAAGTTATTATTTAATATTAAAAATTTACATCGTCGATTTGACAATGACAATTCGAAAATTCGAAAAAAAATTCGGACGTAAAAATCATAGAAAAATAAAAATAATACATCGAAATCGGTGGATTTTTAAAATAACCATGGATCAAATAATCCTAGTTTAAACTTACCAAACCGAGGGTAAATCCGCGGTTGTGGATTAATCTTCGTTCAAACTTACGGGTCTAAGTAATGTTCCAACCAGATTGAAGGCTTTTAAAATAAAGAGCAACGTGGAATTGTTAGTTTACTTTTCAACATTCGGAATGACAATCCTATGAACTTAAAGATGGTATACGTCCCCGAGGAAATATAGAAACCATAAAGAAAACCCTCACAGCCGTTATATTGACGTGCAAGTGCAGACTTATGTTAGCTACCACCATGAGAGAACTTTAAAGAAAGAAACCTATGGAGCTAGTTAGTTTCAATTATAATCTACAAATGTTTTACAGATCTAACCATTACAACCAAAACTAAAAAATTCACACTACTGTCGATTCCTTCCATAAATCGACCTTATAGATATGCAAGCAATCTGTCTGTTAAAATCACTATTAAATATTTCGGAAACCCTCTTCTCTGATACCGATCACCCACACTTAAACATACTACTTATTAAAATCAAATACAACGTAAATCAACATGAAAATCGGAACACGAAACTACCACCCAACTCTAATCAGGAAAAAATGCTACTCTGGTTAAAATCAAATTATAATCTAATACTTCCGCACCATATTCGGAAATGAGACTCCAAAACAATCAACTCGTACCCTCTTAAGGATAGAATATATGTTGTACCTTTTCGAAAACTCACACGACTATATCCCTTTTGCTGCCCGGTAACACAATTGTGTGGATACGGCAAACGTACATGTCAAAAACCCATCCCTGTATGTTCCCTGAACCAACCCACACATTGCGCATTCCCAGGGCCGGCGCTAGGCCTTTTGGCGCCCCGTGCACTTTTCAAAAATGCCGCCCTAAGGAAAGGTTTGCATTAAATAATCCGTTTCCACATCACCCGTGAGGTAGGACTTGCAATGCATTTTTTTTAACGAGGTGTCTCACGTAGGTATAGTCCTCAAAAATATGTATTTAAAAAATAAATAAAAAGGTTAAATATTACTATCGTACTAATTCAGAGTACAAATACACAACAAAATATATACAAAATATCTATAACAAAAAATAAACTGTTCATGTTCTTTAAGAACCGTAGCTATATGATTCCATTTGTTGAATCCTATACTACTAATTGGAATAAGAGAATTTTTCTTAAATAACCTACAACAAAAACAAAAAATGGAATTACTTGAAACTGAATACACTAACTACGATCGTACAGCTGTTTCCCCATTTGACAAAATCCTTGTAAAATGTTTGTTATTAAATTTCCTACCGGACGTCACAGGATAACAAATATCTTTGATTTGTTTGGGGCCTTTTTCAACAAGGTAGGTTAAAATTCTATCATTTAAATCTGGCCAGACTGCTGGATCATTTAAATCTAATTTTAAACTAATTGGCATTTTTTTAAATCGTTTCAGAAAATGAAACCGCACCAGCGTCTTCTGATCTATCTAATACAGATCTATCATCACAACTTGAATTATTTTGTGGTGGTGGATCATCAAGAACATTGATACTTTCAATGTCATTAGCAGTGTTGATTTGGGTAGCTATTGTTTGTTGCTGTATGTTTGCATTTCCTGCTTTAGGAAATTTATTTAGAGCATTTTGTTGTTTTTTGACAGAAAACGACAATTGCTTTTTTTTTGTCTGTTAGCGTGACCAGACAATTTTCGCTTGGACAACATTATATTAAGATATAAAAATGCACCAAGCACAACAAAAACAGTTCAAAAAATGAATAAAAATTTAATTACAAATCAAATATTTACCAAATATTATTTTTTTTTGAAAAATCACATTAATAATTGCATATCCACCACTGAAAGTCTCACTCACTGAACTGAACTGTCCGTTGCTTTTTGCTTATATAAATATAACGTGAGTATTTTTATTCTGTTTCGTTTATAGTTCAGTTTCTAAATTGTGAAATAGTAAATGTATGTCAGTAAAGCCGGATTTAAAAGCAAATAGTTCGTATAAGTTCCTTTGCCTTTCGCACAGGATTTTCATATGATTTTATTGTGTATTTCACTCATTTCGTTTGTTGTTTTTACTTCGTTTTTAATTTTTTTGTAATGAAATGAAACAAATGATTTCGCTACTCGTTAACCGTTGTTAGTAGAAGTTTGACTGTAGTTTAGTACATTTTTGATTTTGTGCATATTTCGGTTTATTTGGTTTTATACATTATTTTTGATTTTTCTTCAATTAGTTTTAGTTCATTAACAATAGTAGAAGGAGAAGTATGATTTTCGCTGCCCGAACATTTTTTTCAGATTTACGTAAAAAATATTTTTCCGTTTTATTTTTTTTACAGTTTGTGGAAACTAGGATTCTGTAAGCGAAACTCTAAATTAAATAAAACTAATAATACAGCTGGTTTATTCAAATTTATTAAATGTTTGTAGCCAAAACGATACACTGTTATTTGCAACTCCAATTGATACGGTATCATCATCAGCTGTACCTAAAATTAAAACCAAAAGAAGAAAATTATTTTATATTCACATCACACTTACCAACTATGTTAAATTGAACCAAATAATATGTATCTAAAATTAAGAAACTAATTAATAATTTTATATTGTCAAAACATTTATTTTATATAATTTATACTTATATTTTGATATTCCTGTAAAATTCACTTTGTAAACACAACTTGTTGACTTAACTGTCATTATTTTCATTATGTCATGTTGTAGTACTAGAGTAGTAGCACGATGGGTGCGTTTTATAATATAATTAGCTATGTAGTATATCGTACTAATACTTTATTTATAATTATTAGTAGTATATTTTTATATTCAAACTTACAATCTACATTAATTAGAATTGAAACATGACAGTTGGGGGTTAACGTATAATATGAAAAATATATATTGTAAAATTAAATCTCAGTCATTCGATTGCAATCAGGCGATAAATTAAGATTAAAAATTAAAATTATAAATATACAGTGTGTTAACCAGTTTATTTGAAAATAAAAAATATATTTGGCTTTCGTTAATAAAATCAAGTAGTTCCAATAGTGTGGCTTGTATATATTTTTCTGGATCATCTAAAATTCATCATTCATCATCTTTATAATTGGAAATCATTCAACATCTTTATTGGAACATCACCATCATCATCATCTTCACAAACATTTTTGGTGCCAAAACCCGGGAATCCAGTTTAACTAAGGTAAAAATTTTCATTTTTTATAACCGTGCTGTGCCGTACATAAATAAAATCCGCGCGGATATTTCTATACAAATATAGTGCGTTTTCAATTTTTTTATTTAAACCTCGTGGATAATAAAATGGAGTGCGAAATATTTCAAGGTGGCTGAAAAATTAACATTGTTGCGTGATCGGGCGCTTAGTTCAATAAAAAACATTTTGCGTTTCACTGAAACTATAAATGAATCCACTACGCTTGAGGCCGTGACATCTCACCGAGAAATTCTTGAAGATAGATATCAAATTTTTAATGAGCTCGAAATACAATTGTTGGTTTTTCCTAAGTATGTTTCAATACTTTATGAGGTTGAGGAAATCTATTTGAAAGCTCGTGAATTATTAATGCGTGCTTGTGCTAAGCTGAGACAAGCTGAACCAAGTAGAACGCCCGATTTAAACGCTACTCTTGAACAATTTATGTTCCAACAGAAAACCTTGTATGAGGAGATGAATACTTCGCACCACGTGCGACTACCTAAAATTGATATAGCAAAATTTTCGGGCGATTATAAATATTGGGCGTCGTTCCACGATTTTTTTAAAACAACGGTACACGACAATCCTAAAATTAGTAAAGTGCAAAAACTACAAATATTGAATAGTGTACTAGAAGGGGAAGCTTCTGCTTTGATACGGCATATTTCTATAACTGAAAATAACTACGTTGAGGCTTGGGAGAAATTATGCAACCGCTATAACAAATTAACCCCAATAATTGCTTCATTAATCCATACGTTCATGGATCAAAGAGCTTGTGTTAACTCTAACGGGAAGGAGTTACGGAAAGTTTGCGATACAGCTGACGAAATAATTTGTGGTTTAAGGGCGTTGGGACCAAGAGCCGAGTCACGGGATCCATGGCTCATTCATATTTTACTAAGTAAAATAGATAACGAGTCGAAACTGTTGTGGGCAAATGAATCAGTTGGAACGGATTTTTCCACAGTTAACGAATTAATTGCGCTTTTAAATAAAAGGTGCGATGCACTAGAAATTTGCGATGTCACGACTAAGAAATCAACATCCAAACCAAGTGCAAAAACATTTCTAGTTGCTAATAATTGCTGTGTTTTTTTATTAGCGAACGATAGCTATATCCGGAGCAGCCAATTTTCTATGTGAAAACTTATATTTAGCGCGCTATTATTGCATTCAATTAATTTATTTAACTCTAAACTAAGTTTTTTTATTCAACTTTTTAATTAAAAATCAATAAAAAAATATCTTGGCCCACTTATTTATCGGGAGCCGCTATCGGGAGCATTATCCATTTCAGGGGGAAACTTTAAATTTCACTTGTTTTGTACAACCCCGTAAATCAAAGCAAACTTGATTCATTCTACAAATTTTGACGTATGTCAATTTTTTGTTAAAAAAAAACAGAAAAAAAATTAATAAATTTTTAATAATTTAATATATTTTTAATACGTAATTCACAATGTTTGGAACATTTGATTTGCGATTTTTTTAGGGCAAACTGCAATGTGTTTCACACGAATGGAGCACACGCATGTATAGTTGTACTGGGATATGCTATTCGCACAAAAATAATTTTGGTATGCAGTGCACAATTCGATTAAGTGAACCCTTCTTAAAATTGAGACCGCGGAAAGATTTGATTGAAACTCTTCTACACGAAATGATTCATGCGTATTTGTTTATTCGGGGTATCCGGGAAGGAAATGGTGGACATGGGCCAAATTTTAAACAAATGACGCAGGGAATTAATCGAGCAGCGGGAACTAATATAACTGTATCACACATTCTATGATGAAGTAAATAATTACAAAACTCACTGGTGGCGTTGTAATGGTATTTGTCAGCATCGTAAACCATTTAATGGATATGTAAGCGGGTTCATAATCGAGCTCCTGGGCCACTCGATACTTGGTGGAGAGCACACGTTGGTTCGTGCAGCGGAACTTTTGAAAAAATTAAAGAACCTCAAAATTCATTAAAAGGAAAAGTTCCACAACGAGCTCCCGCTTTATTACAGCGCGAAGTTAAAGCAAATAATGTGCGAGACATACGAAAAATTTTCCCGATAAATCAAGCTAGCGCGACTCAAGATGGCTAAACTAGTACAAAAACTAAACATCCTAATTATTCTGATCGACCGGGTGGCAACTTAACCAATGTAGTTCGTATTACAGATTTGCCGACTAGTGAAGATACTCCACATCCTACTCCTAAATCATCCCCAGCAATTCAACCTTTTTTTGGGAAGGTAGAAGTCTTTCTGATTCACCTGTCGCTAAACCAGATGATAATGTTAATCACACAGTTCGCGACTTGTGGTCGAAACAATTTGGCGATAAAGTTCCGCAAACTACACCAGATTCCGACCACAAGCGACCAAAATTAGTTGAAGAAAATGACTACGATGATTTAATTTTAATCGAGGAAGTATATCAGGTTGTCGATTTGTTGGATAGTGATGATGAACAAGAGAGAACGCACAGCACAAGAGACGGTTAAAATCAATCGATTCAAGAAATGCAAGACGATCTACTGAAGGAGATTAAACATAGCACCAATGATTATTGTGAAGATGAAGAAACAGATGATGATGTAATTGATTAAATCGCCGGTGATTTCGATGACACGATTACAGGAGATACCAACGAATTAACCGATAAAAATGTTATGGATGATTTATTTGGCGAGGATATGCTTTTACGTCGGTATCAAACAACATCAATATCCTGGAACAGTGATGTTATATGCGTAACGGAAAATAATATGATTCAATGCCCCCTGTGTCAAACTCGAATGATCCGTAATGAATTGGAAAATCATCTCGAGGGTTGCTTGGGCGTTACAGTCGAGGTAAAACATGTTAAATATAAAGTACCAACTAAATTGCCGTTTTAAAATTAAGATTTTAATTGCATAATTTAATTTAATCATTTTTATTTAATTTTTTCATTTTTATTTTAAAATTAATAAATTAAAAAACACGATTTCAACTGTTCATTAGTTTTTCCTGAACCGCGTCGAAATCGTTCATTTCGCGCATTGATGAAACCTTTTTAGGCATGGTATACAAATTTGTTGTGGTAAGTAATCGACGGACTGGATTGCGGATCGCGGTAACACTATTTATTAGTTCGATCAGGTGAGCATCTTCGTGGAAAAATAGTAATCACTCTCCGAAAAATTCATTTGCAATTAGACGACATGGAAACTGATCAATTTCATCTTGTTCACCCAGAAAATATTCGGCTTGGGTCGAAATTTGAGAATCTTCATCTTTTATAAAATACTTATCGAAGCATGTGAGTTTTTCATTTGGTGGATTGTCATCTTCTTCAAGGCGCTCTTCGAGTTCGTCATCCGGCTCGGACGAATTTGAACAATTGTTGGGATTCGTACAGATACGCGCCACCGTGTTTTCTTGGGGCTCGAATTAAGTGGCGGATCTTGACTGCCCATTTCCGAGCGCTAGAAAAGAATAGTATATTTGATTAAAATCCGCTACCTACCTACAGGATCGAAACAATTCAATGGAACTTACTAATCCTCATTCTTTAGAAATGCGAAATTATGGATCATACGGTTGTTAGGTTGCGAATTATAGCATGAATGGGCGCAACACCATTTCGACAATTTCACACCCATAAATCCATTATCACTATCGCTGTCATCTATATTTATAATAAAATTCTGGATCGACTTAATCTGCTGGAAATACCAAGCTCCAAAATAGTTAAACATAAATAATATATGCAATAAATAGTTCAATTCATAATTCCGGAGCAGAAACCAGACATCAAAACTACTCTTTAAGAATAGCCATATGGAATGCAAACGGATTAACACAACACCTAGAAGAATTAGAACTATTTTTAAAAACCGGGAAAATTGATATATGCTTAATATCAGAAACACATCTAACCAGCAGCTCCTACGTATCAATCGGGAGCAAGAGGAGCAAGAGGAGGGTCAGCTATATTTATTAGAGATAATATCAAACATCATGAAGAATTAAAAATAGAAAAAGAATCCATGCAAGTAACCACCGTGACGGTTAAATTTAGTTATCACAACACCTGTAATATATCTGCGATATATTGCCCCCCACGGTATAACCTAAAGAAAGAAGACTACATTAACTTGTTCCGGAAATTAGGAAGTAACTTCATTATTGGAGGTGACTTTAATGCAAAAAATACCTTCTGGGGTTCAAGATTAACCTCTCCAAAAGGCAAAGAATTACTCGCAGCTAGCCAATACTCAAACTGTTAATTTTACTCAGGAGGGAAACCAACGTACTGGCCAACTGATCCTAGCAAAATTCCAGATCTAATAGATTTCTACATCACTAAAGGCATATCGGAACGCTACATCTTCCTAGAAAATGATGAAAGTCTAACATCTGATATTCTCCTGTTATTATGACGGTTAGTGAAAATGTAATAGAAAAAACAAATTCACCACAGCTCACAAACAACAAAACAAATTGGAAACTGTTTAGGCAGTTGGTAGAGGAAGAAATAGAACTTCAAGTGCCAATCAAAAGTGAAAATGAAATAGAAGAAGAACTAGACAAGCTCCTTGATGTCATACAATGGTCGGCTTGGGAATCCACCCCCAAATTATCATCCAGGAAAGAAAACTCCGTTATTTACCCAATAGAAGTAAGAGAACTAGTGCAGGAAAAACGAAAAGCCCGAAAGAAATGGCAGACTACGCGTGTGCCGCAAGATAAAACCACCTTAAACAACTCGTGCATCAAACTTAAGGCACTCATAAAAAAAGTGAAAAATGAAATAATTGGGAAATACCTTTGTTCCCTAGCTCCAACTAAAGATACCGACTATTCCCTCTGGAAAGCAACAAAAGGGTTAAAACGACCAAAAACCCAGATCCCCCCAATCAAAACAAACGATGGGAAATGGGCTAGAAGTGCGAAAGATAAAGCTGACCTGTTTGCTGAACATCTTGAAGAAACATTTCAACCTCTAGCTCAGCAGACCAATGACGAAAACACTGCTGATACGCCCAGAATAACTGATTTTGAAGAGATCAGGCCTGTAACATTAAAAGAACTAAACGCTGAAATTAAGAACATAAAAGTAAAGAAAGCTCCTGGTTATGATCTGATAACAGGGCAAATAGTAAAGGAGCTGCCTGAAAAAGGTACCCGTAAATTACTGCACATAATCAATGCGATTCTCAGGAAAAAGCATGTGCCAATGCAGTGGAAAGTAGCAGAAGTAATAATGATTCCGAAACCGGGCAAGCCACCGAATGATAGAAAATCCTACCGGCCAATTTCACTTCTACCAACACTAGCGAAATTGTTTGAGAGACTGTTGCTCAAAAGATTGAAAAGAACCATAGAACAAAGAAACCTTATCCCAGAATATCAGTTTGGTTTCAGAGAGAAACATTCAACTATTGAGCAGGCTCATAGGCTTACAGATGTCATTGAGAATACATTAGAAAGGAAAAAGGTTTGTTCTAGTATCTTCTTAGATGTGGCGCAGGCCTTCGAAAGGTGTGGCACAGAGGTTTACTCTTCAAACTACATAGAGATTTACCAAAACAATATTATATGATTTTAAAATCATACATAGAGAATCGCCACTTTAGGGTGAAATATGAAGATGAATATTCCGAGCTAAAAAAGATTTCGGCAGGAGTCCCGCAGGGTAGTGTTTTGGGACCTATTCTATACCTGCTATCCACCAGAGATTTACCTCAATTAAACGATGTTACCATTGCAACATTTGCTGATGACACTGCAGTTCTCTCAGTAGGAGACACTATCGAGGAATCGACAACGAAACTCCAAGAAGCATGTGACAAAATCATAAAATGGACAAAAATGTGGCGTATCGGGCTCAATGAATCGAAATCCACGCATATGAATTTTACCAATCTAAAAGTCAGTTACAAACCTGTAATCATTAAAGGTCTGCAGATTCCGTATGCAAATAATGCTAAATATCTAGGGATGACTTTAGATACCAGGCTCAGATGGAAAGAGCACGTTAAAAAGAAGAAAGATGAGCTTAATATCAAATATCGCAAAATGTATTGGCTTCTCGGGAAAAATTCGGAATTGTCAACCGAAAATAAATTGCTATTGTATCAACAGGTGCTAAAGCCTGTATGGACTTACGGAATACAGCTCTGGGGCTGTACAAAAAAACCAACACCAAAATAATACAAACTTTTCAAAACAAAGTGCTACGTGGTATAGTTTACGCTCCGTGGTACATTAGGAATGATGACCTTCATAGGGACCTAAATATCCCGACGGTCCAAGAAGAAATAAAAAAATTTGCAGTAATTCATGGACAACGTAGCTATCAACACGTAAATGAAGAGCTTCGTGGTATGTTGGACACTTCACATGCAGTAAGACGATTGCAGAGAACGAAACCAATTAATTTAATGGATTAAGTACACCAGAGCAAAGACTACTTCAGTAAATAACCTATAAATGGAGCTGTCCAATGGGCCTCTTCTCATTCACAAGTGACTAAATTAAGCAAGAAAAATTACTAGATGAATTGTATTCAGTTGTAATAATTTAAATAAAAAAAAAAAAAAAAAAAAAAAAAAGTCTATATTTATGTTACTATCACCTGCGGTTGATTGCAGTATTCTGAAATTAAAAAGATCGTTATAGAGCGATTCCTTACTTAGATGTTTCCAGCCAAATACGTACTTATTCATGTTGCATGGCTTATAACTAATATTGTATTTCGTAAATATTATCCTAATTTTAACAGGCCGTCCAGCTTATTGTAATTCATAAAATAAAATTTCTCATTTTCAACGGGTGTCTTAATTGAGTATAAATTCATTTGGTGTATTATCCCAGTACGGATTATCGTAATCAAATAAAATTTCTGAATTATTCGATTCCAGCGTATTTAGAAAAGCTTGATTCGAACTATTTATATCACTTAAATTCAATTTTATATCGGCAAATACGGTATCCAAGAAAGCTACCGTATCTTGTTTAACATTTATCGTTCCTTTACATTTTGTTACGATTGAACTTTGTAGACGTTGCTTTTTTGCTTTAGCCTTGGCCTTTGCTTTTGGATCCTGCACATCATTACTACCCTCAGCAACTGAACTTTCCTTTTCGGTTCCCCTTCATTTTCATTTCCTTTACCGCCGACATTCTTACGACATAAACCACCAGACATTCAAATCACTTCGTTGTGTACGATATCGGCCCGGTAACTACAAATTTTACTCGATGCTTCCAATGAGGCACCAATTACTTGGAAATTTTTGACATACATATTTACGATGACCAGGAACCGAATTGCTCAATGTAACCATTAAGTTTGAAATGCATTATCTGTGTTGATATTCTACGAATATATAAAACAAATCTTCAAACATCACGACTTACATTATCCATGAACTGTTGCAAACAAACTTTGAACTCTTCATTATCTTCCAGTACCGAAAAAATTACACTACTCGTACTACTGGTCACCGATCTACTTCGTCGTCTTTCATCTTCATCGTCATTCTACAAAAGAAACACAAACCAAATTAGGATATTTAATGAAATTCACGATCAAATCTAGCTCGTTTACAACTGTGGGGAACCGTGTTTTGAATATTAACGACGTTCGAGAGGCTTTCGTTGGCGGAGTAACCATTATATTTTATAAGTATCACACAGGCACAGCACTCAAATTCTAAACTTAAAGACTTATTCACTATATTTATTACTGTGTACAACTAAATATTAATAAAATATTTTTGTTAAATTTATCTAATTTTTTACTTATTTCGCAATTTGTTTGGGTTTTAAAATGTTTGCGAAATTTTTTTCAAGCAACATAAAAATAAAAGTAGAACTGTCATTCGACTGCATGAAGTTAAATACAATCTAATTTTTTATTAGTAGCGACACCAGTGAATAATGGCTGCAGCAGTTTCAGTAGCAAATACTTAATAGCAATCCCTTCGGCGCCGGATAGTGCTCCAATATTAAAACACAGCAAATATCTCTCATAATAATTACGAATGTATAGTATGTACTTAATAAAGACATTTTTATTAATCACTTGTTTTTTGTTTCGCAGTTATTTTGAATAATTTTCAAAAAGTTTAAAAAATCACTCGATCGATTTCGACTTGTTAGGTCATCATCAGGAGTATCTACTGATTTGTGTTAGTAAAAAATTTTGTTATATAGTAGAAAAAAGCAAAATATAAATAAAAGAAGGAGGGCAAAAAAAAATAAAAAATAAGCAATAAAAGCAAAATATAAATAAAAGAAGGAGGGCAAAAAAATAAAAAATAAGCAATAAAAATTAATCTACGGATCGCGCAGGTGTGCGATGAGTCATAGGCTGAGTAACACGCTACGGCCAATAGCGTAAAAAGTATAGTATGTAAGCAACAACACCCCCTGTTTAAATGTCCAGACTTTAAAAATCGAACTATGAAATCAAGAATGAAACTCGTAGCAGACAACAATTTATATCGTAATTGTTTAAAGATGGGACATACCAGTGTAAAGTGTTTTAACAGAGCATCGTGCCTAATCTGCAATAACCGACATCACACCCTTCTTCATCAAGCTGAAAATGATGCTTTCCAAATTTCCAGTCAAACAACTTCGACCCATCAAGCCTTATTCAATCAAAATTCGCATGACCAATCATCACATTCACCCACTAAGCCACCACCCACTATTGAACAAAACCAAATCGACAATAGACAAATAACCAGCCAAGTATATCACACACACTTAACACCAACAACCACGGTACTACCAACAGCTATAATACAGATAATTTCACGTACCGGAAAACTCCAGCCATTCAGAGCACTTTTGGATTCAGGATCGCAAACATCCTTTGTCACAGAATGTTGTGCTAAAGCCTAAACCTAACACGACATCCGTCATCTTTATCTATTTACGATTTAGCATCCACATAGGCTGGACACACAAACGAAAAAATCAATATGACCATTAGCTCACGTTTTGATCCAGCTTATAAGTTATCAATCACGGCTCATATTATAAATAAAATCGCTAATTTATTGCCAACCAATCCAATCAAATATCCATCAACATTAATTAAGAATTTGGATTTGGCCGATTCTCAATTTTTCCAACCAAATAAAATCGATGTTCTTCTTGGGGCTGACGTGTTCTTTGAAATTTTGAATCCAGAAAAGTTAATAATCAAGGATATTCCACCACTTCAATCTTCAAAATTTGGTTGGTTAGTCGCAGGTAATCTTGAAAATCAGACGCAACCTATTCTCATCATGCACGCAACCACCGAATCCTCGGATCAACAGCAAAACGATGATGTATCCAATCAAGCCACAAAATTTACAATAAACAACACCTCTGATTCATTAAAGCAGCCAACCGCCGATGATAGTTCACATGCATTGAAAGATTCTACCGATCTCAACATAAAATTCAAGACAGACTTGCTGACACAGACAATTGCAGTAAACCTTAATCAACCATCAGTTCCAGACACGAATGGAAAATTATCAACCAGGCGAACATCACATACTACTTACAATTTGAAAACGAATTGCAGTGAGATTTGTAGACCGAACCTCATCGATGTTCATTCAAAATGTCCAAATAGATTTGAAATATTCAGATTACTGTCTTCAGATAAATTGTTCAGCTCTATCAACAATTTGTTTTCATCGCTCATATGCAATATATTGGATTACCACATACAGCTACAAATTATAAATCACGAGCAACAACGAAATTATTTCATCACGCATTCCGATAAATATGAAACTGGATATGTATTCCAACCAAATCAATCAACTTTACGGGATCCAGTTATCAAAGTTCACTGTATACTTACAAATCAGAACTTGAAACCCAGTCAAACAACTATTGAAGTAAACCAGTGTGCAGATACGAAGGAAGAGTATTTCATATACACAACATCCGAAAATACAATTACACATCACCGTACCAAAATAACCAACGACGTAGAAATTCGACGAAAATCTCGATGGAAGGAAAACAAAATTCCAGTGAAGCAATCGTATGAGCAATCGTATAATTCCAACGCCTAATCATCGAAGCAATCCATCGTAAGGCTAAACGCAATCGTAAAATAAAATTACTCCAATTAACACGATTATTGTTTACCACACATCGCAACATCCCAGACAAAATTTGCTGTGAAACCAAAACCAACTCTAACGTGCTTCGTAATGCAGTGCAATATTATATACCACAATTAATTATCAATCAATATGACAATCTATTAATGTGTATTTTTCTATTGCAGAAGTTTACTGTATCACTTTTTATCACTTCAGACACTAAGCACATAGCAAAATTTCACATTAGCTGTACACTTCCTGAAGAAGACATGGATCCAGCACAACCGTCAATCCAACTTTAGAACATCCGCGCACTTATGTCATCAAAATGCCGTACCAACTATTCTGGCATCTACACAATTCCATTTGAACCGTGCTATCACAATACACAGAATCAGTTGCACGAGTCGTATATACAACTAAACGACTAACACGATACGGTTACACGATACGTCACACCACTTCACAACACAATTGAATTAAAGTAATATGCGGCTAAGGTCCATCATATTATAACTACCCATGAACTCAGCTAACACAACACACAACACTAACAACACAAATTATCTTATACAAAATTACAACCATCACAAATATCAACATCCAGTATACAGCTGATAAGCAAAACTCCAGTTGATTAGAATGAACGGCCAAGACTAAGCAAGGATCCCGGATACGCCGGGCCTACCGTACACCCTTTTTACATATAACAAGATGGAGGGATAGGAAAGGTTGTTAGGTATGATAGACTTGACCCGGTTACAGACACCTAAGTAGTCAATAGTTAGTAAAGCACAAGACGGCACAATAATTTTTGTTTTTCGGGATATAAAAAATCAGCAATCAACATCCTAAAAAGTAATTGATTAATTAGTAAATGTCCTGAAATAAAATTTCATTATTATGAGTGATTAAATTTTATTTAATACCATTTCCTCCGCCATCCCCTCCCAAAACAATCTATAAATTATTGTATGAGAAAAAAATCATATCGCAAACCGAAAGCTGATAAGCAAAACTCCAGTGTATACAAAATCACAAATCACCACAATTTTGAAGATCCAGTAGAGTTAACCAAAACAGCAGTAATCAGTAGTTTTCATTAAGAAATTAAATTTCTTAATGTGCGGAAGCAGAGATAAGGAGAATAAGGAGATAAATTATTGTGAATAATTGCATGGATTTACAAAATTCACTGATAAAAGCGACAATCATGTGTGAGAAAAATTAGAAGTAAAACTGGTAACCCATTACCATACATGCCATCTATTAGAAAATAGATAAATTTTTTTTTTCATATTGTTACGATTTTGCCTTGTCAATCAAGGTTCGAATCACTGGATTGTGAATAAATACACTGCTTCAAATTTTTAGCTCACACAATTTATTTACACAACACAATTTATTATACAACACGAAATTCACAATTAATTATTACACTTATAACACACTTTTTAATTATCACTTTAATAATCGCTTTAATAATCACTTTAATAATCTTTCTATTTAACCTTCACTGTATCACGTTTAAAATAATACTCAGCATTCCACGTCTACGCGCGCCCTTATATACCAAAATATTTGTTTCCAGAATAATCCTAAATGCGCAGCAAATATGTTAGTATAGAAATGACGCCTAAATGTTGAGTATTTAATCATAAATGCAATTGAACAATAAATGAAATTAACTTATTCTATTCTAATCTAGGTGTCACCGTAACACTACCCCCCACCTAAGCCTGTTCGTCCCGAACAGGATCCAGATCACCTCCTCTATAGAGCGCCAAACGCTCTAAATGCACCACCTTTGGTTTACCTTTCCGTCCTTTCTGTATGCGATAAACCACGTCGTTCAACCTTTTAATGACAGTGTAAGGTCCTTCCCATGTGGGTTGCAACTTCGGTGATAATCCTTTCTGCCGTTGCGGGTTGTGAAGCCATACCAACTGCCCTTCCTCGAAGCCTTGATTATTTGCTCGTATGTCATATCGAGCTTTCATTCGATCACTTGATATCCGAATTTTCTCTCGTACAAATTGATGTATTTCATTAAGTTCCTCTTTCATCCGGTCGACGTAATCCTGTCCGCATAGAGCTGCTGAAGGAACAGCCCCAAACTTTAAATCTCCTGGTAATCGCAGATCGTTCCCAAATATGGTTTTAGCTGGTGTCACTCCTGTTGTGTCATGTACCGCTGATCGGTAGGCCATCAAGAACATTGGTATATGTTGATCCCAGTTACGTTGGTTCCTTTCCACAACCTTTGCTAGATATTCCTCCAATGTGCCATTGAATCTTTCCACCATACCGTCCGACTGTGGGTGTAAAGGCGTTGTTCTCGTTTTATTGATTCCAAGCATCTGACATATCTCCTGAAATACCACCGATTCGAAATTCCTTCCTTGATCCGTGTGGATTTCCATAGGTACACCAAATCTGCTAATCCAATTGTTAACCACGGCATCAGCTATTGTTGATGTTTCCTGATTGGGTATGGGGTACACCTCCGGCCATTTGCTGAAATAATCCATTATTACTAGCACATATTTATTTCCGCTCTCGGTGGTCGGAAATGGCCCCGCCACATCCATTGCAATTCTCTCAAATGGTGCCCCGACATTATATTGTTTCATGGTTCCACGGCTTTTTCGTGCTGGTCCCTTTACTGCCGCACATTGGTCACATCTTCGACACCATTCTACTACTGACTGTCTACATCCGGACCAGTAGAAACGTTGTCGAATTTTGGCCAATGTTTTATTAATCCCTAGGTGACCTCCACTTGCTCCTCCATGATACTCCTTGAGGATTTCCGCTATCCGATCTTTTGGCACCACTACCAACAATTGTTTTACTTTACCATCCGTGCTTTCCCACTTTCGTTTTAAACATCCATTTTCTACGTGGAGGCTATCCCATTGAGCCCAATATGATTTTACAATGGGAGTTTTGTCAGCTATCTCACTCCATGTGGGCCGGTGTTCTTTTTCCTTATGTTTCATGATGAATGATAGGTCAGCATCCCGTAATTGCTCCTTCTTGATCATTTCATCAGTCCATTCCTCTTCAGGTAACACTTGCATAAGCCGAATATCGATGATGTTTTCCTTACCCTCCACATGCCCACAATTCTTGCTTTCCACGGGACATGGTCTTCTCGATAACGCGTCGGCATTTTTATGTGCACTTCCCTTCCGATGTTCAATATCGGCTTCTTTTGTCAAGCTCGCACCGCCTCCTTCTAATCTCGAAACTTGGATGGACGTTATGGGGCAATCGATTGCGGGAGTCAGCTTTTGCCCCTTCAAGGTGTCTCTTTTTAACGACTCCAATGTCGTCTGACCCTCCTTTCTGGCCTCTCTCTGCTCCTGGTTTGGTCTACGCTTCATAGGAGATGGCGATCTCCCTCGTTTCTTCTTAATCTCCCAACAGTCCCGTGAGATGTGACCCATTCTATTACATACCCAGCATTTAATCCTGCCACTTCCATATCTGAACCTTGGTGTAGCCCGCTCGGTGTCCATTCTGGAATCAATCTCCACTCGGCGAATTTCCATTGCTGGTTTGACGATGGCCTGAACAGTTTCATTTGTTAGCGCACAAGCGATGGTTTCCGTAAAAGTTGCCTTAGGTGACAACATCACTGCTCTGCGTGTCTCAGGATCTCGAATACCGTCAATGAATGCATCTATTTTAATTTGCTCCATGTAATCGGCCGACATATTTGAATGTACTAAATGCGCGAGCCGCTCAATTGCCGATGAAAATTCCTGTAGCGATTCTCCTGCTCTTTGGTATCGACCCTTCAATTCCATGCGATAGATTTCTCGTTTGTGGTCACTTCCGTATTTTCGATCTAACGCCTTCATAATTCCCATGTAAACGTTCCGTTCCTGCTCAGGAATGATTTGTAGTGTTTCTGCCGCTTCGCCTTTAAGAGCCACAATTAACGCTGCAACACATTGTTCTTCAGTCCACTGATTTTGCTTAATCGCCGTTTCGAACTGGAACTTAAAAATACTGAAGGATGTTGTTCCATCAAATGTTGGTGGTTTTATCTTAACTGCATTAACCGTCTGGATCACTTGTTGTGTCGTTCCATTCGCCTTGACATCTTTGAGCTCCTTCTCGAGACGTTTAAAATCTTGTTCAACCGATTCAAATTTTTGTTGAACCGTCCCTTTAACATTTTGAATTTCTGCGTGTACTTCTGTTTGCAGTTTTTCCACTTTACCGTGTAGTGTAGAAGATAATTCCAAAAACCTCTCGTCTATTTTCTTTTGGCCATCTTCTATTTGGTTTTTAATGTCCGCCCCTTGCTGCTCCATTTGCTGTTTCATTTCCTGGTTTGATTGTTTAATGTCCGCCCCTTGTTGCTCCATTTGTAACATCTGCTGTTTAATTCCCTCGTTCGATTGTTTTATTCCCTCCAACTGTTGTCCCATCATCTGATTCATAGCAGCCATCAACTGCGATAAATCGAAACTTCCAGATGGGTTTTGTGTTGTTCCGACCATCGTTTGTTCTTCCGTTTCTTTCTTGTCCACACTGATCTCATCCATGTTGTCCTCCTCGAAATCATACACATCTGGATTTAAACCGTCCTTCTCCATGGCCTCACGTAGTCGCTCCACCAAACTAGCTTTTGTGCCTTCACTAGTCAAACCTCGCCGCTTCAGCTGCTCCTTTAATTGCGCAAGCTTTAATCCGTAGAGAATCATTTTCCTTATTATTCACAATCCCACCGCTGTCACCAATTGTTACGATTTTGCCTTGTCAATCAAGGTTCGAATCACTGGATTGTGAATAAATACACTGCTTCAAATTTTTAGCTCACACAATTTATTTACACAACACAATTTATTATACAACACGAAATTCACAATTAATTATTACACTTATAACACACTTTTTAATTATCACTTTAATAATCGCTTTAATAATCACTTTAATAATCTTTCTATTTAACCTTCACTGTATCACGTTTAAAATAATACTCAGCATTCCACGTCTACGCGCGCCCTTATATACCAAAATATTTGTTTCCAGAATAATCCTAAATGCGCAGCAAATATGTTAGTATAGAAATGACGCCTAAATGTTGAGTATTTAATCATAAATGCAATTGAACAATAAATGAAATTAACTTATTCTATTCTAATCTAGGTGTCACCGTAACAATATATTTTCAAGTTACCCAACATTTTTCAGCTATTCGTATTTTATTTTCTTATTTTTTTTCTAATAGTTTATTACGTATGCAATTTGATTCCTTAATGTTAAGTACATATTGGTTTTGTTGTTCTTTTTCTTTATTACCGTACAATTGTTTTTTTTTATTGTTTTACGATAATATATGGAAATGTAACAAAATGATGAGTAATATATTGTTACGATTTTGCCTTGTCAATCAAGGTTCGAATCACAATTTTACCTTCACTGTATCACGTTTAAAATAATACTCAGCATTCCACGTCAACGTGCGCCTTTATATACCAAAATATTTGTTTCTAGAATAATCCTAAATGCGCAACAAATATGTTAGTATAGAAATGACGCCTAAATGTTGAGTATAAATTATAAATGGATTTGAGCAACAATTAATGAAATTAACTTATTCTATTCTAATCTAGGTGTCACCGTAACACTACCCCCCACCTAAGGCTGTTCGTCCCGAACAGGATCCAGATCACCTCCTCTGTAGAGCGCCAAACGTTCTAAATGCACCAACTTTGGTTTACCTTTGCGTCCTTTCTGTATGCGATAAACCACGTCGTTCAACTTTTTAATGACAGTGTAAGGTCCTTCCCATGTGGGTTGCAACTTCGGTGATAATCCCTTCTGCCGTTGCGGGTTGTGAAGCCATACCAATTGCCCTTCCTCGAAGCCTTGATTGCTTGATTGTTTGCTCGTATGTCATATCGATCTTTCATTCGATCACTTGATATTCGAATTTTCTCCAGTACAAATTGATGTATTTCATTAGGTTCCTCTTTCATCCGGTCGACGTAATCCTGTCCGCATAGAGCTGCTGAAGGAACAGCTCCAAACTTTAAATCTCCCGGTAATCGCAGGTTGTTCCCAAATATGGTTTTAGCTGGTGTCACTCCTGTTGTGTCATGTACCGCTGATCGGTAGGCCATCAGGAACATCGGTATATGTCGATCCCAGTTGCGTTGGTTCCTTTCCACAACCTTTGCTAGAAATTCCTCCAATGTGCCATTGAATCTTTCCACCATACCGTCCGACTGTGGGTGTAAAGGCGTTGTTCTGGTTTTATTGATACCAAGCATCTGAAATATTTCCTGAAATACCACCGATTCGAAATTCCTTCCTTGATCCGTGTGAATTTCCATCGGTACACCAAATCTGCTAATCCAATTGTTGACCACGGCATCAGCTATTGTTGTTGTCTCCTGATTGGGTATGGGATACACTTCCGGCCATTTGCTGAAATAATCCATTATTACTAGCACATATTTATTTCTGCTCTCGGTGGTCGGAAATGGCCCCGCCACGTCCATTGCAATTCTCTCAAATGGTGCCCCGACATTATATTGTTTCGTGGTTCCACGGCTTTTCCGTGCTGGTCCCTTTACTGCCGCACATTGGTCACATCTTCGACACCATTCTACTACTGACTGTCTACATCCGGACCAGTAGAAACGTTGTCGAATTTTGGCCAATGTTTTATTAATCCCTAGGTGACCTCCACTTGCTCCTCCATGATACTCCTTGAGGATTTCCGCTATCCGATCTTTTGGCACCACTACCAACAATTGTTTTACTTTACCATCCGTGCTTTCCCACTTTCGTTTTAAACAACCATTTTCTATTAGGAGGCTATCCCATTGAGCCCAATATGATTTTACAATGGGAGTTTTGTCAGCTATCTCACTCCATGTGGGCCGGTGTTCCTTTTTCTTATGTTCCATGATGAATGATAGGTCAACATCCCGTAATTGCTCCTTCTTGATCATTTCATCAGCCCATTCCTCATCAGGTAGCACTTGCATAAGCCGAATATCGATGATGTTTTCCTTACCCTCCACACGCCCACAATGCTTGCATTCCACGGGACATGGCCTTCTTGATAATGCGTCGGCATTTCCATGTGCGCTTCCCTTCCGATGTTCAATATTGGCTTCATCTGTCAAGCTGTCACCGCATCTTTCTACTCTCGAAACTTGGGTGGACGTTATGGGGCAATCGGTTGTGGGAGTCAGCTTTTGCTCCTTCAAGCTGTCTCTTTTTAACGATTCTAATGTCGTCCGACCCTCCTTTCTGGCCTCTCTCTGCTGTTCGTTTGGTCTTCGCTTCATAGGAGATGGCGATCTTCCTCGTTTCTTCTTAATCTCCCAACAGTCCCGTGAGATGTGACCCATTCTATCACATACCCAGCATTTAATCCTGCTACTTCCATATCTGAACCTTGGTGTAGCCCGCTCGGTGTCCATTCTGGAATCAATCTCCACTCGGCGAATTTCCATTGCTGGTTTGACGATGGCCTGAACAGTTTTATTTGTTAGCGCACAAGCGATGGTTTCCGTAAAAGTTGCCTTAGGTGACAACATCACTGTTCTGCGCGTCTCAGGATCTCGAATTCCGTCAATGAATGCATCTATTTTAATTCGCTCCATGTAATCGGCCGACATATTTGAATGTGCTAAATGCGCGAGCCGCTCAATTGCCGATGAAAATTCCTGTAGCGATTCTTATCCTCTTTGGTATCGACCCTTCAATTCCATGCGATAGATTTCTCGCTTATGGTCACTTCCGTATTCTCGATCTAACGCCTTCATAATTCCGTTGTAAACGTTCCGTTCTTGCTCGGGAATGATTTGTAGTGTTTCCGCCGCTTCGCCTTTAAGAGCCACAATTAACGCTCCAACACATTGTTCTTCATTCCACTCAACTGTTGTCCCATCATTTGATTCATAGCTGCCATTAACTGCGATAAATCAAAACTTCCAGATGGGTTTAGTACTGCTCCGACCACCGTTTGTACGTCAATTTCTTTCTAGTCCACACTGATCTCATCCGGTTTTTCCTCCTCGAAATCATACTTGTCTGGATTTACACCTTCCTTCTCCATGGCCTCACGTAGTCGCTCCACCAAACTAGCTTTTGTGCCTTCACTGGCCAAACCTCGCTGTTTCAGCTGCTCCTTTAATTGCGCAGACTTTAATTCGTAGAGAATCATTTTTCTTATTATTCACAATCCCACCGCTGTCACCAATTGTTACGATTTTGCCTTGTCAATCAAGGTTCGAATCACTGGATTGTGAATAAATACACTGCTTCAAATTTGAACTCACACAATTTATTTACACAACACAATTTATTATACAACACAAAATTAACAATTAATTATTATAATTATAACACACTCTTTAATTATCACTTTAATAATCGCTTTAATAATCACTTTAATAATCTTTCTATTTTACCTTCACTGTATCACGTTTAAAATAATACTCAGCATTCCACGTCAACGCGCGCCTTTATATACCAAAGTATTTGTTTCTAGAATAATCCTAAATGCGCAGCAAATATGTTAGTATGGAAATGACGCCTAAATGTTGAGTATAAATTTTAAATGGATTTGCGCAACAATAAATGAAATTAACTTATTCTATTCTAATCTAGGTGTCACCGTAACAATATGTATGTGTACTACTAGTTTTGTTGTTTTTATAATTTTTTGATATTATATACGAAAGAAAAAATCTATGTGTGAAGACGTAGCCTTATGTTTTTTTTGTTGCTTTCATATTTTTAGGAATAGTGTCGATCGCGCTTATTACGAGTATGTGCCATTTTGTGTGTACGTAAGAATGTACATATGCGAAAATGTATTTTTGATATATCGTTTACGTTGTCAAGCCATTTAATTTGTATTTACTTCATGATGATGATTTGAAGATGGGATTTTGGAATTAATTCGCGATGTTTGAGATGGATGAGGTTGTGAATATCACAACAAGTTACGAGTAATCGAGTTTAGTCCTCTTGCATATAAATTTTATGAAAAAAAAATACAGTTTGAAAGTTGTAAATTTTATTTATTAATGTACTTTTTTCCTTGCAATACTATTCTCCAGTTTGGATTGCGGACATTTTGGTAGTTAGATCTAATTAATTTTTCAGAAAACAAAAAACAGCCAAATCATATTCTAACAGTCCAAATCATATTCAAAAATATAAAAAAATTACACGACAGCAAACGAAATATAGCGAAAGATGGAAAAATTTACCTTTGTTAGGTTGAGAGACAGAGTAAAAACTATATGTTTCTGAGATTCGGGCACCACATAGTTATAATAAATTTTATACGAATACTCAGTGCCATACTGCCATTTCCATTCCATAGTTAAAAGTAAGTGACAATTTTTTTGAAAATAAATATTTTTAAGAATTATATTCTCTGGTAATTTTTGCAATGAAAAAATCAATCTCAGTTTACAAATATTTACATGAAACTTTTTCCTCAGCAGGCCAGAAGAAAACTAAGCCACTAAGACCCACTAAGCGTGAACTTTGTTTCTTTTTAATTTTCATAAATTGTTTCAAGCCTTAAATTTAAGATGTCTTTAATTTAACGATCGTTGTATAACATTTAGAGCAAAGTTTGTGTGTATGCATGAAGAGAACGGCATAGATAAGATTTGGATTGCAATTAGGGACAGTGCAGTAATATAAAAAATACAGCCTTATTTGAAACTGTTCGGAACGCACCGGCTACTCTAAGAGCAAATATCCGATGTACTTTAGCCATTTAGCGATCGTTCAATTGCAATGCGTCGGCGTCAACAAGAGCTTCTTAGAGTAAAATTGATTTGGTTACACCCAGCAATAGTAGTCGCCGGCTTTATTACTTCCCGCCTATATTTAGCATCATTCTTTGCTCGCGTTTATTATTGATCGTGTTTGTTCTCCACTCTTTATTACTTGCATGTGTGACGTGTTCTTCGTTGTATTCATTTTCAGCGAGATCTCTTACTCTTTTCACGGGCATTTAAAGTATATCGATGATAATTGCTTTTAAGCAAACATATTAGGTGATAAGCAGACAGGCTATCGGGTGGTTTCATCAGTTTCGGAATTAGTATTAAGTTTTTTAATTAACCGGATACTTGGGAAAACTGACTACTGAAGGCATTAACTATACACGTCAACGAAAATCAATATTCTAGCATGGACTACCACCTTAAAGGCAATTTTCATTCATAAATCGGACGTAGTGCTTTGTTATTCTTAATCATGCAAGTAGACATAAGTAGTTCTTCTACAGTATTTGGTGCAGTCACTTCCAAAATAGGTTCCAGTTTGACGTTCTTCTGTTGTGGACATAAAGTTATGACAAGTCTCTACTTCCCGAAACGTCAGAATGCTGCTCTGTTTGTAGTATCCTTCATCTACTCCCAGGTATCATACAATATTATAGCAATGTTTATAAGTACATCGCGACAGTTTGAACTTTTGAAGTAGGGGATATTGTGCCTTATCATTTTCTACTGCATTCTAAATGATTCTTATCCTTGGCATTCTGTCCCCAGTGATTAAAACCATTTGAATCTAAAGCATGCTGTAGAGCAATTTTATATTAGTTTGATGGATTTAATTAAGTGACCGTACCCTAGATATTTGAAGTATCTATGAGCAGTTTTCTCTTGTTCGACAGATTTTTTGTTTTAGAACAATTACCACTTTTTACTTTAGTCTACCAAAAAATAAAATTAAACAGAAATTATACGTGAATTGTTCCCGAGAACCTAAGAACCAGAATGTGTCACAGAAATACAATTTATTTTTTCCGTTCAGATTTTATCAATTTAAAATACTAATTTAGTAATTAATAAATTGTCCTTGAATATACGAATGTTCACGTCAATAAAATTCATCTAGTTTATTCAGACCGTGCTGTCCATTTATTTCAGCTAGGACATCAGCAACCGTGTTCATCAATAATCGTACAATCTATTCAATTCATAATACACCACCCACTCCATAGTCCATACAGTCTACTCAGTCCAATTCATTCTAATTTAGTTCACCCAGACTATTTACACTTCTTCCATTTCATTTATACTTTTAAGATCATTCAGTTTATCATTTCATGCATACAGTAAATGCAGTAACATAAGGAAATCAAACTAAATTTAAATTTGTTAAGTATAAACGCGAATTTCTTCTAGATCAAACATCAGATTCAATAAAAATAATTATCTCCAGCTGTTTAATGAAATAATATTTTTATATTCTTGCTGTCTAAATACCCGACTACAGTTATAAATTAGGGCCCTATTATGATATTTTATAAATGTCGGAATTTTTTGGTATCAAAACAAATCGATCCTATCTATATATATAAAACAAAGTCGGATTAGTTACATCATTTATTACTCAAGAACGGCTGGACCGATTTTTATGATCTTTGTTTTGTTGGATTTGACTCCGTTCCGAATAGCATAATAACTATTGAAACATTGGAAAAATTTACCAAAAAAAAATTTATCAAGAAAATTCATTTTCTCATATATTTAGTACATTTTGTTTTTTTTTATTTTGTTCGTCTCAATACAGTGGTGGTTTAGGAAAAAAGAAAAGCCGGAAAAACTCAAAAGGGAAGCCCCAAAAATCTAATAAAAAAAATCTTTTTTTATATGAATTTTGTAGGTGTAGTTTGTATGTGACGAGTGGTGCAGTGGTTAAAGCTTCGGCGCTTGGACCGCAAGGTACTGGATACATGAATCCGACTGGAGGCTGCAAGCACATTTACCATTTTATTTTTTATCCAATTTTTTTTTTATTTCATCTACATACTTATCTATATACTAGCTGACCCGGCGAACTTCGTACCGCCTCAAAATCAATAAATGTTGTTTAAAGTTATTATAGCTTAATTAAATTGAGTTTTTTTATTAAGATAAAATGAATTTCTCTCTCTCTCTCTCTCTCTCTCTCTGGCACTATATCCCATCAAGATCATTAATAATCATATTTTCATTTCGGATAATGACTAATGAGTGACTAATTCATTGATCCTAAACCAGCCGTGCAATTTTTTCCTTGTCACTACCGGGAATTGAACCCGAGACCTCCAGGGCGGATAAAATGAATACTCCAAATTAATTAAATTCAATCAAAATGAAATATATTTTAATTAAATTGAAATGAATGTAATTCACGTAGCAGCAAGGCTTTCGTTTTATTGAATTGATTCGAAATGATTCGCGTAGCATTGTTGCACTACTTCCTTTTAAACTGTTTCTTGAGTAGGTTGCAATAGGGTCGATTCCCTTCAGTAAAACATCTTGTGATATACGACGTTCTTTGTTTTATTGTCAGGTGCGAGAACGAACAAAGCGCATGGTTTGCCGACACGTGAACATGCTATGTACAATTGGCCGTGAGAGAAACATTCATTTTCTAGATTCAGGCCACAAACACTCAAGGATGGGCCTTGTGATTTGTTGATCGTCATGGCGAATGCAAAACGAATCGGAAATTGAATTCGTTTAAACTCGAATGGCATATCGGTTGGGATCATCAGAATTCTCGCAATGAGAACTTCCTCACCTTTGAACTTTCATTGGTTCATTCAGGTTTCGTAGCATGACGATTACCGGCAACACACCAACTTTCAATTGTAAATTGTGCGGTGGCAAGCCAGCCAGATCCAATGAGGTTAAAAATTCAGTTGCACAGTTGGTTGATTCGTCTTTGTTTGTCACACAGTCGATAGATTTGAAGGAATGAAGTGGACCGACGATTAGATTTTGAATTGTGAAATTTAAGTGATCCCCATTTTTGTTCTTTGCCGCAAGAATTACTCGTTCACTCACCCAATTGTGATTTTTGTGGTTAGTAATATTGTTCGGGAACACTTTGTTGATGAGCTCGTCCTTCGTTTAGACAAAATTGCAAAAGTTCTGAGGAAACGAAATCAATCTGTTCGATTCGTCGACCGGAACACGGCCATTACCGATAGTCAGCAATTGCTTGGAGAAATCTTCGGCAGATGGATCGTTTAACCACAGACAATCAAATTAAAATTTTCGTTCGAGCTAAAAAATTAAAACAAAATATATTTCTGACAATTCCAATGTCATCTTTGTATCTGTCATTTTTCGTTAAACTGCGTATACGTAATGAACTCGCAGTTTAAATTTTTACGTTTACATAGAATGAAATATCTCTGTTAAGTTGTCTCTGGTTTAACAATGCAACTCGCATGTTTGTCGCCAGCTGACGTTTCATCACATAGCGCCACGCAGAGTCGATGATTTGAGGCAAGCGTTTATTTCATCGACAGCGGTCAATCTTGGAATCACTGGTATTTTTTGACGGAAATCGCCGGACAGTTGAATCATTGCGCCTCCAAAACATCTTAAGTCATTGCGTAGATCTTTCATAGTTCGATTGAATGCTTCAAATGCGCATTTGTGCGCCATTGTACATTCATAATCGATAATGATTTTACTTGCTACCAAAACTTTCGCCATTGCTGAATGTTTCGCAATGTTGCAAGTCGGGTTTTCAGCCGATTGAAGGTCTAACGACAATTTCAACGCTAAGCAACTGCTACAGAAATATTGGATCTCGTACGAACAGTGGCCAAAATCAATGATATGAGGAATGCCTTCCCAGTTCCACCGGGCGCATCGAAGAAAAATAATCCTACATTTCCATCAAGAATTATATAGCTAAGTAGATAAAATAAAAAAAAATGGATAAAAATAAAATAGAAATGTGCTTGCAGCTTCCAGTCGGATTCGTATCCAGTACCTTGCGGTCCAAGCGCCGAAGCTTTAACCACTGCACCACTCGTCACATACAAACTACACCTACAAAATTCATATAAAAAAATGTTTTTTTTATTAGATTTTTGGGGCTTCCCTTTTGAGTTTTTCCGACTTTTCTTTTTTCCTAAATCACCACTGTATTGAGACGAACAAAATAAAAAAAACAAAATGTACTAAATATATGAGAAAATGAATTTTCTTGATAACTTTTTTGTTGGTGAATTTTTCAAATGTTTTAATAGTTATTATGCTATTCGGAACGGAGTCAAATCCAACAAAACAAAAATCATAAAAATCGGTCCAGCCGTTCTTCAGTTATAAATGGTGTAACTAACACGACTTTGTTTTATTTATATAGATATAAAACAAAGTCGGGTTAGTTACACCATTTATAACTCAAGAAAGGCTGGACCGATTTTTACGATCTTTGTTTTGGTGGATTTGACTCCGTTCCGAATAGCATAATAACTATTAAAACATTGGAAAAATTCACCAAAAAAAAATTATCAAGAAAATTCATTTTCTCATATATTTAGTACATTTTGTTTTTTTTATTTTGTTCGTCTCAACACAGTGGTGGTTTAGGAAAAAAGAAAAGTCGGAAAAACTCAAAAGGGAAGCCCCAAAAATCTAATAAAAAAAACATTTTCTTATATGAATTTTGTAGGTGTAGTTTGTATGTGACGAGTGGTGCAGTGGTTAAAGCTTCGGCGCTTGGACCGCAAGGTACTGGATACGAAT